>BLSH010396222.1:188039-222634 GCA_018402905.1 Glandirana rugosa
AAGGCTGATGGTTACCAACTTCTTTCCATAGTTATATAACTGGGTCAGCACTTCACTGACTCAGCTAAGGCAACTATTAGCCAGCTGGACCACCTAAAAGAGGTAAAAAAACGTTCCCGATTTGCACGTCGTTAGTTCTACACACACCGTTCTTAGACGTGTACCGGTCCGGTCCACCCATAACTATCTGGTTACTCTTCCAGATTTCTCCTGTAACTACAGCCTGACAACGTCTCTCTCCTATTGTATGCACACTGAAGGACGGTCATCCCAAATTACACCGTTGTGAGGGTGGTATACACCATATCACAAGGAGAAAGTGGTGTAGGAGAGGTTGTGTCACCACTACAACTACCCTCTCTCTGCAACAGTCCGACATCAATGTCCTCTTTAGACCTTCTCATTGGTCTATCAATACCCACCTGGCCTGGCCATGTGCAGATTCTTGCCACACACATCTTGATTGCTGCACGTTTAGCCCTTGCAAAAAAATGGAGAAAATCCACCAGGTCGACCGATTATCAACGGAATCGACTCAGTCACTTCACGACTGGGTCAATATATTGATACCTTTCTTCAACCATTGGTAGTCGGAATGGAAGCATATCTTAAAGATACCAAACACATCATTCAAATATTAGATACCCTCACCTGTTCACCAAATAGCATATTGGTAACGGCTGATGTAGGGTCTCTCTATACCATTATTCATCATGAAGAGGCTCTCTCCTCAGTTCGTTGGGCCTTATCCCAATCGGACCTATCCAGCCGACAAACGTTTTTTGGTGAAAAGTTTAAATTTTTGCTTGAACCATAATTATTTTTGGTACGACCGCCGGTTTTATTTACAAGCCAGGGGGGTAGCTATGGGCGCCCGTTTCGCTCCCAGTGTGGCCAATTTATTCATGGCCCACTGGGAGGAGGATATAGTATTTAAGGACCACCCACCCCAGCTGGTTTGCTATCGGCGATATATAGACGATTTGATTTGCATTTGGGATGGCCATGTAGATGATCTGCGAAAGTTCATGGAGTGTATGGACAATAATGAGAAAAACCTAAAACTCACCTGGAATATAGATACACAAAAAATCCAGTTTTTAGACTTAGAAATCTTTAAGGAAGGCAGCAGCTTCAAAACAAAAAATTTCTTTAAGTCTACAGACCGAAATGCGTACATACCCCTTACCAGCTGCCATCATAAAATATGGCTTTTTAATATCCCTCAAGGACAGTTTATCCGACTACGACGGAACTGTTCCTCGGAGGATGATTTTATTGTACAGTCTCGAATAATCATCATTGCTGGACAGAATAATCGTAAATCAACTTCCAAAATGGAATATAGGATGGTTCTGAACTAAAATGTGCAATACAAATCTTTTGAAAAAATAATACAGAGACATTGGTCTATACTGAAAGGAGAGAGAGTATTGGGCCCAATACTTCCACAGCGCCCCAGCTTTATATATAAAAAAGCACCTACTTTACGGGACATTTTAGCACCAGGAGTAGTAGATCCCCCCCCCAAAAATCAGGAGAATAAATTGTTTTCATTCTTGTCTGGTTTTTACGCATGTGGCAGATGTGCCGCATGTAAGGGGGCCAAATGGAACATCAAGAAGAGAAAACAGTTTACTTCCCTGACTACGAATAAAAAATATGACATCAAAGATTTAATTACTTGTACTACAAAGGGGGTAGTATACATGCTAGAATGTCAATGCGGCCTATTGAATTTTATATATTATATTAATTGCTGTTGACTTCCGGGAAGAGAACTACGGATCATTCGGCTATCTGGGGACAAGCGCCGGATGGGGCGGGTCTGTATGTAGTAACCACCTTGGTGGAATGCATGCAGTAATTCCGCCGTCCTCCGGGTAGTACTTCCGGTTCCCTTTATGCCGATTGTCTGATCACTGTTTTGTATTGGCCGCGCCGGCCGTCACCTGATTAGGATGTGACGCTATTAAACAGGATGAGTGGCTGACGTGCTTCATCTCACGCTGAAGAAGTCCCCGCCTACCGGACGTAACACATACGGAGATTGAAGCCACGCTAATAGTCACTATCCACCGCTGTCCTTCATAGTCTGCATCAGCTGTTATACTACTATACTAGCACCAGTGGAGGTGCAGAACCTTGTGAGTAATTTGCTATTTCAATAAATGGAAGTTTTTTAACAGACAGAGAGCACTAGATTTGTTCTGTTTTTTATCTGCATAAAACTTTTGAGGCTATATCTGGAAGAATTCCTGAATGTTAGGGAGCTTTGACCAGACCAGGTGATCCTAAACAGGGAGATTGGACACATGCTTTGTGACCCTTCTGGGTCGAGGAAAGGAGGTGAGAGGCTAGGAGTGTCTCTGGTGGCAGGATCCAGGCTTGATTCACCTGCATGTTTCTGAATTTGAGCACATTTTATGTCACCGGGATTTGGTTATGATATCGATTCATGAGGACTTTATAGACTGCTGCTTTTGTTTATCTTCAAGAGACTTTGTTTGCGCTGCACTGACCATCTCACTATTTGTTACCCATAAGGAAGGTTTTATGAATTGCCTTTTAAGTGTTCAGCCTGCAGCCAATTTATGTCTCATTATTGATTTCTATGTGCGCTGAATATTTTTGTGTTATATAGAGATTGGGATATGTTGCTGCTATACCTCATGTTTGACGGGGTATTCTCCCTTTGAACTCTTGTATTTTAGACATCCCAGGGGGCTGCTAGATGTCGCAAAAGAGACATAGGAAGGAGAGGCCACCCCATATAGGAGCGCCATCGAGCTTATTTCCTTGATGTAGGATCAAATTGCAGCAGTCCAGCCCCTGGTGCGAGAACATCTAGAACAAGCCCAGAGAAGGGTTTAAAATCGAGGTGCCAAAACCCTGACTTTCAACCCCAGAGACAGAGTGCTGTTGCTAGTCCCCACGGTTGAAAATAAATTCCTAGCAAAGTGGCAGGGTCCCTCTGAGATTAGGGAAAGCATAGGGGAATTGAACTACAAAGTTTAACAGCCAGGGAAAAGGAAACCTGTGCAAATTTACCATGTGAATCTCTTCAAACCATGGAGAGACTTTATTGGCAATACCCACTCCTCAAGAAGACAGGCTATCCATGACTCCGGATGTACCCATAACTGAGTCCTTGTCACTGATGCAACAAAATGATGTTAAGGATTTTATTAGTAAAAATAGAGATTTTTTTCTCTCCCCCTACCCGGACTGACCACCGTATTACATGACGTAGTTACAGAACCAGGGGTCCATGTAAATGTAAAACCCTAGCGAATACCTGAGGCTAGATGGGAGGCAGTGGCAAAGGAAATAAAAACCAAGTTGAGTTAGACGTGATAGAGGAGTCCCACGTTGCCTGGTTGAGCCCTATAGTGCTGGTCCCAAAGCACAATGGCACTATCAGGTTCTGTAACGATTTCCAGAATCTGAATAACATGTCTAAGTTTGATGCATACACGATGCCGCGGGTTGACAAACTTGTGGACTGGTTGGGAGGTGCCCGGTACATAACCCTAAAACTAACTAAGGGCTACTAGCAGATCCCCTTTACAGAGTCCGCAAAGGAAAAAACAGACTTTTCTACCCCAGAGGGGTCCTTCCAGTACAAGCCAATGCAATTTGTTGGGGCCCCTGCATCCTTCCAGAGAATGGTGGACAAAACCCTGAGGCTGCATCGCCCCTATGCAGCCGCCTATTTGGATGATGTGGGAATTGCATCTGACCCGAGTACAATCGGTCGCAGATTCTCTGAGGGTAGCAGGTTTAACAGTCAACCCAAAAAAGTGTGCCATAGGCCTGGAGGAGGTCAAATACCTTGGGTATGCTATTGGTCGGGAACTGATCAAACCCCAGACCAACAAGATCGAGGCAATTGAAAAATGGTGAATAAAAACCAGGCTTGTGCCTTCCTGGGGATTACAGGGTATTACAGATGGTTCATCCCCGACTTTGCCACCATTGCCGTCCCTCTGACCGATCTGATGAAGGGTAGAGGGTCGAGCATGGTTAAGTGGAATCCCGAAGCCGAGAAGGCATTTCAGAAGTTGAAGCAAGTCCTTTGTGTACAACCGGTGCTCGTGACCCCTCATGAGTTTGTTGTGCAAACTGACGCCTCTGAGGTAGGACTAGGTGCTGTTCTGTCTCAGATCAGAGACAGTGAGGAGCACCTGGTCATCTACTTAGACAGAAAGCTTAATAGGCATGAAAGGAACTATGCCTTTGTGGAGAATGTGTGCCTGGCTATCAAGTGGGCTTGAAGTACTAACTCTAAGGAAGGTCATTTAGGCTAGTTGCTGACCATGCCCCCTAAAGTGGATGTGGGACAACAGGGAGAAAAATAGTCGGGTGACTAGGTGGTTTCTGGCCCTACAGCCATTTAAGTTCACAGGGGAACACTGGGCGGGTAAACTCCAGGACGATGCAGATGCCCTCACCCGGGTCGACTGTATGGTTAGGACAGTTGCTCAGCCGCAGGGGCTTGAGCAGAGGGGGAGGATAAGTGACAGTATGCGAGGCGAAGTGGTAGACGGAAGCTACCTGTCGCCTCATATGCGTTCATATTGACTAGAATAAACTGAGTCCGGTCTGGTTTTTGCCAGCCACCATGGCAGGGCTGGTTTCGGTCCAGAGTTTGTGGTCCACTGAAGTCCACCAGCAGGTGGCTTTAAATGATCAGGAAGATATCTCGGCAGAGCTCTGACCTAGAACTCAGAGAGGGATCTGAGGAAGCTCTGTGTCTGTTTGGATTCTAAAAGACAAGGTTTGCATTGTGGCTTATGTTTTGTGGGTGTCGGGGGCTAGCACCATACCATATAGTGAGGAAACTATACTGTTTAGTTCAACGCCAGACGGCAAGGATTTATTTTCTGTTTTGCACACCCCTCACATTTTTGTAAATATTTTATTCTAACTTTTCATGTGACAACACTGAAGAAATGACACGTTGCTGCAATGTAAAATAATGAGTGTACAGCTTGTATAACAGTGTAAATTTGCTGTCCCCTCAAAATAACGAAACACACGCAGCCATTAATGTCTAAATCGCTTGCAACAAAAGTGAGTACACCCCTACGTGAAAACGTCCAAATTGGGCCCAGTCAGCTATATTTCCTCCCCGGTGTCATGTGACTCGTTATTGTTACAAGGTCTCAGTTGTGAATGGGGAGCAGGTGTGTTAAATTTGGTGTCATCGCTCTCTCGCTCTCATACTGGTCACTGGGAGTTCAGCATGGCACCTCATGGCAAAGAACTCTCTGAGGATCTGAAAAAATGAATAGTTTCTCTACATAAAGATAGCCTAGGCCATAAGAAGATTGCCAAGACCCTGAATCTGAGCTTCAGCATGGTGGCCAAGACCATACAGTGGCTTAAAAGGACAGGTTCTACCCTGAACAGGCCTCACCATGGTCAACCAAAGAAGTTGAGTGCATGTGCTCAGCGTCATATCCAGAGGTTGTTTTTGGCAAATAGACATAAGAGTGCTGCCAGCATTGCTGCAGAGGTTGAAGGGTGGGGGTCAGCCTGTCAGTGCTCAGACCATTCGCCGCACACTGCATCAAATTGGTCTGCATGGCTGTCATCCCAGAAGGAAGCCTTTTCTAAAGATGCACAAGAAAGCCTGCAGTTTGCTGAAGACAAGTAGATTAAGGACATGGATTACCGGAACCATGTCCTGTGGTCTGATGAGGCCAAGATAAACTTATTTAGTTCAGATGGTGTCAAGCGTGTGTGGCGGCAACCAGGTGAGGAGTACAAAGACAAGTGTGTCTTGCCTACCTTCAAGCATGGTGGTGGGAGTGTCATGGTATGGGGCTGCATGAGTGCTGCCGGCACTGGGGAGCTACAGTTCATTGAGGGAACCATGAATGCCAACATTTACTGTGACATTCTGAAGCAGAGCATGATCCCCCTCCCTTCTGAGACTGGACCACAGGGCAGTATTCCAACATAACGACCCAAAACACACCTCGAAGATGACCACTGCCTTGCTAAAGGAGCTGAGGGCAAAGGTGATGGACTGGCCAAGCATGTCTCTAGACCTAAACCCTATTGACAATCTGTGGGGTATCTTCAAACGGAAGGTGGAGGAGCGCAAGTTCTCTAACATCCATCTGCTCCTTGATGTTGTTATGGAGGAATGGAAGAGGACTCTAATGGCAACCTGTGAAGCTCTGGTGAGCTCCATGCCCAAGAGGGTTAAGGCAGTGCTGGAAAATAATGGTGGCCACACAAAATATTGACACTTTGTGCCCAATTTGGACATTTTCATATAGGGGTGTACTCACTTTTGTTGCCAGTGGTTTAGACATTAATGGCTGTGTGTGAAGTTATTTTGAGGAGACAGCAAATTTACACTGTTATACAAGCTGTACACTCACTACTACTATTGTAGCAAAGTGTCATTTTTTCAGTTTTGTCACATAAAAAGATATAATAAAATATCTAAAATCTGTGTGAGGGGTGTACCCACTTTTGTGAGATACTGTGTTTGTGTGTATGTATGTATGTATGTATGTATAGTGTGTATGTGTGTGTGTGTGTGTATAATTAATATATATATATATATATATATATATATATATATATATATATATATTGTCATAGTCTGGGGGGTGACCTTGGGCCAAGGTTTGGGTACTGGAAGCATCCTGCCACAACACATGGAGGAAGCCCTTTCTGGAGGCATGGGAGCAAGTGAGGGGACAGTGTGTACAGCAGCACTATTGGGGACTTACAAGGTGGGGGGACTGGCACATGCAGCCAGTTCTCCCTGAAGACCACATTCAGCCTTCATCCCTTCCCTGGGAGATCTCCTGCAGAGTCAGCAGTGTGGGCTGGTGTGAGACAGTCAGCAAGGCTGCGGAGGAACGTTAGCCTGGAGGGCTAGTGAAAAGGGCAGCTGCAGCCAGGTGGGTTGGCAGTGCCTGAAGAGGTGATCCAGGAGGAGTAATCAAGCTGATCACTGTAATCTGCTACACAATTGGGGACTTTGAGTCCCTGCCTGCAAAGGGTCATTGCTAAAATCAGACTGTGCCTGTCAGATCCACAAATAGTGATTCAGCTGGAAGTGCAAGCAAGTGACGTGTTGGCGGAGTGTATACAGACTGTATATAGACTGTATATAAGATGTCCCTGAAGTTGTTGTCAAGTTTGTTGCTGAAGTGGGTATCCCATAACTTCCCATTCCCATCTAAGTTATTAACCTTCAATAAACCACAAAAACAAAGTCATGGACTGTTCTCTGTCTCTGGAGTGCATATGAAAATGTGGTGTGCCTGGCTGTGCAGGGTGGGGGATCCCAGTTTATCTGCAGCCCTTAAGGGGGTGTGCTAAAGTTAAAAAAAAAAAAAGTCTAAATCCCTGTTTTCACTTACCTTAAGCTAAAGTCATATTATCATCCAGTGCTGGGTCCTTCTCCCTGTTTATTCGGATGGTTCCTTCTTATGGATGTCCATGTCACTGACTGCAAGGATGGCCAGCAGAGGAGTCCTACAAGGAACCATAAACAAAATTGGACTGATGGGAGTGAAGGAGACTGGGCATCAGTTAATGTACGGTGCTGGACTAGTTTTCCCTGCAGGTGGAAATGTCATTAGTGAGGAACCTGGATGGGGGGACTCATGTAAATATAACTGGCTGCTTCACCGGGTAAGGAGAAATTGGGGAAAAAAGCCCTCCTCCCAGGAAAATGTATCCCTTGTTACTCATTCCCAAAAAAATATTGTGTCCCCTTGCCCTTCTGAACCATACTGGGCCACATGCCCTCAACACTGGATGGGTGCCATACCAGGGGGTTCCATGCTGACAGGAACAAGATCCATTTACCCATATCACTGGCACAGTGGATATGGTGTCTGCAAGCAAGAACTTATAGGAATCTGTAAGCCCCCTTCAAGATAAGGGGGTTCTCGGATATCCAATCCTTTCACCTACCTGCATGAGCACTCAAAAAATTAGATAGTAAGTCCTTTATTTTTTAAAAAATGTCACCAGTGTAAATTCAATGTCATTTAGTTTTAGTAATTTTAGTGGTTGTATTTTTTCTCGGGTGTAAGGTATCTTTCAAGTATATATAACTATATAACAGAATTGTGTATTTTTAATGTTGCCCTTTAAAGTAGTTCTAAAGACTGGAGTTGACCGAACCCCTGGATGTTCGGGTTCGGTGGGTTCGGCCGAACTTCGGGAAAAAGTCTGGGTTCGGTACCGAACTTGACCCGAACTTTACCCCGAACCCCATTGAATTCAATGGGGACCCGAACTTTGCGGCACAAAAATGAATGTAAAAAAGTCCTGGAAAGTGCTAGAGGGCTGCAAAATGATTTTAGAACAAAAATCTGTCCCTTACAGCAACAGCAGGAACCTGACCCTATAGGAGTAGGCGATGATTTTAGAACAATAATCTGTCCCTTACAGCAACAGCAGGAACCTGACCCTATAGGAGTAGAAGATGATTTTAGAACAATAATCTGTCCCTCTAAGCAGTAGACTCTACCTAGTCCAGTCAGCTCATTCTGTAATGCAGGATGAGATCTGCAATCTGTCCCTAAAAGCAGTAGTAGTAGTAATCTCTACCTATCTATCTGCAAACTGTCCCTCACAGCACCGGCAGCATCCTCTCCCTACACTACCCAGAGAGCATGTGAAAAGCAGCACTAAGTGACTCCAGCTTATAAAGAGGCTGGGTCACATGATGCACTGGCCAGTCACAGCCATGCCATTAGTAGGCATGGCTGTGATGGCTTCTAAGGGAAAACCAGTGAAACGCTTGTTGATTGCCTGCCCTGCAGCTATTCAATATGCGTGATCAAATACTCAAACTCAAACCCAAACTTTTTTCAAATGTCCGGGTCACGGACACCCCAAAGTTCGCTCAACTCTACTAAAGACTGAAAATGTTTTACCTTAATATATTCCGTAAGATCACTGCCATTACTAGTATAAATAAATAAATACAAATGCCAGTATTTATACCATAGTTTGTAGACGCTATAACTTTTGCGTAAACTAATTAATATACTTATTGTTTTTACCAAAGACATGTAGCAGAATACATTTTGGCTGAAATTTATAAAGAAATTACATTTTTTTAAATTTAAAAAAAATAAGTTGTAATTTTTTTTATTCAAAATGTTGGTTTTTTTCGGTTTGTATCACAAAAAAAATAAAAAAACCCTGTGGTGATCAAATATCACCAAAAGAAAGCCAAATTTATGTGAAAAGAATGATATAAATTTTGTTTGTGTACAGGATTGCATGACCGCTTAATTGCTAGTTAAAGTACCGCAGTTCCAAACTACAAAAAATGTCCGGGTCATGAAGGGGGTAAAATATTTGGGAGGTTAAATGGTTATGGTAAATAATGTCGCAGTGTTTATCACCCCTTTACCCCCCTTTTATAAGTCTTAACGTGATCCAGCACTGTGCCTGTCTGCAGTGGCCCTCTCCTCTCTCTCTGGTCATAGAGGCAGCAGTGGGAGCCATTGGCTTCTGCTGCTGCCAATCAAATCCTGTAAGCAGAGAGCAGGGGGTAGAGCTGAGCCACACTGTGTGTCAATAGATGTACACAGCCCAGCTTTGGATAAAGCCTGCAGGTGCTGCTTGCAGGTATGCATGACATGTTTGTTTTTTTAATTAAAAAAAAAGTTTATTTTACAAATGTTTTATTAAAAGACCTGCTTCCTTCTGAACAATTTTTAATTTCTTTGCCTTGGTAAATATCACCCATGGCAAAGCTAAGCAGCCCTAGCTCTTTAACAAAAACTTGCAAATTGGCTTTCAGATAGTACTGTATGTTTGGGGTTAGCAAATTTTAAATTTACTTGGTTCGCTCATCACAAATAATTAAACGCCACTAAAATAACAGAGCATGGTGTTTACTGTTAATATAACATAACTTTATATTTTTTAGGTATCAAATGATTAGCAAACATAGAACAAGAGAATGTACAGCAACTGGGTGGACCAATTATCGTCCAGAATGTGAAGGTAAATAAATAAAAAAAAAAAAAAATACCTCCAATACATGACCGGTATTTTCCTTTTAAGAAATACATATGCATTTATACAGTGTATATTTTTGATTCAAAAATAGAATTGTGCGAACTTCTGGAAGTCCGGGTTCTGCTGGTTCGGCCGAACTTCGGGACAAAGTCCGGGTTCGGGTCCGGACAGAACCCGAACTTTGTCCCGGACCCCATTGAAATCAATGGGGACCCGAACTTTTAGGCACAAAAATGGCTGTAAAAAAGTCCTGGAAAGTCCTAGAGGTCTGCAAAAGGAAGGAAATGGGGGTAAGGGTGGGACAAGTGCCATACAAAGAAATGGGGACAGGGAAATAACTAAAAGCATTTTTAAAAAAATAATTTCATAAAAAAATCAAAACTGGAGGTGGATGTGGACCATCTTCAAACTGTGTCTGAAAAGTATTAATTAACAGTAGAAGCCATATAACTGTTCTAAAATCATCTTCAAACTGTGTCAAAAAAGTATAAATAAGCCAGGAGAGCCCATATCACTGTTCTGCAAACATCTGGAAACTGTGTGTAACACTTTAACTAAAACCGGGACAAACTGAACTACTGTTCTGCAAACATCTGGAAACTGTGTGTGACAGTGATATCACTGTTCTAAAATCCTCTAAAAACTATGTGAAACTATAGCAGAGCGAAACCATATCCCTGTTTTTCTCTCTGCTGTAGTTTCACACACAGTTTCCAGATGTTTGCAGAACAGTGATATGGGTTCACCCGGTTTTAGTTAGTGTTACACACAGTTTCCAGATGTTTGCAGAACAGTGATATGGGTTCGCCCGGTTTTAGTTAGTGTTACACACAGTTTCCAGATGTTTGCAGAACAGTGATATGGGTTCGCCCGTTTTTTTTAAAGTGTTATACACAGTTTCCAGATGTTTGCAGAACAGTAGTACAGTTTGTCCCGGTTTTAGTTAAAGTGTTACACACAGTTTCCAGATGTTTGCAGAACATTGATATGGGTTCTCCCGGCCTATTTATACTTTTTTGACACAGTTTGAAGATCTTTTTAGAACAGTTATATGGCTTCTACCGTTAATACTTTTCAGACACAGTTTGAAGATGGTCCACATCCACCTCCATTTTTTTTATTTTTACCCTTTTCCAGAAATCCATGGAGGGACACAGGTCCTGTCTCTCTTGTACTTAGAGCCATTGCGTTTGGTGCTGTTTGCTACAAAATGCAGCATGCTGGACATCAGAGGGTTTTTGTTTACTAGTGTATAGCCCAATTGTCGAAGAACCCTGAATCCCTTAATGGACTTTAAGAAAAGGATTTTATTGTATGCACAAAAATCCTATTTTTGGTGATGTAATAGTTGTTGATACTCTTGTTTAGTTTGAGCACTTGTGTTTGAATGGGATTACATTTATGACCCAGCTCTAATAGGACAGGGAGGTATCTCTGGATGCTGTCCCCACAGTCTGCTGCTATAATGTAAATATTTTTAGAACATTACTAATGGCATTAGGGCATAAAAAAAATTGTTCTTCCACTTCATGCCATAGTCCTGCACCAATCACAGAAAGGTATAAAGTACTTAAGGCACAAGAGCATAAGGTTAGTATGTCTACCTCTAGTGCTTTTTTTTTTTAGGTATAGAAATTCTAATTTATTATGTAACTTTGCATACAGATTTTTTTTTTTTTTATAAAGATTTTATTGGATTTTCAAGAAGAACAAGTACAGAGGTATTTCAGGCACAAGATAGGGAACTGTGTCAATATCTGTTGTACATAATAACCAAGAAACATAGGGCGGTTAAACATTTGAGAAGTCATATTGTTGCCCCTGAGGTTACCCTTGGGGCATAAGCTATGATTAAGTGTGTTAACAGAAAGCCAACATTGTTGGAGAAGACCCCCCACTGCAATACCTTGACGGCTGACAAGCCGAACTGGGGGATGGGGGGAATTCGTTTGTCGTGTCCGTCTGTATAGGTTATCTTGGTTGCCTGTCCAGGCACGACTGTCCGGGATTCAGATTGTAAGGCCTATTGATTTGGGCAGTATCCAATGTAAAGTTTGGGGCTATCGATTCGGGTGAGATGCAAGGGGTCATCCTTGCTCTCCTACGAGCATATGTAGTGTGTGTTAGTGGGGGGATAACTGGGATAACTGGCGGAGGGAGGTGGGGGGGTGTGGAAATAAGGGATGTTGTTCAGGCTAGCAGGCCAGCTGGTAGCCTTTAAGGGGATCTTCGGTTTGGGGGGGTCGACCATGTGGGTGGGGAGAGGCGCGGACACTGTGGGGGACCTCTAGTGCTTTTATTCTACTACTGTATCTTTTCCACAAATGTTTGATGTTTGATATAAAAACGGCGCAGACTGTTGCACATTATTAAAATACCATCTTGTGACAGAAATCCGATATATGACCCAAGCAGTGTTGCTAACCTACTAAATTGACATTTACTGACACAACACACATAATTTACTGGCACAGCCAAGTTTTTACTGGCATTTCCACAAGTTACAAAATGACAGTTTTAAGTGCATATTTCAGTATTTTAGCTACAAACAAGTACAATATGCAATTAGCAATGTGATTTAAGGTAGATATTAAGGCAAAAATACATATTTCCTATTTTATTTTAGCTAAAGTCAGTAAGTAGCTCAGGGACAGGACTCCAGGAAATTAGAATGGGCAACACACACATGAAATTGACTCTCACAGTGACACTGACAGCAGTTACCAACCCGATACAACCCCTCCTGGGTCACAGTGACAGTCTCCCCATGCCAGGCGGTCCCTTCAGTCCACTACAATTCAAACAGCACTGACAGTCCTGGCTTGCCTTGCTCCTGTCCCACGGGTCTGCACACGAGGCTCTGGCCGCTCTGCTCCCTTGCACCATGACATGACATGCTCAGGCACTGCCTGTGCCAGACTCGTCCCCCCGCCGGGGCCATCTGAAAACACTGTAGCAGGCACTCGGATGGTCTCGGGCGGTTCTGGACCGAAATTTCCCATGCGCAGTTCTGGGCCACAGCCATATTTTTTACTGGCAAACTTTTCCTGTCACTGACATTTCCTGACAAGAGAATAGTGTTCCTTTCTTACTGGCTGGCAGTAAACCTATTGACGTTTGGCAACACTGGACCCAAGCCTTGATACAAATGTAAATGTATTTAGTTTCCATTAACTATTATGACACTGTAAATGCAAAAGGTTGCTTGTTTAAAATACACCACTAGATGTCACAAGAGGAACATTATGGAATGCTCTCCCAATGTATCAGCCGTTAGTCAACAATCGTTGCATAAGTGTTTACGTTCTATCTTTTTTTTTTTTTTTTTTTTTTTTTTTTTTTGACAGGTCAGCTGTCAATTGTATCTTTATGTAATTTGTATACTTAAATTGTTTTTTTTCCACATTACATTTATTTGTAGATATTTTGGAATACTTTAATACATCTAGAATCTTTTGAATTTGTGGCTGCTGATACAATTGACAAGTTGTTACTGATGTATTTCCTCTGACAGATACATGTCGTGTCTATTTGCTCCTTTGTACCATCCAAACTTGAGAAAGGGTGGTTGTTTTTTCTGTGTATTTTGATTGTCCCACCATTAGGTGAAATAAATAAATAAATGTAAATGCATATTTATTGGTTGTAACTTGTATGGCATCCATTTTCTTGCATTTATTATATTAGCAATATATCTACCTGCTAGGACCTTGAGCACTGGATTTGTAAGCAGCACATACAGCTTACTATTTTCCTATATATATATATATATATATATATATATATTGAGATTAGTCACCAAAGGTTTTCAATGATTCAGTCCACTCAGCAGAGTATGTTTTAGGGCTTTCATTCCTAAAAAAATGGCAAAGTAGTGCAGTGAAATGCAATCAATCAGTGATCACCCTTCTCACTAAATACACAATATACAATCAGATTGCATAGTGTATGGTCATCTTTATACAAGTACATAGGAGGAAGTGGACAGAAACACTCAGCTGTCAAGCCCTGGTCACAACTCTGCATAGAGGGAACTTACATTCTTACATTCCCACATGCTTTTTTTTTTTTTTTTTTTTTTTAAGCAGGGGAGGCATTTTAGAACATTTTCACTCATCACACATAGGGCAGCCTATCCACCTCAATGGGCTGCCCTACACGCAGCAATCGCCCCAAAGAAGCTTCAGAATTTTTTTGTAGAGCGGAGCTTAGTGCATTTTTTACTGCAATTTTTGGTGCAGCGCATTTCTGAAATGCAAGAAAACGCACAGATGTGAATGGAGCCTCATTGTCTTGTGTTAAGGCACCAATTTCACCTTCAGGCCCCATTCACATCTAGCATAGTGGAAGTGAACGTTTTGTGTCTCGCATTTCCTTTGACACGCATAGGGCAGCCTGTTGATTTCAATTGGCTGCACTTCATGTGACTTATGGGACATTTTGGCATTTTGTGGGTTTCATGTTTTTTATTGTGCATTTTGCCACTTTTTTTTCACATGGCAAAATGTGTTCGCTTCTGAGTTTGGTGTGCTGTTATCAATTAATGGCACTGAAAGCGCAACCAGGTAGTTTTAGGTATATAAAGGTGGCCATACACTATACAATCTAATTGTACTATCTCTGTAGACCCACCGGCCCTATGTATGGCCACCTTAACCACTTCAATACGGGACATTTATACCCCCCTTCCTGCCCAGAGCAATTTTCAGCATTCAGTGCTTTTACATTTTGAATGCCAATTACTCAGTCATACTACACTGTACCCAAACATTTTTTTATAATTTTTTTTTTTCACACAAATAGAGCTTTCTTTTGGTGGTATTTAATTACCTCTGGGTTTTTTATTTTTTGTGAAAAAAGGGCAAAAATTTTGAAAAAAAAAACACTTTTTTTTTTTAGTTTCTATGGTAAAATTTTGCAAATAAGTAATTTTTGTTCATAAATTTGGGCCAAAGCCTATACTGCTACATATCTTTGGTAAAAATAACCCAAATAAGTATATATTATTTGGTCTGTGTGAAAGTTATGCCCCGTACACACGGGACGACGATCGTGCTTACGACCGTGTTGAATCGTACGTTGACGGTCGTATGTAGCCTACTGACATGCACACGACGGTCGTACCTACAACTTGCGGCCGGCCGAACGTGATGACGCGAACGAGCGTATAATGAGGAAGTAGCGTAACCTTTTGGGCTCCTTTCTAATTTCATGTTAGTTGAAAGTGGACTTGGCGCATGCGTGTTTAGCACAATACAACTTTGTTGAACACAGCTGCTCTACACACGACTCAACGGTCGTATGCGAGCTTGTTGACACGACCAAGTTTTCTAGTCTGCACATACAACTCCCACGAACGACCGTCGTACGTTCAACTGTTGAAAGCACCGCCACAGACGGTCAATTCTGCATGCAACGGTCGTGAGTACGACGTGTTGAACACGATCGTCGTCCCGTGTGTACGGGGCATAAGAGTCTACAAGCTATGGTGCCAATCACTGAAAATTGGTCACACCTGATATATGGCCTATCTCATTTCTAGAGGCCATGAAATGTCAGGAAAGTACAAATACACCCCCAAATGACCCCTTTTCAAAAGTAGACATTCCAAGGTATTTAGTATGAAGCATGGCGAGTTTTTTTGAAGTTGTATTTAAAATTTGTTTTTGAAATAAGTCAGGTCCATAAATATTGGGACATCGACAGAATTCTAATCTTTTTGGCTCTATACACCAACATAATGGATTTGAAATGAAACGAACAAGATGTGCTTTAAATGCAGACTTTCAGCTTTAATTTGAGGATATTTACATCCAAATAAGTTGAACCGTGTAGGAATTACAACAGTTTGTATATGTGCCTCCCACTTTTTAAGGGACCAAAAGTAATGGGACAGATTAACAATCATAAATCAAACTTTCACTTTTTAATACTTGGTTGCAAATCCTTTGCAGTCAATTACAGCCTGAAGTCTGGAACGCATAGACATCACCAGACGCTGGATTTCATCCCTGGTGATGCTCTGCCAGGCCTCTACTGCAACTGTCTTCAGTTCCTGCTTGTTCTTGGGGCATTTTCCCTTCAGTTTTGTCTTCAGCAAGTGAAATGCATGCTCAATCGGATTCAGGTCAGGTGATTGACTTGGCCATTGCAAAACATTCCACTTTCCGTTAAACTCTTTGGTTGCTTTCGCAGTATGCTTCGGGTCATTGTCCATCTGCACTGTGAAGCGCCGTCCAATGAGTTCTGAAGCATTTGGCTGAATATGAGCAGATCATATTGCCCGAAACACTTCAGAATTCATCCTACTGCTTTTGTCAGCAATCACATCATCAATCAATACAAGAGAACCAGTTCCATTGGTAGCCATACATGCCCACGCCATGACATTACCGCCACCATGCTTCACTGATGAGGTGGTATGCTTTGGATCATGAGCAGTTCCTTTCCATCTCCATACTCTTCTTTTCCCATCACTCTGGTACAAGTTGATCTTGGTCTCATCTGTCCATAGGATGTTGTTCCAGAACTGTGAAGGCTTTTTTTAGATGTTGTTTGGCAAACTCTAATCTGGCCTACCTGTTTTTGAGGCTCACCAATTGTTTACATCTTGTGGTGAACCATCTGTATTCACTCTGGTGAAGCCTTCTCTTCATTGTTGACTTTGACACACATACACTTACCTCCTGGAGAGTGTTCTTGATCTGGCCAACTGTTGTGAAGGGTGTATTCTTCACCAGGGAAAGAATTCTTTGGTCATCCACCACAGTTTTTTTCCGTGGTCTTCCGGGTCTTTTGATGTTGCTGCGCTCACCGGTGCGTTCTTTCTTTTTAAGGATGTCCCAAACAGTTGATCTGGACACACAGCTCTTTGGATCTCATATTGAGAGTTGACAGCAACAGATTCCAAATGCAAATCGCACACTTGAAATTAAATCTGTACCTTTTATCTGCTCCTGGTAAATGGGATAATGGGGGAATAGCACACACCTGCCCATAGAACAGCTGAGCAGCCAATTGTCCCATTACTTTTGGTCCCTTAAAAAGTGGAAGGCACATATACAAACTGTTGTAATTCCTACACCGTTCACCTGATTTGGATGTAAATACCCTCAAATTAAAGCTGAAAGTCTGCAGTTAACCACCTCCTATCCGCGCTATAGCCGAATGACGGCTACAGCGCGGCTCTAAAATGCCGGGAGGACGTCAATAGAAGTCTTCCCATTTGGCTCGTGCTGGGCGCGCTCCCGCGGGCGCGTGCACGTGCCGCCGCACGCTGCGGGAGCTTGCCCGCGGGTCGGGCGGACCCGATGTCCACCGGAGACCCGCGATCTCCTTACAGAGAGGAGGAACGGGGAACCGCCGATGTAAACACGGCGGTTCCCCGTTCTGTGAGGGGGGCATGACAGATCTACTGATCCCTGTCACTGGGATCAGTTAGATCTGTCATGTCCCTGTCAACCCCGCCCCCCCACAGTTAGAACACCCAGGGAACATTTTTAACCCCTTCACTGCCCCCTGCAGGTTAACCCCTTCACTGCCAATGACATTTATACAGTAATCAGTGGATATTTACATTTCTGATTGCTGTATAAATGTCATTGGTCCCAAAAAAGTGTCAAAAACATCCGACATGTCCGTCCCAATATCGCAGTACCGATAAAAATCGCAGATCGCCGCCATTACTAGTAAAAAAAAAAAAATAATAATAAAAACGCCATAAATCAATGTCCATAGTTTGTAGGCGCTATAACTTTTGCGCAACCCAATCAATAAACGCCGATTGCGATTTTTTAAACCAAAAATATGTACAAGAATATGTATCGGCCAAAACTGATGAATAAATTTTGTTTTTTTATTTTTGGATATTTATTATAGCAAAAAGTAAAAAATATTATTCTTTTTTCAAAATTGTCGCTCTTTTTTTGTTTATAGCGGCGATCAGAAATGATGCAGAGGCGATCAAATACCACCAAAAGAAAGCTCTAATTGTGGGGAAAAAAGGCCGCCAATTTTATTTGGGTACAACGCCGCACGACCGCGCAATTGTCATTCAAAGAGCGACAGCGCTGAAAACTAAAAATTGGTCCCGGCAGGAGGGGGGTTTAAGTGCCCAGTAAGGAAGTGGTTAAAGCACATCTTGTTTGTTTCATTTCAAATCCATTGTGGTGGTGTATAGAGCCAAAAAGATTAGAATTGTGTTGATGTCCCAATATTTATGGACCTGACTGTACATTCTGCTACTCGCCCCGAGTATGGCGATACCCAATGTGTGAGACTTTTTCACAGCCTGGCCACATAGAGAGGTCCAACATGCAGGGAGCACTGTCATGCATTCTAGGAGCATAAATTACACATATAATTTCCTAACCACCTATTACACTTTTGAAGGCCCTGCAGCACCAGGATAATAGAATTACCCTCAAAATGACCCCATTTTGGAAAGCAAACACCCCAACTTATATTTTATGAGGCATTGAATCTTTTGTATGGTTGATTTTTTTCCACAAGTCTTTGGAAATTGTGGAAAAAAAATGAAAACCTATTTTTTTTTTCACAAAGTGGTCAAGTTATAGAATATGTCGAACACATAGCATGTATATAGCAAAAATAACCCCCCAAAATATATTCTGCTACTCGTCCCAAGTATGGCAATACCAAATGTGTGAGACTTTACACAGCCTGGCCACATAGAGAGGCCCAACATGCAGAGAGCACCATCAGGCATTCTAGGAGCATAATTACACATAACATTTCATTCATACCTATCACACTTTTGAAGGCCCTGGAGCACAAGGACAGTGGAATTACCCACAAAATGACCCCATTTTGGGAAGCAAATACCCGGGGTATATTCTATGAGGCATGGGCGGCTGTGGATAGGTACTCGGGTACTCTGATGGGCTGCAGATAGATACTCGGGTACTCTGATGGGCTGCAGATAGGTACTCTGATGGGCTGCAGATAGGTACTCAGGTATTCTGATGGGCTGCAGATAGGTACTCGGGTGATCTGATGGACTGGTAAAAGGCACTTGGGTACTCTGATGGGCTGCAGATAGGTACTCAGTTACTCAGATGGGTTGGTGACAGGTACTCAGGTACTCTGATGGGCAGGCGACATGTACTCGGGTACTCTGATGGGCTGGTGACAGGTACTCAGGTATGCTGATGGGCTGCTGACAGGTACTCGGGTACTTTGATGGGTTGGTGACAGGTACTCATGTACTTTGATGGGTTGGTGGCAGGTACACGGGTACTCTGATGGGTTGGTGACAGGTACTTGGGTACTTTGATGGGCAGGTGACAGGTATTTAGGTACATTGATGGGCAGGTGACAGGTACTCTGATGGGCTGTGACAGGTACTTTGATGGGCTGGTGACAGGTTCTCTTTATTACTGGGGGGCAATCAGTGTTCTTGGTGTGGTGTGTACACTAAGCGGTAACAAGCTGTTATCGCAATCTCCTTCTCACACACGATCGGTGTGTGAGAAGGGGAACCTGGTAACAGCTCATTACCGCAGTTTGTTTACATCATGTGACCGGCTGTGATTGGACACAGCTGGTCACGTGGTAAAGAGACAATTTTATTGGCTCTTTACCCTGAATGGGGCTGGGCTTTGTCCGAGGGGCATGCCCGTTCCCCGATCGCCGTGCTGCGGCTAAAAGCGGCGGACGTCATATGATGCCCGCCCGGATCGAGGGAGGGTTCCTGCCAACATCATTTTACAATGACTCGGTAGGGAAGTGGTTAATACACTTAAAATTACTAGTTGCGTTTTCAGTGCCATTAATGGTTAATGACACACCAAACACAGAAGAAAACACACATTTTGCAATATGCTGCAAAAATACACGCAACCCACAAAATGCCATGCCCCATAAGCCACATGTAGCACAGCCCATTGAAATCAAGAGGCTGCCCTATGTGTGACACAGGAAAAACGAGATACAAAATGTGAACTCCCACTATGCTAGATGTGAATGGGCCCTGAAAGTGAAATTGGTGCGGTAACACAAGAACAATGAGGCTGCATTCACATCTGCGCATTTCCTTGCATTTCAGAAATGCACTGCACCAAAAATCGCAGTAAAAAATGCACCAAGTTCCACTCTAAAAAAAGTTTTGAAGCATCTTTGGGGCGAATGCTGTGTGTAGGGCAGTTCATTCTGGTGGTTGGGCTGCCCTATGAGTGATGAGTGAAAATGCTCCAAAACACCCCCCCCACTCCAAAAAAAAAATAAAAAAAACACATGTGGGAATGCAAATTCCCGCTTTGCAGAGCTGTGAACGGGGCTTGACAGCTGAGTGTTTCTGTGCACTCCCTCCTATGTACCTGTATAAAGATGGACATACACTATGCAATCTGATTGTATATTGCGTATTTAGTGAGTAGGGTGATCACTGATTGATTGCATTTCATTTCAAAAACGTGCTGCTGGGAGTGGGTGGGTGGGTAGGAGGGTGAATGATGCAGGGTGTGTGCTAATGAGGTCAGCTGGTCAACTCCTTCCTGTGTCATGATGTACAGCCTGACCAGGAAGTAAGACAGAAGCAATAGATACATTTTGAAACATGTATGAGGACAGTACGGTAAGTGGTCTGAAGATTTAATGGAAAGCTTTGAAATTTTTGCAAAAAAATGTACATGAATGCTATATTGGTACATAGGGGCGCTGGAATTTTTAAAAAAAGTGAACAAAGATGAACTTGGCCTTTAGCATTATCATAACATGTTAACCGATGGAAAAAGATGGTCCAATACACACTAGTTTTTTTGTATTTTTTTAATCTCATGAGAAGCATTGCATTTATGGCTGTTTTTATTGATGACAAAAATATATTGTGATTCTCTGATTTGCAACTTTGTTGCTGGACACATGGAGGTTTATCTACAATTCGTATGCCCCATAAAAGCTATGGACTTTATTATTTTTCTGGAAGTGAAAATCCCTTTAACCACTTCAGCCCTGGAAGGATTTTCCACGTTAGGACCAGAGCACTTTTGCGATTCGGCACTGCATCGCTTTAACTGACAATTGCGCGGTCGTGCGACCCAAACGAAATCTGCGTCCTTTTTTTCCTACAAATAGAGCTGTCTTTTGCTGGTATTTGATCACCTCTGCATCCTTTTTGATCACCGCTATAAACAAAAAGAGTGACAATTTTGCAAAAAAAAATATTTCTTACTTTTTGCTAAAATACATATCAAAAAATATATATAAAAAAAACAAATGTATTCATCAGTTTTGGCCGATTTATATACTTTCTCATATTCTTGGTAAAAAAAAAAAATCGCAATTGGCGATTATTGATTGGTTTGCGCAAAGGTTGCCACGTTTACAAAACCATGAGAATTCATTTGTTTTTACTTTTTTTTTACTAGTAATGGCGATGATCTGCAATTTTTATCTGGACTGTGCTATTGGGGCGGACATGTCGGACATTTTTGACACTTTTTTTGGGACAAATGACATTTATACAGCAATCAGAAATGTAAATATCCACTGATTACTGTGTAAATGTCATTGCCAGTGAAGGGTTTAACCTGCAGGGGGAAATCTAGGGGTTAACTGTGTTCCCTAGGCGTGTTCTAACTGTGAGGGGGGCTGGGCTAACAGGGGCATAAAAGATCTAACTGATCCCAGTGACAGGGATCAGTAGATCTCTTAAATGCCCACTGACAGAGCGGTTCCCCGTTCTTCCTCTCTGCTAGGCAATTGCGGCTTGCCGGTGGAGATCGAGTCCACTTGAGCTGCAGCCACACTCCTGCAGAGCAACTCGCCGTTTATAGATGGCGATTCGCTGGACAGAGACGCTCTGCAGCAGTAAATATACGTGACTCGGTCGGCAAGCAGTTAAATATGTATCTTTTATCATTTATGAAGCTCCCGTGTATAGTGAATTCCACACCTACACAGTATGTAAATAGACCACCGCTACTATACTTTTTGTTCTAGAAACATTTGCATAAGTCTCATAAATGATTAAATTAATCCGTTTGTTTCTTTGCCTTTTCAGTTAAATTTTGTCCACCAGTTCAAGTTAGAAACAATGTAAATCTTTTAACTACTTCATATGAAGAAGAGTATTCTGTCGGCCAAGTAATACGATTTGAATGTACAACTGCTAACCTGAAATTAAATGGTGCCTCTGAGATTTTCTGTACATCTGAAGGAACCTGGAATGCACCACCACCAACATGTGAAGGTAACGATACCGTTTATACCAGCATACTGTATATCAAAAATAAAATAGTTTTAAAATATAAAATAGTTTTAACCATACCAACGACAACCACAAACCCCACTGTTCCTATTATCAAAATGAGAATAAATTGTATCAGTCTTTTCTACAAGTGTTTTGGGACATTTTACTGCTTCTGAAGTGGTAGTGCTAGCTCAATAACTAGTGTTCCACTTTAGTAATAACATTTGAGAAAACCCCACTGTATGTTTGTGTTCCCGTTCACTTAACATACCTAAACTAATTTTTAAAAGAGATTTCATACCTTTTTAGATGTTTCTACAATGCAGGAGGGAGGTTTCTAAATGTTTAACTCTTTGTTAGGACAGACAGTGTTCAAATCTAGTTTACAGCTGATAATGAAGAACTGCAAACACTTATAGACAGGGTTACTGAATACTTTGATAATCCTAAAGGGAAATGATTATGTTATACAAGTTATATTATGTTAATGGGAATGTATAACAAATAAAATAGTTGCTATCCCTGTTTGGCTGCAAAAGTTGAAATGCACTTTAAATCAGCAATTACATCATGCTAGTGCAGTGGTCTCCAAACTGTGTCCCAGGGCTGGATGCGGCTCTTTGCTTGCTTTAATTTAGCCCTTGGGGCACTATTCCTTGCACCAACATTAACAATGAGACATAATTCCTCCCACTGATACCAACGATGAGGCACTATTGTTCTCTCTGATATCAATGATGGGACATGACTCCTTCCACCGACACAAATGGTGGGGTCAGTATTTCTTCCACTGACAGGTATGATGGGGCACTATGCCTCCCACTGACACCAACAATGGAGCACTATTCCTCCAACTGACACCAATGATGGGGGCAATATTCCTCCCACTGACACCAACAGTGGGGCACTATTCTTCCCACTGACCCCAACAATGGGACATTATTCCTCTGATACCAAAAATAGGACATTGTACACTCACTGACACCAGGACATTTTCTACTTCCACTGGCCACAGTCCGGCCCTTCTAAAGTCTGAAGGACAGTAAACTGGCCCTTTTGTTTAGAAAGTTTGAGAGCCCCTGAGCTAGTGAGAAGGTTTGTATATGGAAAATGAGAAACACAACTCCTAATATTGAAAACTGTAAATAAAGTGACAAAGCATAAATTGGAAAGTAATTGATACACAAAGCGAGAGGGGTGGCTAAATCATAATATGTGATTACAGGTACTTTAAATTCTGAAATATTTGACAATGCAGGAATCCAGTCAATTATTAACAAAAGGTCTAATGTTTACCAGAAATAATTTATCATAGATAGTATTATTACCAACAAAAATATACACTAAACCATGTTCACAAAATGCAAATAATAAAAACCAATAAGAATACTGACCTAAAAAGTCATCAATCAATAATAAATACATAGAGGTGATAAAGATATAGCAAATATGACTGATACAGAATGAATGTCTAATGTGATCAATTAATAAGTAACATATTAAACTGTATTCAACATACACAAGGAATAAACATAGTAATTAGAATGCAATAAGGAATAAAAAGAGGAGAGGTAGCAAAATCACTTGGGTGACAAGGATGATCACAAGCAGAGACCAAAAGGGGAGAGGATCAACAACCATTACAGGCTATATGCTTGCCTTAGAGCCTGTTACCGACAAAGTGCAGCTCATGGAATGCCCAAGTAATGTCTTTTTTTTTTTTTTAATGGTTCTAAGTAAAAACAATAGCCGCTTATGTGTAAATGCACAAAAAAAGCCAATGTGTCTTGGGGATCTGTATTCTCTCCATCAGGGTTAAATACTGGAAAGTAAAACTATGAAAATAAGTAGGGATGGGCCGAACACCCCCCAGTTCAGTTCGCACCAGCACATGCGAACAGGCAAAACATTTGTGCGAACATTCGAACACTGTTAAAGTCTATGGGACCCGAACATGAAAAATCAAAAGTGCTCATTTTAAAGGCTAATATGTAAGCTATTGCAGTAAAAAGTGTATGGGGACCCGGGTCCTGCCCTAGGGGACATGTATCAATGCAAAAAAAAAAAAAAAAGGTTTTAAAATCAATTGTTTTTTCAGGAGCAGGGATTTTAATAATGCTTAAAGTGCGTGGGGTTCCCCCTAAAATCCAAACCAGACCCTTATCCGAGCATGTAACCTGGCCAGCTAGGATAGGGGGGGATGAGCGAGAGCCCCCCCCCTCCTGAACCGTATCAGGCTACAGGCCCTCAACATGGGGAGTATGGGTGTTTTGGGGCAGGGGGCACTGTGCCCCCCACCCCAAAGCACCTTGTCCCCATGTTGATGGGGACAAGAGCCTCTTCCCCACAACCCTGAGCTGGGTTGTGGGGGTCTGTGGGCGGGGGGCTTATCGGAATCTGGAAGCCCCCGTTTAATAAGGGGGTCCCCAGATCCTGACCCCCCCTATGTGAATTGGTATCGGGTATTCACCAAAAAGTGTCAAAAAAAGAAAAAAACACATGACACCATTAGGGACAAGTCCTTTGTTAAAAAATAAAAAATAAAAATAAGTGTCCCTCGTTGTAATTCATCATCAATCACGGCGATCAACGGCCCGAAAAAAAACATTGGGGTACCCCAATTGATCCAGAATTCTGTGGTTTCCCAGGGCCTTGATAGTAGTCATAATATTTGTGTTGCTTCAGGGTGTGCTGTGCAAGATCAGGGAAAACCTGCAGCTTCAAGTAGGGATCCAGAAGTTGATCTGTTTTTTAGAAACCTTCCAGCACTTTCTCTTTCACGTGGTAGAAATGCACCCACAAAAGTAGTTCATGTGGGATGTTCGCAGAGAGGTGGGGAGGTTTGGGGATTTGATGTACTCAATCCATAGGGAGTTCAGCTGCCGGAAGAGATGAGAAGATGGACAGGAAAAGTTCCTGTACATACTGTTGTAATTGAGCGCGTTGAAATAGTTTCCAGAATGCCACAAATTTTTAGGATATTGTGTCGAGAAGAGTCTTTCAAATCTGCAACTTTGGCTTTGAGCCAGGACAGTTCGGTGCATTGTGGCCATCAACCAGGGTGTTGAAGAATGAGGTTAATTCACCCATTTTCCTTTCAATATGTTTCACCCTGTCACCAAATTCTTGTACTTCTACTTTAAAATGATGTATGCAAGTTGTCATATCAGAATGCAAGGAGGCACCTATAGACAGTAATATGGCTTTTTGAGTGGTATCAGAGACAGGCTGGTTAGATGTAGAAAAAGTGGAGATGGCCTCAGGGAGGTCTGTGTGGGAACACAAAGATCCATAGTGAGTGCTGGTTCAGCTTCAGTGCCACCATTAGAGTTCATTTTGGGCTTAGATTTTGCAGGGCTCCTTGTAGGGGCAGATGCTCCTGAATTTGAGGGATAAGGAGTACCATAAAGCACCTTTACAGTATGTGGAAACTGTTCAGAGCTTGGTGCTGAGAAGACTCCAGCGTTCTCCATATTTTGGCCACTATTACCATTTTGATGTACCACTCTCACCGGCGGGAAGAATCCCAAAAGCTTTTGAGGCTGTGGGGCTTTCCTTTTCCTATGAAGCATGATGTGGGCTACACTGTGGTGGAGGAAGGGAGAAAGGTTGCCCGATGGTAAACAGAGGCTCTGTGTTAATAAGAGAGTTCCCTGATGGCAAAGTGAAGCTTCATACACTAGCGGCCATACAGCAATGTGGTCCCCATGCCCCCCCTGTTTGGTTTTGTTTCTACGGTAACATAACGTTGAATAAAAGAATATGCCATGGAGAGCAAGGGTCTATGTAGCAATGGGATATAAAGGGGAAGCAATAGTGGGGGAAGCAGGGCTCAAACTACAAAAGATGTTTCATCACCTGCAACCAATACAAAAGAGTGGTGGCATCAAGTTATGGAATTACATAAACAGTTTGCACACGCCGCTTAAAAAATAACATATAAATGCCAATATCAACTGAAATAAAGCTGTCAGCACAATAAAGTGTTTCACACTTTTAGCCTGCATTCACATAGGGGCGACCCGACTTCGGCGTGACTTCGCTAGGCGATTTCAGCGCGACTTTCAGCGCGACTTCAAGGACCTCAGGCAACTTTACAATACGACTTTTGCCAGGCGACTTTGCCTTGACCAATCAGAGAAGGGAGGGAGGGGGTTGACTAAAAATAAATTATTTTAACTGTAAAGTCGCTTCCATGTAGATGAGGGATCCGACTTGGAGGCGACTTGAGGGCGACTTGGGGCGACTTGAGGCAACTCAAGTCGGATCGCAAGTCGCCTCTGTGTGAACGGGCACTTAGCATCTAAAATAAACAAAAAATGTGCCGCACTACTTTTTGTGTGAACTAATTAAGTGAATCATGCACAAGAAATTACTACAATCAAAACAAAACAGAAATCCAAAAATATTCAAATATTCTCACACATTTCTTAATCCAGATTGTAGAATTATGTAAAATTGCAGTTCAAATGTCCAAAGTACCTAAATAAATACTTGTTACAAAGTCCAAAACATAAACTATGTGCCAAAATCAAAGGTGCCAAATCTTCCTCATTCAGGTCTAACCATGAATCGGTGAGGTTCCAGGCAATGCTCCATTTTATTTTACCAGAATCATGTCACATCAGAACATCAAGAGTTAACAGGAGAAGCCCTTATGAGATGGTGAGCTTTCAGGGCTCCTGTAACTGGTCTAGTGGTCTGGGAATTTGAAATCCCCACTTCTCTCTGTACAGCGCTTCTAAGATAGACCAGAACTGGTCTGATCATTATTCCACAGCCTTTAGTATGTTCAGTATGTTCCGTCAGAAACTCCTGAAACCGTTTTTATTTTGTTTTGATTATAGTAAATTCTTGTGTATGATTCACTTATTAGTTTACACAAAAAGGAATGGTTAACATTGTTTGTGTATTTTAAATGTACCAAGTTATAGCTCAGAAATAAGTAATAATAAAAAAATATGAAATGCTATTAAAAAATTAAAAAGTATGTTCACAAATGCAAGAAGCCTGGCAAACAAAGTGGATGAACTAGAACTTCTGTTATTTGAGGAGCACTTTGACTGTGGGAATACTGAAAACCTAGTTGGACAGCTCAAATGACTGGGCTGCATATATTAATGAGTACTCATAAGGCCTCATACACACGGACGTTTCTTAAAAAATAAAGAAAACGTCGGTCCCGACGTCAAGGATTAAAAAACTGTGTTTTTCTGAGTTATGCATCGGCGTTAGTGAGCGTCGGCATCAATAGGCGTTTTTTTAAAAAAAATTCATCCCTCTGCTATTTTTCAACCTAAAAACGTTGGCATCAAAAAACGCCAGTTAACGCCAGTACGGCGTTAGTTGGCGTTAGTAAGCGTTTTGCGGCGTCATCGTCAAACGCCAAAACGTTACAGCCTCAGAACGCGCTGGCCGTGGGTTCTAGTTTCAGCTCATTAACGCCGATGCCATCTGCAGCCGTTGGCTAACATGGAGAGCTGCAGAAAACGCCGGAGTCAGAAAACGTCCGTGTGTATGAGGCCTAAATGACAAAGTCCATAAACACAGTCCCAGGTGAAAGTGAATAAAGTGTTTGATGCTGAAACATTAGAGGTGCCATAGATGTGCTCAGACAGGGTGCCCCACATGGATGTACACTCACCACTTGTAAACTCATCCCCATGACCAAACACAGGGAATTGAGCCGTGCCGGTCTGCAGTCGACTGACACAACAGAGGGCCAATTTCCCTTAACAAATCATCTGCCTCAAACACCGGGTGCCAGGATGATCAGGCACCATTCAATGTGAGCACATTTTTTAGCAATTTTTTAACAAATAAACAAACGTGATTACGGTATTGCGCAATGAAGTTTTTTTTATTCCATTACATACATCATATTGATGAGGGGATCTTAATCTGACAGCCGGAAGCCTACAGAGACCAGCAGGGGTTACCCCACACACACGATTGACTGCACTAGAGATAGTGGGTCAACTACAAGGGTGAGTGTATATCCATGTGGGGCACCCTGTCTGAGCATGTCTATGGCACCTCTAATGTTTAAGCATCAAACACTTTATTCACTTTCACCTGGGACTGTGTTTATGGATTTTTTCATTTATAAGTACAAATAGTTTTTTATATGATACTAGTGCGGTGTTATTTCCTTATATTTCATTATATTTGCCATATCAGCAAGTTGAGCACTGCAGCTGATCCACATTATAGTCAATGTACTCCTATCCATTGGCACTGAAGTATATATATTTTATATATTTTTATTATCTATTGAGTACACTCTATTTTAAAGGTAGAGAATTTGTAGAAGAGGTGGAAGGGTTTGTATGTATGTATGAGAGGAGCAATCAAAGTGAGTTTGAAGGATACCAGTAGCAAGAACTGTACTGGCACAGAGTCATTATAGCTGGAGCTCCATAGGAGTGCAGTATATAGTAAATTACTTGTGGGAGTATGTTAGAGGCCCCCTAACATAAAGGATGCGGAAGAGTCTCAGCTTTTTCACAGACTGAAATGGCTGGGAAGCAGATATGTTATTATTAATAAAGAACAGAGAGAGCTATTGACAGATCAAATTGGTCCCTCTAGTCTGAGTCATCATATTGTAGTGCCACTCACCCCAGTGAGGATGTCCTTCTTTAACCAAAAAACTGCATATACAAAAAATGTTCTCCCAAATTGGGGGAACCAGAACGGTTAAAACAGAAGGAAAGGGCAATACTACAATCTGTATTGAAAAGCAAATTTTTATTCAATTGTGCAAGGCTGCAAAAAGTATGCAATTACATAAAACCATATATAAATAAGATTACCAAGAGTATCTAAACTGTCTACGGAAGACAAAGTCTCCCAGATGACAGTGCCTGACATGCACAACACACACACTACACAAAAGGGGGGAGACAAACACATAAACAATAATGATGGGTGTCGGGCGGGGGGGGGGGGGGGCACACTGCGAATTGCAAATGTCACTATGAAAAACTGGGTGATCACTCCAATCCGGATGTGTATAGAAGTCTGCAGGACACCAAAAGAAGGGTATGCTATTCCCCAGCTCGGGGGCTGATGGAAATGGAGGGGTTGCACAGCAGGATGTGTGTGCTGGACCAAGTATAACACCTCTTCAGCGGTGGGTGTAAAGACTGTGTAGTAGAAAGAGGGAGATGGTATCAACAGGTCAGTGTAGACGTAGAGAGGAAGGTGAGCTGGAATGCAAACAACTGCACCTGTATCCACAATTATTTACTCACTGTTGCCACAGTCCTCTATCAATGTGATCTCCGTAGTAGATATAAACGGACCTTCCGCTGGTGTATGAGGTCAACTGTAGTGCTGCTGCTTGGGTCCTTGGCGTCCCCGGTACTGCAAATACCTGAAACAAGTCTTTGGCATTGAATGTGCGGACTATGCCGCCACTTCCTGGTGTACGGAGACGTACTCGGATCCTGTCGGACGGCAAGACACGCTGCTGCTCAACCCTCGCTTTGGAAGTCACGCTGGATTAGAGCTATCGCATAGTCCAGTGATGTGAGTGGGTGGCGCCCCGTGCGTCACGGGACGTATGACGTCAACGCGTTTCGCTATGCGTATTCGCTTTGCTTCGTCTGGACGTTATTATTACCTATCCTGATATTGATTGGGCACATGGAACTACACAGCCATTTATTAAACATGTTGCAATTTCACGAAGCAGATGATAGAAGCCCCAACAAGGAAAATGCTGTGTTGGATCTATTCATTTCAAACAAAATGGAGCTTATTACAAATGTGCAAGTTAGAGACAAGTTAGGAAATAATCTTCATGTTGTAATCACATTTGCCTTGGTGTAATTTTTTTTTTTCACTTTTATTGGTTGAACTAGATGGAATTGTGTTTTTTTTTTTTTAACCTAACTATGTAATCATTCTTTGGTATGACAAGAATTTAAAGAGGTAAACAAAAATAGTTTTGGTATGTAACACTAAGAGAGAAATGCCTCCATCCCTAAATCTATATACAAGAAAAGGATACATTGGTCATGGGACTTTGTGTGAGGCAAATCACTTGTACAATAATTATATTCATTACACATGATTCCAAATGTATTAAAACAATTATAATTGGACAATCCATAGTCCTGCAAGTACATGACAGATTTCCAAATATAAATCTATTGATGGCTGTGCTAACCAATACATTGTTTGGTTTCAACTCCACGTATAACACAATAATTCAAACAATAAATATCCAAACAATAAATATCCAAACATTGTGTTTCCAGCAGCACTGTGATATGTGCCAAACAAACATTTTTATTATTGTCAAAATAAAATGTCCATTGAAAAAGACTCTGTGCCAACAGTGATTTCTTGCATATTATCTCTAATGTGGTTATTTACCCAGGTTAATTGTGACTACATCCACCACCTTCCAAAGTTCACACACACCAGATGACAATATGGTTAGAGCCTGGTCAATAGTGGGTCTTTAGTCCCCTGTTTTGGTCTTTCCTCTGTCACCAGATATGTACAGCGATATTCCTCCGTGTTCTATATTCACTTCACAAGGCTCCCCTCTCATGCACTCATGTAATCAAATAAATAGCCATCGTTGCGCTACATCCAAAATTAATTCAATTATAAAATTCATGAAAAGTGGTTTCACTCACATTTAGCAGTACCCTTAGACCAGCACTAAGTTTATTCAGCAATCTGCTAAGCCTGTTTTATCGCTGCTCCGTTCTGCGGAGCCCGCGTGTGATCCAAGCCTCAGTTTTAATGCAGGTCAGGGACCGGAAGTGGCGTCAGTGTCGGTCCACTAGCCTCTATGCATTTCACATTATTTATGCATCATCAGCAAGCTTCCTGTGTTATGTATTGGTTAGTGCAGCTATCTATAGATTTATTTGGTATAAACTTTCACTTTTTTAGTGAAATCACTTTAGCCACAGCAAACCACATGTTTCTTCATATTCACAATTTGTTGTGCACTGGTGACACATTAATCAGATTTCAACATATAATAAACACATTAAAATGAACTGATATGTAAGACATACACATGATGTCAATATAAATTCATGAAATCCTGATAGTTAGTTATATGCATAATAAGGCTTACAAATAGAGATACATGATTACAAAATTTCTTGACACCCCAATGAGTCTACGTGTTTCGTGGATCCCTGTTCACTTCATCAGGAGTTGATGCAAGAAAGGCACCTGATTCCCAGCTAAAGACTGGAATATCCATTGGAGCTGGCTCCTTGGTCGATAATGCAAAGTTTGCAGCCTCATTTTCATACAAAGTAAGGGGAACTCAAGCAAGGTAGAGATGGTTCAGTTTGTGCTCTTCAGGAACATCAAAGGTTTCAAACTCTTGGGGATGGTAAGGAAGACACTTCTCAATCTCAGGGTAGGTTTGTTTCCTTGCTTGATGTAACTTCAGAAATTTGCTTGGTAACTGGTGCAAAATTCTTCATGCGAAGTGCTCCTTTCCTGCGTGGTACTACTGTGTTGACATTCTCCAGAACTTTTCTTGGCTTCACCACAGTCCCAGAGCTACCAAACACTTTTCCTGAATCACATTTAAAAAGGGTTTTTTCAGGGCATTTTTCTTTAAGGCGATCCTTGGCCAGGGTAGTAAAACACTCATCCAAATTCTCAGTTGCCATGCTTCACTTTATTCAGCCACAACGCCTGTTCAATCACAGCTAGAATACACTGTATCAAAATAAGGCTACAAACTTTGCATTATCTACCAAGGCACCAGCTCCAATGGATATTTCAGCCTTTAGCTGGGAATCAGATACCTTTCTTGCATCAACTCCTGATGAAGTGGACAGGGAACCACGAAACGCATAGTAATAAGATGTCAAGAACTTTTGTCTGCCACAACTTGTGTAATCATGTATCTCTATTTGCAAACATTATTATGTATTTAACTACCAGCATTTCAGGAATTTATATTGTCACCATGTGTATTTCTTATGCATCAGCCCATTTTAATGTGTTTATATATTATATTTGGAAATCTTTCATCATGTATTTGCAGGACTATGGAATATCCAATTATAATTATTTTAATACATTTGAATTTGTGTACCGAATATAATTATTGTACATGTGATTTCACTCACACAAAGTCCCATGACCAATGTATCCTTTTTTTGTATTAAAAAAAATCTAGATTTGATAATCTGAGATCCTTATTGCATAACATTCAATGGGCCCAAATAATTTCAACAAAGAGTACACAAGGCCAGTGTTTTAAAGATGAATTAAACAAGTGAATTTGTCACTTCATTGGGTGACAAAAATAAAAGGAAAAAATTAAAGGCGATGTGACTAAAATCTAGTGTAAAAAAAACAAACAAATAAATGAAAAAAAATAGCTAAGAACAAAGAGAGTACAAAGTAGAAGGGACACCCTCGGCAGTCTAAATTTACAAGGAATGTAACAAAAATGCAAGGGAGCAATCAGGTCAGCTAAAATAGAAAATGAGTAACATATTGCTACAGTAAGTAAAATAAATCCCAACATTTCTTTTAAATATATTAATAGTAAACATCACTTTTTTTGCTAGAGAATTACTTAGAACCCCTAAAAATTATATATATATATATATATATACACAGTATCTCACAAAAGTGAGTACACCCCTCACATTTTTCAAATATTTTATTCTATCTTTTCATGTGACAACACTGAAGAAATGACACTTTGCTACTGTAAAGTAGTGCGGGGGAACAGCTTGTATAACAGTGTAAATTTGCTGTCCCCTCAAAATAACTCAACACACAGACATTTAATGTCTAAACCGCTGGCAATAAGAGTGAGTACACCCCTTAGTGAAAATGTCCTAATTGGGTTTTAAGTGTTAAAATTTTGTGTGGCCACCATTATTTTTCAGCACTGCCTTAACCCTCTTGGGCATGGAGTTTACCAGAGCTTCACAGATTGCCACTGGAGTCCTCTTCCACTCCTCCATGATGACATCACGGAGCAGGTGGATGTTAGAGACCTTGCGCTCCTCCGCCCTCCGTTTGAGGATGCCCCACAGATGCTCAAAAGGGTCAAGGTCTGGAGACCTGTTTGGTCAGTCCATCACCTTTACCCTCAGCTTCTTTAGCAAGGCAGTGGTCATCTTGGAGGTGTGTTTGGGGTCGTTATCATGTTGGAATGCTGCCCTGCGGCCCAGTCTCTGAAGGAAGGAGATCATGCTCTGTTTTAGTATGTCACAGTACATGTTGGCATTCATGGTTCCCTCAATGAACTGTAGCTTCCCAGTGCTGACAGCACTCATGCAGCCCCAGACCATAACACTCCCACCACCATGCTTGACTGTAGGCAAGACACACTTGTCTTTGTACTCCTCACCTAGTTGCCACCACACTCACATGACACCATCTGAACCAAATAAGTTTATCTTGGTCTCATCAGACCACAGGACATGGTTCCAGTAATCCATGTCCTTAGTCTGCTTCTCTTCAACAAACTGTTTGCAGGCTTTCTTGTGCATCATCTTTGGTAGAGGCTTCTTTCTGGAATGACAGCCATGCAGACCAATGTGATGCAGTGTGCAGCATATGGTCTGAGCACTGGCAGGCTGAACCCCCACCCCTTCAACCTCTGCAGCAATGCTTGCAGCACTCACACGTCTATTTCCCAAAGACAACCTCTGGATATGACGCTGAGCACGTGCACTCAACTTCTTTGGTCGACCATGGCAAGGCCTGTTCTGAGTGGAACCTATCCTGTTAAACCACTGTATGGTCCTGGACACCATGCTGCAGCTCATTTTTAGGGTCTTGGCAATCTTCATATAGCCTAGGCCATCTTTATGTAAAACAACAATCTCAGATCCTCAGAGAGTTCTTTGCCATGAGGTGCCATGTTGAACTTCCAGTGACCAGTATGAGATATTGAGAGCGATAACACCAAATTTAACACACCTGCTCCCCATTCACACCTTAGACATTGTAACACTAATCGGTCACATGACACCGGGGAGGGAAAATGGATAATCGGTCCCAATTTGGACATTTTCACTTAGGGGTGTACTCACTTGTGGTGCCAGCAGTTTAGACATTAATGGCTGTGTGTTGAGTTATTTTGAGGGGACAGCAAATTTACACTGTTATACAAGCTGTACACTCACTACTTTACATTGTAGCAAAGTGTCATTTCAGTGTTGTCACCTGAAAAGATATAATAAAATATTTACAAAAATGTGAAGGGTTTACTCACTTTTGTGAGATACTGTGTGTGTGTGTGTGTATATATATATATATATATATATATATATATATATATATATATATATGTATGTATGTATGTGTGTGTGTGTGTGTGTGTGTGTGTGTGTGTGTGTAT
>BLSH010396222.1:222646-239082 GCA_018402905.1 Glandirana rugosa
ATCTATATATTACACTGTGTATGTATATATATATATATATATTTAGCAGAAGCCCTAGAGAATAAAATTGCGGTTGTTGCAATTTTTTATGTCACACTTGAGGAATGGCGCCAAACTACAGTACTTAAAAATCTCCGCAGGCGACATTGTTACAGGTTACCAGTTTAGAGTTACAGAGCTGGTCTAATACTAGAATTATTGCTCCCACTCTGATGTTCGTGGCTATACTTCATATGTGTGGGCATGATCCACGTATGCGTTTGCTTCTGTTTGCAAGCATGGGGTGATGGGGGCACTTTAAAACATTTGTTGCGTTTCGTTTTATTACATTTTTTCATTTTTACTCTGTCCCTTTAATTTTTTTTATCACTGTTATTGCTGTCACAAGAAATGTAAACCACTCTTTGCGACAGCAATAAAGCATAATAGGTCTTCTTTATGGAGAGATCTGGGGTCAATAAGAAAGACCCCCACATCTCTCTTCTACAAAGGAAAGCATTAGATTTAAAAAAAAAAAATTGATCTAATACTTTAAAAAAAATTGCATTGTTTAATGGGTCAGGAACCGGAAGTCATGGCATTGCTCCGGTCCTCCTAGGCCATAGAGATAAGCGGAGGCCATTTTTCCTAAAGCTAAAAGTAATTCATCACCTAATCAGCCACTTGGTTCACATTTACCAAAAAGACCGGCGCTTGAGGAATACCATAACCCTGATATTTAATATACATGTGCATGGCCGAAAAATTCATTGTTTTCGTTTTTTCAGTTTTTCAGACTTTTCGTTATGATCAAAATTCATTATTTTGAATAAATTCAGAAACATCAAAATTTGGTTTGTTCCATTCGTATAGATTCAGTATTCGTTATCATCGGTAATTTGGAAAAATTTGAATTCGGTTTGTTTCATTCGTATAGATGCGGTATTCATTATTATCGGTAATTCGGGAATTCGGAAGAAAATTGTTCACTAACAGGCACACAAAATTGAAAGGAAATTCCAATATCTAACTAATTTAATAGTTCATAACTATTATTATAGTTATTATTATTATTATTTATTATTAATAAATCGCAATAATAATAATAATAAAAAAAAACAATAATGGTTAATAATTCATTACGTTCACTACAGCCAAATTTGAAAGGAAATTCCAAAACCTACCTATAATTTACTAGTATAATATTTAATATAGTTTTTATTAATAATCATAATAATAATAAATAATAATTATAAAAACTATAATAATGGTTATAAACTATTCAATTATAGGTAGGTATGGGAAGTTGCTTTCAAATTATATTATTATAATTATAATAGAAATCATCTGAATGTTTGTTTTTTGTTCTTTAGGATTTTCGAATTTTCAGATTTTCGTTCTTTCAAATTTTCAGATTTTCATTGTTATTTTCATTTTTTTCGGTCTTACTTTCAGATGTTCGTTCTTTTTTATTTTCTGATTTTCGTTCTTTTGAATTTATGCATTTTCGTTCTTGCTTTCGGATTTTCGTTCTTTTACATTTTCAGATTTTCATTCTTTCGAATTTCGGATTTTCATTTTTCCGGATTTTTGTTCATTTGGATTTTGTTTTTGTTTTTTCGATTTTTCGTTCTTTTCAAAAGTTTGTTTTTGGAAAACGGATTTTCTTATTCGGACATTTCAGAATTAACGAAAATTCAGAATTTTGATGGCAAACGAATCCGGAACTAAACTAATTGGTCTAGTATTTAACATCAAAGGAATGAGGTATTTTCCCAGTTAGGCAGTTGGGCCCCATAACAGACAACACAGGAAGCTGGTCACAAATGACAGGGAAAAGGCAGATGTGTTAAATCGTTTTTTCACTTCACTTTACAGATGAAAAAGTGGGGTTTGATAGTCTTAACATTAATATTAATGATCTTTTACTGAAAGTTTTACTGTAGTGTAACCCGGGGTTTGGCATTGGGGCCAATGCTGTTCACTTTATTCACTAATGATGTAGAGGTTGGAATCAAGAGATCAGTTTCAGTATTTGCTAATGATACCAAATTATGCAGGGAAAAATCTCTGGCACCGGACGTAGCATCATTATAGGAAGACCTTAATAAAATAGGGAGTTGGGCAACTACATGGCAGATGAGGTTCAATATTGAGAATTGTAAAGTTTTGCACTTGGGTGCCAAATATGCACATGCAAATTATGCATTAGAAGGAGCTCCCAAGGGAGAATCAGTGATGGAAAAATGATCTGAGGGTGCTTGTAGATTGCAAATTGAGCATGGCATACAAGCCACAGCTAAAAAAAGTTAGAAAAAATACTGCCATGCATTAAAAAGGCTATACATTCCAGATAGAAATCAACAATAATAATAAGAGAACATTGGTTCTGCCTCATCTCAAATACGCAGTTCAGTTTTGGTCACCTGTCCTCAGAAAAAACGTTGAGTCTGTCACCGCTGACAGGGCTTCCATCTTCACCCAGTCTTCCTTCTGGGTGTGCGGGCTTCGGCTGTGTTACTGGCTGAGCTGTGATGAAGTCAGAAATAAACAACATGGACTTGACTACCACTTTAATAAGGGGGATTGAGGACCTCGGCTATGAGTAATGACTACATAGATTACAGCCAGGGCCGGTGCCAGCATAAGGCAGCTTAGGCAGCTGCCTTACAGCACCAGGCCAGGAGGGGGCGCCAAACCCAGGCATTCCTCAACAAGTAGTTTTGCTGGCATCGGCTCTGCTCACAGCTTTACGTAGCTCAGCTGCCTGGGGGGGGGGGACCAGCTTCAGCCATGGCTCCAGTACACTACATAGCCTTCTGTGTCTGCCCCGCCCACACTCCTATGCCCAGCATGCAGCCAGTATGAGAAAGGGGAGGTGGGCGAGAGATTCAAAGTCACACAGCAGCTTCAGCTGCATCTGGGCTATGGCTGCATGATTGGTGCCCCTGTGTGAGCCATCAGATAGCCTTGGATGAGTGAGAGCTGAACTCTCTCCATCTCTTCTCTCCCTCATCTGTCTCCCTCCCCAGCTTTGTGTTTAAAGGAGCTTCACACAATTGGCAGCTTAAATGCCTGTCCAGGTAGCCCAGGCTTTTACAGGCTGCATGCTTTCTCTAAAGTTAGATGAGCCCAGGAGGTGGAGAGTTCTGGTGTCATTGTAAGAGATTTGTTGCTCAGATGGGGGAGGGGGGGTGATCATTATGGAATGTAGGTGACAGCTCTGCAGGTGAGATGTGACAATGACCCCAGCATTGGATAGGTGAACGCACATGCAGGATGATGACCCCAGCATTGGATAGGTGAACGCACATGCAGGATGACCCCAGCATTGGATAGGTGAACGCACATGCAGGATGATGACCCCAGCTTTGGATAGGTGAACGCACATGCAGGATGATGACCCCAGCATTGGATAGGTGAACGCACATGCAGGATGATGACCCCAGCATTGGATAGGTGAACGCACATGCAGGATGTGAGCTTTGTCTCCTGTAGGTCTTCCCTGCTGTATGCTGGGATCGGTCCTGGTAGTTGTGTCCCTGTATTGTCTTTATCCTTCTACTGGCCGTATGCTGAGGATTGTGTTGAGCCCCCTGTGTGCTGTCTTTTGCTGCGCAACAGTACAATGAGGCGTTCACCCTTCTTTCTGACATTCGTCATGCTTTATCTTGTGGAATTCCATGACTGATAGAAATCTGTCTGACTTTCTCTGCTTATTTAGCACCATGAGCTGTAGCCAGCAATGCTGATCTGTGTATTCCGATGGCAGGAAAATTTCCCTACGGTCAGAATACAATCGCTCAATGGGCAGGATTCCCCCATACACCTTGAGGATATGGATTGGAAAATCAAGTCTGTTTTTTTTGTCTAACACGCTGGAGGACTGTCTTAAGCCTCGTACACATGGGACGACGATCGTATACAACAGGTCGTACGAACGACCGTTGTATGCGAAATCAAACGTTCGTACACGCGATTAGAACAGCCGACATACGACGGTCATACAACGGGAGTTGTATGAGCAAACTAGAAAACTTGGTGGTACCAACAAGCGGTCATACAACCGTTGTATCGTGTGTACAGAGAAGTTGGTACAACAAGTTGTTTTGTGCAAAACACGCATGCTCAGAAGTCAGGAACGGCTGGATGCTAATTACATGCACATGAACGTTCTTTCTTTGGTCGTACGATCATGTAGTGCAGTCAGTATGCTAGATACAACAGCCAACATACGATTTGAGACGATCGTACGTACGATTGTCGCCCCGTGTGTACGAGGCTTTAGTCTGCTGTTTTTACACAAACTATCCTGCAGATGTAGCAGTTAGAGGGATGAGACAGACCATTTACCACTGACAGGGGTGCTTAAATGATCAGCTCTTATTTATGTAAAACCTTTATCCCTAAAGGAAAAACACTGTTTCTTTAACTGATTATAAAGTGTTAGCTGGAGTTTGTCTTCAATTTATTAGTGTATATAATTTTGCTAGTACATCAGACACCCCCTCCTCTCACACTGACAATGCTGCTGTGCCCCCTTGTGCTCCTTCATCCAAAGTGGGGGAAATCTAATGCAGGTGGTTTGTTACCGACCAGATCACCAGGTGAAAATTGAGGTAAATAAGCCTTAAAAAGAAAACAAATGCAGTGGTTGCATCTATTCAGGTATTCTGACAGCCAGTGGTGTTGTCTGTCAGAATACAAAGCCCGAAAGGGGGTGCTCATCCATCTACGTTGTTAGTGTGGATGGAGGAATCTGTTAAGCTGCCTAAGCTATACACTATACAATCTCCTTTAGTTTCACCGAAATTAGTCCTATGAAGACAAACCTGAACATTTTTTTTAATGAGTATCAAATCAGGCAGGTCATTATACTACATAATTGTTAATACATTTAAAAGTATTGTACAATCAGATTGTATAGGGTGTGGCTATCCATAGATGGGTTGCCATATGGACCTGGGAGGTTGTATTCTAGAGGGGAAAGAGGGTAGTAGTAGGACGATGGAGTGTGGGGGGGGGAACCAAAATGCTCCTTCGCCTGAGTTGACAAAAATCCTTGCACCGGCCCTGATTACAGCTATTCCGCCTGGAGAGGAGGCACTTAAGACGGCATATAATTACAATGTACATCTATCAAAGGTGACTCCAGTAACCAGTGGTGGCTGGTGATCCATCCATGGGGGGGGTGTGGCGGTAACCAAACCACCCAACGAATGACGCCGATGCAGAGCACTGAGAGATCGCTCTGGGCAGCCATCTCCCGAGTCTCGGATCTGCCTGTATGTCCCCCCTACTGCCTGGCCAATACGATTGCTTCTCCTCTCGGCCAATCGCACTCCTCCTGCTTCCTGATTGGCTGGGAGGAGAAGCAGAAAGACAATAGCGAATATTAATTCTCTATTGTCACACCCTTTTTGAAGCTGATTAGAGCCTATCATGTGCTTCAAAAAGAAAAAAAACCCCAATGGAATCCATGCGTCCCGCGCCCTGCATTTAGATTAGGGCCGGGCACATGGATTAGGGGGGCGGCGCCCCTGTGCCCCGTATGGAACCCACTGCCAGTAACTGTGATAAACTGTTTAATCTAAGGTCTGTGAAGAGGGCATGCCGAAACAATTTGAAGTTAGAAGAAATGAGGGTTTAACCCTGGAATGAGGAAATGGTTCTTTAGTAAAACTGTGGAACTCCCACCCCCATGAAGTTGTACTGAGAGTATTGACAGCTTCAAAAACGTTTAGATGTCTTCCTCAGGAAGCAGTATACATAGGACTATGGGAATTTCTAGAGAATAAACAAACACACGTTGAACTGAATAGACCTGTGTCTTTTTCAAACTTATAAACTATGTAAAAACTAAAATTTAGGTAGCTATGATGATGTTTAAACATGCACAGAATGTTACATATGAAAACTTAGGTACCAATATACAGTATATTGGCCCCAATTTTGTTTGTTTTTTAAAGTTGATTGTCTTCTTTTTATTGCTCTAAAATTGTATATAACATGTATATTTCTTTGTTTTACACAGAAGTCAAGTGTGGCCCACCAAAGATTGCTCACGGGGGAGTAAGCAATGCTAAACCTAGTTATAACGACAAAGAAACCTTAGATTTTTCATGTGACAAAGGATATAAACCATCTACAAGTACTCTGATTACATGCACAAAAAATGATTGGAGCCCCACGCCTATATGTGAAGGTTGGTAGTGAAATAATTTGACTAATTATATAATTACATAATCAAATCCCAATGACTGACTTTTCTATTGTCTAGCAGTCTTCCCTATGTTTAAAGTATACTGTATGTAGCCATAGCTTTTTGTTTTGGGAAGAGCAGGACTTTTTTTTTTTCTTTTTCTTTTTTTCTGCTCTCATTTGGGAGAATTTTTTCACTTCTTGTCTCAGGACACAAGAGGCGAGATATCCAATGATAGTATACCTCTTCAAAGTAAAGGAAAAACTCTCTTAAAGTGGAGTTCAACCCACATTTTTCACTTCTTACCATGCAGCACTAAGGTGCATCCTTAAGATGAATTTATTTTTTTCTGTTCACCTACCTGAGTTATACCTATATCTAATTCTGGCTTTGCATTGACTCCTGGAGATCTTGGTCAGCTTGACATGACACTGCTCCCATAACATTGGCATCTATGGAAAATGTTGGTCAGCTTGACATGGCACTGCTCCATTGCCATGTCAAGCTGACCAAGATTTTCCATAGAAGCCAATGTTAAATGTTACTGGAGCCGTGCAATGTCAAGCTGACCAAGATTGCACCACACTGCACATGCGTGAGATTGGCAGGTGCATGCTGGTTAGCCAGCATGCACGGAATCCAGGAAGAAGGACGCTGCGGCTGCAGATGCCCACATTGGAGATGGCAGCTCTGTGCAAGAACTTCACAAAGCAAGGAAACGATGCTGCACAAATAGAAAATGGGGCATAGTTTACAGCATACCTTTGTTACATTGCACGAGGCATGAGTATTCTAGGGTTATTTTTATCTTCATTCATATTTTGGCCAGAACTCCGCTTTAAGCAAGGTATGTTTAGTTTTTTTTTTTTTCTATTCAACCAGCGGATTGAACGAAAAGAAAAAACTCAGACCCCTGCATCAACCCAAATGATGTATATGCAGGTATCTTTCCCTCTGGGCTATTGTATTCTGACAACAGGGATCCCCACTGCACCCCCCTATCAGTCCCCTTTCACACTGCACCCGCCTAAGCATTGGTGATAAACTGTCACTCGTTTTAGCTGTGCTTTACCGCTGTTAGAAACATAGAAAAGTGACGGCAGAAAAAGACTGAGTAGTCCATCGAGTCTGCCCCTTTTTATTTATTTATTTTTCACATTACCTTGTTGTCTGACTATAGATTTATGTTTATCCCAAGCATGTTTGAAGCCATTTACTGTTGACTGTCTCACAACCTCTGTTGGTAGTTTATTCCAATCATCAACCACCCTTTCAGTAAAATAATACTTTTGAAGATTAGTTTTGAACTTCCCTCCAGTTAGAGCGCGACGGTAGTGGGACACTTTCGCGTTGCAGCGCTTCCAAAGCGGTTTTTCAGCTGCTTCGGAAGTGCTGCCCATTCATTCCAATGGGCAGGGGCAGTCTGGGAGTGGTGTATACACCCATCCTAAACCGCCCCAAAGATGCTGCTTGCAGGACTTTTCCTAATGTCCTGCAAATGCGCACCACCCCAGTGTGAAAGCATGAGTGCTTTCACACTGTGGTGGCAGGGGAGGCAGTTTTCAGGCACTGTACAGGCACTATTTCTAGCACTAAAACGCCCGAAAACTGCCTCAGTGTGAAAGGGGTCTAAGACCCCATACACACTATTAGATTTTCTGCAGATTTTTTCCTTCAGATTTACCAAAACCATATAATATAAGGTCAAACCTTAAGAGTTGCCATTTGTATGCAGTCAGCAGGCCCTTGCACTACATATTTTTTGGTAAATCTGAAGGAAAAATTTGCAGAAAATCTAATGGTGTGTATGAGGTCTAAAGCTTTGTACATATGATGCGATTGTTGTACGATTGCACGTCCAACTTTTCCCAAAATCGTCAGTCTGTGATTTTGTCTAGCATACTGACGATAGTCAAATTATCGTTCGACAAAGCCAAACGTAGCAACGTGTTACTAACATATAAAGAGGACGTTTGTAGGTGAATGTGAATTGTGAATTATGGACGCAGGTTTACACCACCGAACACTTCCTGGATTCCGAGCATGCGTGTTTGCACTTACAACTTTTGTTTGTCCAACTTCTGTACACACGAGCCGAAAATTGGATGACGCCTTGTTGGCAAGACAAAAGTTTTCTAGTCCTCGCATACAACTTCTAACGATAATTGAAAATTGGCTTTCGAATGGAGCATACTAACGGTCGGATTATCGCACGACAGGCTGTCATATGACTTTTTTCCGCTGATAATTGTACCGTGTGTACGGGCCATTAGATTATACATCCCTGGCAACCAACTGTCTGGTATGTATACAAATACACTTAATACTTAAGCTAAAGAAAAAAATTAGAAAAAAAATGATTTGTTTATAGAATCTAGATTTACTTTCTGTCGCAAGTAATTAGTTTAGGTTTCATAATGATTTTTAGCACCCTCATCAGCAGCAACCACTGTCTGTTGAAGCATCTTGTGCTGCACCTGTGCTCTGAGTCCTCCCTTGTCATATTGAGTGCAGGCATTCTCAGCTTCCTGGTGCTGGCAGTGCTATGAATAATTGTTGACAGGAGGAGCTAAATCAGGACACCATAAACCTATCTGCTCTCCCACCCTCCTGCTAAATATTATAGGTATCAATAGATAAAAAGGAAAGCCGCGCTCATTCAGATACAAAATAGAGAAGGGGATAGCTCCGCAATTGGCAGCCCGCACAGCAAACAGATCAGTTTGTAAAAGTCAATATAGTTCAATAAAATGGCAGCGTCAAAAAATTCTAAAGTATATGTCCAACTTATGAAAACCATAGCAAGTATGTACCATCAAGGGTATCAAAAGTATATGTCCTTAGACTTGATCAGAGTGGTAATGCACTACATTCATAATAGAATAGAAAACTCTCCTTCTGGTAATGGAAGGGGTAAACTCTTACCAGATACCAGTGGAATAGAGGTTATGTGAAATCCTAGGATCGCTCGGTAATGTCCCGTCTCCAAGTTATCACTCAGGATTCCTCCAAATGTGTGCCACCACCGATATTCGAATCCGGGTCACTCCAAAGGAAGATGGGGGCCAACCGGTGAAATTCCAAAAGCCCATATGCAAAATGGGAAAAAGGAGGAGACCCACCATAGCGTGATACCGTTTTAAAATCTATTCCACAAATGTTTCTGAACACTTACTTGAAATATAAAATAAGAAGAGCTCTTCAAGTAGAAATAAAAATGCTGGTGACAGAAGGGAAAACCAGACCAACACGTTTCGACGCCAAGATGATGAACTGGGTTGACCCCCATCTTCCTTTGGAGTGACCCGGATTCGGATATCGGTGGTGGCACACATTTGGAGGATTCCTGAGTGATGACTTGGAGACGGGACATTACCGAGCGATCCTAGGATTTCACATAACCTCTATTCCACTGGTATCTGGTAAGAGTTTACCCCTTCCATTACCAGAAGGAGAGTTTTCTATTCTATTATGAATGTAGTGCATTACCACTCTGATCAAGTCTAAGGACATACACTTTTGATACCCTTGATGGTACATACTTGCTATGGTTTTGATAAGTTGGACATATACTTTAGAATTTTTTGGCGCTGCCATTTTATTGAACAAGTTTATAGGTATACTGCTAACTGAGAGTAAGAGGGCAGCTGGGGTGACAATCGGTGGGGGTGAGTACCATTGTAAAAAGGCACCCTGATCATCAATGTAACAGGAAAACCGTGACCAGCAATGTAAGGAAAGCACACTGACCACCATGGTAGGGGGAGCACACTGACCAACAATGTAAGGGGGCACATTGACAACCAATGTAAGCAGAGAATACTGACTACCAATGTAAGGGGAACACACTGACCACCAATGGAAGGGGAGAACACTGACAACCAATGCAAGGAGAAAACACTGACTACCAATGTAAGAGAAACAATGTGGGGGGAGCAAATTGAGCGCTGACCACCATTGTAAAGGGGTCACATTGAGCACTGATCACCACTGTAAATGGGCACATTGAGTAATGACCACCATTGAAAAGAGGTACACTGAGCACTGAACACCATTGTAAAGGGGAACAGTGAGCACTGACCATTATTGTAAATGAGCACCCTGAGCACTGGCTGCCAATATAAGTGGGTGTACAGAGTACTAACCACCAATGTAGAGGGGCATAATGAGTACTTACCTCCAATGTTAGGTGGCACACTGAGCACTGAATACCATTGTAAAGGGGCACACTGAGCAATGACCAGTGACCACAAAGGTAAGTGGGCACACTGGGCACCTAATTGTGTACATAGTTCTGACCCCACACTCTACCATTGTTGTACAGTGCTTGGGGTTAATTATTTTGCTGGGTGTTAATGTTTGTACATTGTTGGGGTTTAATTATTTCCCAGTAGTGGGGATTCATTTTTGTGCAGTGCTGAGGGTTAATTATTGTGCCTTGCTGAGGAACAATGTGCTGTATCGGAGGTTAATTTTTGTGTCATGCTGAGGGTTAATTATTGTTCTGTGCTGGGGGTATATTATTGTGAAGTGCTGAGGGTTTCAATAATGTGCTGTTCTGAGGGTATAATACTGTGACTTGCTGGAGGTTATTGCTGGCCCTGACACATGATTGGGTTTATTGCTGGAGATTATCATTCCTGGCCCCGAAATTAGCTGGACATTAGCATTTTTGGCCATGTTATTTTCATTGGTGGCCCTTGTGCTTGCAGGGGGTTACCATTTATGGCCCAAACACTTGCTGGGAATTACCATTGCTGGGCCCAATGGAACTCAACTTACTTCTACAATCTTTTCAGTATACCCACAGATCCCATTTGGTTTATAAAAAGGTAAAGGTGACAAACTCCAAGCTATACACAGTGAAAAAAACAAACACTTTTTTGACCATGTCCACTTTTTTGGCATGTCACATCAGCTACCCCTTATACTCCCAGCGCCCACACAGCAACCTCTAAAAAAAATTGTCCGAAGCTGCTCTTGCTTATGCAAAATATAGTACAGTATCTCAGAAAAGTGAGTACACCCCTCACATTTTTGTAAATATTTTATTATATCTTTTCATGTGACAACACTGAAGAAATGACACTTTGCTACAATGTAAAGTGGTGAGTGTACAGCTTGTATAACAGTGTAAATTAGCTGTCCCCTGAAAATAACTCAATACACAGCCATTCATGTCTAAACTGCTGGCAAAAAAGTGAGTACACCCCTAAGTGAAAATGTCCAAATTGGGCCCAATCAGCCATTTTCCCTCCCCGGTGTCATGTGACTCGTTAGTGTTAAAGGTCTCAGGTGTGAATGGGGAGCAGGTGTGTTAAATTATGGTAAATATCACTCACTCTCTCATACTGGTCACTGGAAGTTCAACATGGCACCTCATGGCAAAGAACTCTCTGAGGATCTGAAAAAAAGAATTGTTGCTTTACATAAAGATGGCGTAGGCTATAAGAAGATTGCCAAGACCCTGAAACTTAGCTGGAGCATGCTGGCCAAGACCATACAGTGGTTTAACAGGACATGTTCCACTCAGAACTGACCCCCCACCCCTTCAACCTCTGCAGCAATGCTGGCAGCACTCATACATCTATTTACCAAACACAACCTCTGGATATGATGCTGAGCATGTGCACTCATCTTCTTTGGTCGACCATGGCGAGGGCATGTTCTGAGTGGAACCTGTCCTGTTAAACCGCTGTATGGTCTTGGCCACCATGCTGCAGCTCAGATTCAGGGTCTTGGCAATCTTCTTATAGCCTAGGCCTTCTTTATGTAGAGCAACAATTCTTTTTTTCAGATCCTCAGAGAATTCTTTGCCATGAGGTGCCATATTGAACTTCCAGTGACCAGAATAAGAGAGTGAAAGCGATAACCCCAAATTTAACACACCTGCTCCCCATTCACACCTGAGACCTTGTAACACTAACAAATCACATGACACTGGGTAGGAAAAATGGCTAATTGGGCCCGATTTTTACATTTTCAGTTAGGGGTGTACTCACTTGTGTTGCCAGCGGTTTAGACATTAATGACCGTGTGTTGAGTTATTTTGAGGGGACAACAAATTGACACTATTATGCAAGCTGTACACCCACTACTTTACATTGTAGCAAAGTGTCATTTCTTCAGTGTTGTCACATGAAAAGATATAATAAAATATTTACAAAAATGTGAGGGGTGTACTCACTTTTCTGAGATACTGTATATCTGCTTTCTTCAACTGTATATATCCTCTAGATCTAGAAAGTGCTCTTCGTGTTAGCAGATTTTCTCTACCTAGTTAAGATTGCAGTGAAGCCTGGGCACACAGCCAAGACAGCTGATTGGAGGAAAGGCACACCCCCTCTCCACATAGGTGTAGTTTGTATATGTTCATTGTATTGTTCAGAGCTATGCTAATCTAATTTATAGAAACCTCCCCAACACAAAACTCCGGCTGCTTTTATCATATGTGATGGAATACTTGTCAGGCTGATAACAGAGGAACTGAACAGGAGACAGCTATGAGACATAGTGCTTTGGAGAGAGATAATAAAACACTGACAATCTTTGTGCCCAGCTCAAATTTCATGAATCGGGTTTACATCCACTTTTAGTTTTCAATAGGTTTTTATTCAATTTTAGGCATACAGGTAAATACATTGTCAACTACAATGAAGAAAATATGTTGTGCTCTGTACCAGTATAAGTAACAAAGGAAAAGTCCTGCTGGGACTAGTTGGTATCATCTGTACTGGTTTTGATAAGAACAAACAAGACACTGACATTGAAGTAAGACATAAACACGAAAATCAAGATAACAAAACTTAGCATTGCTTGGAGTTTTAAGTCTAGACAGACATAGGTACTGCGGACTACTTTAAGGCTACAGCTTGTAGAGGTGAGGAGAATCTATGTAATCAAAAGGTCGAGTTACATTCCTGAAGCTGAACAAATGAGAAAATAACTGCAGACATGGACTTGCAACTGACCTCCAGCCCTACCCGGCTTGAACTCCCTCAGAAGGTCACCCGTGGAAAGGCCTCCCACCCTCCGGCACCCACATGGAAACACACTGTGCCAGAAGGGGAAGGCCCCCCCCAGGACAACCCGCCGGACGGGAGCTACTCAAGCTCTAAAAGGGGGCTATCTCCAGCAAAATGTTGAAAGAGAGACAAATATATATGCACTGCATAAGATAAGGTAGAGGAATCTGAATTAATAACATAAAAACAGGAAAAAAAAACAGGAAGAACCTTGAAAAACAAATACTGTTAGAGATGTCTCATGTTAGCAATATATCGAAAGAGTCTTGTAGAAACAATCGAAGAACGGGGAGGGGATAGTAGAAGGAGGGAGGTGAGAAGAAAGAGGAGAGAAGAAAAAGAGAGGTGGTGGTCGTTGCTGTTGTACAGGCTTGATCAGAGATGGCTCATTTACGAGCCGGGAGAAAGGGGGATTCCCACAAAGTTTGCCCAAGGTTCCCAAACTACTTCAAATTTATTTAAGTTGTCCTGACTGATACTAGCTAGCTTTTCCTGAGTCATCAGCCAAGATATCTTCCGGATGGCCACTTTCGGGGAGACCCTATCTAGTTTCCAGGCTCTGGCGATTGTGATTTTGGCACCTAAGAGAATGAAGTGTATTCGTTTTCTATTAGCTTTAGTGGCGTTAGGGATGTGTTCATTTAAAAGGGCAATGGTTGGAGACCTTGGGAGTTTGATTCCTACGACCTTCTGGATGATGCCAAAGATTTTGTTCCAAAATGGTCTTATTCTTGGGCATTCCCACCAAATATGGACCATGGTGCCCTGAAGCTTGCAGCCCCTAAAGCAGGAAGGATCATGATTTGGTAGGAATTTATGCAGTCTAGATGGGGTTAAGTACCACCTCATCATCACTTTCAAACTAGCCTCCGAGATACTAATGTTGAGTATACCCTTAAAGGATCTGGAGCAGGCCTTTTGCCAATTGTCCAAGTCCCAGACAAATTGGAGATCCGTCTCCCAATTAGTCATAAAAGCTGCTTTCTTAACCGGGAATGTGAGTGCTTCATAGATAAGAGGTTTACATCCACTTTTATATAAAAAACACAAATAAATGCCTACGCTTGGATATGGGTAATACAAAATAGCAGCTAGCACAGATCTCTTGCCATAAAGATAAATATAAAACCCTTTAAAACGCAAATGCAGTGATAGAAAAGCATAGGAAAGAATGTCTCCAATGAAAAAACAGAATAACGTCTCAATATTCAGGATTAACAATCCAAGTGTACAGTTCCAAACCAAGGCTTCATAATGTAACCCCACACAGGGAAATGTGCCGATGAAATCCATCACCAAGGAGAGGGGGGTTCACACTGGCCCTTACCAGAATCCGTGGACAACTTAATTAATGGCGGTCAAACGCACTTTAGGTAATAATTCCAGTAAGAAATCAATGACCAGCAAGGTAGATGGATCTGGATACAATATTAGTGGACACCTCCTCACCCGATCTCCGCACCTCAAGACACCATGCAAATAGTAAGAAAGAGCCTCATTGCGCAGTATTACTGGTACAGTAAATGTATTGTGGCAAAACCACAGCCAGCATACTCACAATGGTAGAAAAAGTCAGTGTTAAAACAGCACTAGTGATAGATGATAGTGATACTAGTGATACAGCGCAATGAGGCTCTTTTCCTATTCGCTTGGTGTCTTGATGTGCGGAGATTGGGTGAGGAGGTGTCCACTAATATGGTATCTGGATCCATATACCCTGTGGGCCATTGATTTCTTACTGGATTCACTACCTAAAGTGTATTTACCAGCTTTTAATTAAGTGGTCCACGGATTCCGGTAAGAGTCAGTGTGACCCCCCCCCCGGTGATGGATTTCATCGGGCACATTTCCCTGTGTGGGGTTATATTATGAAGCCTTGGTTTGGAACTGTACACTTGAATTGTTCGTCCTGAATATTGAGATTTTACTCAGTTTTTTCATTGGAGACATTCATTCCTATGCTTTTATAGCACTGCATTTGTGTTTTACATCCACTTTAACCACTTGCCGACCAGCTGCTGTCATTATACTGAGGCCGGTTGGCTCCACTGCGTGAATCGTTGTGGCTGTACGTTGGTCACTTTAACAGCTATAGCAAGCTCTTTCGCGCCACTAGAGGCGTGCCTGTGGTGGGTCGTCGGAGCCAATGCATTACGTCCGCCGGCCACCCGCAATCGCTCCACACAGAGCCAGAATGGGGATCTGTCAATGTAAACAAACAGATTCCCGTTCTGACAAGGGAGTAGAGAGAGATCGTCTGCTCCTAGTGATCAGGAACAGCGATCTCTTTCTACTCCCAGTCAGTCCACTCCCTCCACAGTTAGAAACCTCTCCCTAGGGAACACTTAACCCTTTGATCGCCACCTAGGGTTAACCCACTTCCTTGCCAATGTCATTTATACAGTGATCAGTGGCTATTTTTAGCTCTGATCGCTATATAAATGTCACTGGTCCCAAAAAAGTGTCAAAAGTGTCTGATCTGTCTGCTGCAATGGCGCAGTCTGCTAACAATCACTGATCACAGCCATTACTAGTAAAAAAAAAATTAATAATAAAAATGCCATAAATATATTCCCTATTTTGTAGATGCTATAACCTTTGCGTAAAACCAATCAATATGTTTATTGCAATTTTTTTTATGTTTAGAAATTTTTATTGGTATTTCACAAATACAATGAAACATATGAGCGAGAGAAAGCTCTCTGCATATCAAACCACACATACAGTTAAAAGACATTGAATCTTGTTTAAACCTGAAATTAAACCCGGAAGGGCACGTAGGGGGACGTCCCCGGGCTAGACCCGACCCAAACCCCAGCACCCCTAGTGGGAGCAAACTGTGCCGGAGAATGCTCCGGGTCCCCCCAGGACCCCCCCCCCCAGGATAAACGTTCACAATAACAAATGACCAGGGGTATTGCAATTTTTTTTTACCAAAAAACAAATATGTAGAATACATGTTGGCCTAAACCAGTGGTTCTCAACTCCGGTCCTCGGGCCCCCCCAACAGGCCAGATTTTAAGTATTACCTTGGGGAGATGCAGACTAGAATACTGCAATCACTGAGCAGCAAATGATATCACCTGTGATGTATTTCAGTTATCCTGCAAACCTGGCCTGTTGGGGGGGCCCGAGGACCGGAGTTGAGAACCACTGGCCTAAACTGATGAAGAAATTCGTTTTTTTACTTTTTTTTTTGTGTGTGTGTGGGGGGGGGGGGGGGGGTATTT
>BLSH010396222.1:385607-399327 GCA_018402905.1 Glandirana rugosa
ATTCGATTACGAACACAACTTCAAATATTATTTGGGGACCAACCCAAAGAGTGGTGTTAGGTTTCTGTCCGACCGTAAAATAATCAGAGGACAGGTTTATCAGACATTACATTCGTTCAATAAAACCCTGAAATTTAACCTTCGAGTAACGTCGGTCCCTGAACCTGTAAAGTTTAACATCCCAAATGTGACGTGTCCAAGTAGACCAATCTTTTGACAACCAACGTAGTTCACAAAGAGTTAAAGTCAGGAGTTCCGTAGGGTTGTCCAGTACGAAAGTCCTAAAGGGAGTCTACTTTGTCGACACCATTAATGGTTCCGTCACTTCCCAACCAGGGGTTTATTATAAACTTCAACACAAGCATTAGCTTATCCGGGATGTGAACCAGCAACCTTTTGGGTGCCAGGTGGTTTTGCTAGCCACTAAGCTATTGAGCAATGAGCAAATGTGCTGTCCATCTCTGTCGTGTGAACCAGCCCTAAGTCCATAGCCATGCTCAGTATCACAAGTAATATACAATAGATTGTCCTAAGTAGTGGGAAATGTGCCTTTACACACACATGAACTATAACGGCAGCCCAGAGTTCAGTATAGAGTTGGGCCACCATTTGCAGCTATAACAGCTTCAACTCTTCTGGGAAGGCTGCCCATAAGATTTAGGAGTGTGTCTATGGGAATGTTTGTTCATTTTTCCAGAAGTGCATTTGTGAGGTCAGGCACTGATGTTGGATGAGAAGGCCTGGCTCGCAGTCTCTGCTCTAATTCAGCCAAAAGGTGTTCTATCAGGTTGAGGTCAGGACTCTGTGCAGGCCAGTCATGTTCCTCCATACCGACCTCCCTCATCCATGTCTTTATGGACCTTGCTTTGTGCACTGGTGTGCAGTCATGTTGGAGAAGGGGCCATCCCCAAACTGTTCCCACAAAGTTGGGTGCATGAAATTGCCCAAAATGTCTTGCTGATGCCTTAAGAGCTCCCTTCACTGGAACTAAGGGGCCAAACCAACCCCTGAAAAACAACCCCACACCATAACCCCCCCTCCACCAAATGATTTGGACCAGTGCACAAAGCAAGATCCATAAAGACATGGATGAGTGAGTTTGGAGTGAAGGAACTTGACTGGCCTGCACAGAGTCCTGACCTCAACCAGATAAGACACCTTTTGGCTGAATTAGAGTGGATATTGTGAGCCAGGCCTTCTCACCCAACATCAGTGCCTGACTTCATAAATGCACTTCTGGAAGAATGGACAAATACTCCCATAGACAAACATCCTAAACCTTATGGACAGCCTTCCCAGAAGAGTTGAAGATGTTATGGCTGCAAAGGGTGGGCCAACTCAATATTGAACCCTACGGACTAATACTGGGATGCCACTAAAGATCATGCGCGTGTAAAGGCAGGCATCCCCATTGCCTAGCTTGTATATCTGGCAAGATTTACAATGGTGTTGGAACCCTCCTACACATAAATACTACATTTAGCCATAATTTAGGGAAGGCCCTGAGTCATGTTAACAACATCGAGAGGACAAACAACATCTCTACATAAAGCAACGTGCTTGGGAATTGAACTCAGGACCTCTCCAATGGTTGGCAGAGTTGTTACCTTTTTAGTTAAAGTGTTACACACATTTTACAGATGTTTGCAGAACAGTAGTATGGATTGTCCCGGTTTTAGTTAGTGTTACACACAGTTTCCAGATGTTTGCAGAACAGTAGTATGGTTTCTCCCGGTTTTAGTTAAAGTGTTATACACAGTTTCCAGATGTTTGCAGAACAGTGATATGGGTTCTCCCGGCTTATTTATACTTTTTTGACACAGTTTGAAGATGATTTGAGAACAGTTATATGGCTTCTACCGTTAATTAATACTTTTCAGACACAGTTTGAAGATGGTCCACATCCACCTCCATTTTTGATTTTTTTATGTTTTTATTTTTTTAAAAATGCTTTTAGTTATTTCCCTGTCCCCATTTCCTTGTAGGGCACTTGTCCCACCCTTACCCCCATGTTCCTTCCTTTTGCAGACCTCTAGGACTTTCCTGGACTTTTTTACAGCAATTTTCAGAATTTTTGGTAAAATTACCAGAACCCCGTACCCGTACCCAGACGTTCGAGTCCGGGTCCCGGACACCCCAAAGTTTGGTACGGACCCAAACTTTACAGTCCGGGTTCGCTCAACACTACTCACAATACAAGTACACAACATTAAACCCAGCACAAACAGTCTAGAACAATTCTGCATCATTTTTGTATCTCTTGTTTGCACAAATCGACCCCACTTACTCCTGGTACCAAATCTCTTGTCACGTTTTTGGGGTTGTGTTCGATATGTACAAAGAGAGATCACACAAATACTTAAAACTATAACATTTATTACAAGTAATGACAGATACAGATAAAGATAAAGAAAATATCAAGAATACTTAACTAAAGGTGCTTGCTTCTGTAGCCATGGGGTCTCTGACATGGCACAGGGGATTAGGACCAGACACGTGCCTCATGGCTGTTCTTGGTGAGAATGCTTGTATAGATTTTGGCTGTGGTAATATAGAACTTGTGTAGACAACACCCCCAGCCAACACCCTGGCAAGCAAAGATATGACCTTTACATTCCTGAGCAGAGGGGGCTAGCTTTTCCATATAAGGCAGTTCAAATGCCAATAAGTTGAGTCATGCAAGGTAACCAGGATATTAGAGGCTATAATAGATATTTGTGAGGCCAACCTTAATGAGGAATATGAAGTATGCAATTTACCCAACATCCTTGAGTGGCTCGGACAGGCCCAACCGGAACTGGAAGCAGAGTTCCAGGCAGTGTCAGTGCTCCAGCGCCAGAATTCGGCCACATAGTCCTCCAACGTGCGGCGACCCTACTGGAGCGCATGGAGCGCAGCTTCCTCTGTGGCGGCTTGGTGCGGGTCCTCATATAGACGCGCCATGGCCCGGAAGAAGTGTGCAAGAGTGGTGGTGTCAGGGGTCTTCTGTTCAAGTAGCCGATGAGCCCAGGCTTTGGGCTCATCCCGGAGGAGTGAGATGACCAGTCCCACTTTGGTGGCTTCTTGGGAAAAGGTGCAGGGTTGCAGAGAAAAACAGAGTTCACATGCATTATGGAATGCCCGGAATTTCTTATGGTCCCCTGCAAACCGTTCAGGTAGAGGTACCTCGGGCTCCGTAGGCAGAGTGATGAGGGTGTTATCGGAAGGCGGGTCAGACCCAAGTGCAGGGGGTGCAGCGAGCTCCTGGATTTGACCTCTCAGCCGCACATAATCATCTTGAAGGGCCTTCACCGCCCGAGTAAGGCCGGCCAGGTGTATGAAAAGTTCATTCGTTGGAGAGAGACCCTGTGCGGACTCTGACATGGCTGTCTGATACTGTCATGTACCTGGTGGAAGAGTCTGGCTTATGCAGTGGGCAACCTTCCTTACAACCCTGACTCGGGAACCCCTGGTAGAGCAGACATGTGGCTCAGGAGTGCAGGATGGCACGAGAGTCGGACTGGGTCACTGGTGTAGATAGGAAGTCCGTTGGTGCGCTCGTGCACTAGAAGCGTGGTTGTTAAGGCAGGGTCGTGAAACTGGCTGGCGGTGCGGTACAAGAGGAGCAGGCAGGCAGATGGTCGGGTCCAAGCAAGGTGGTCAACAGGCGGGCAGCAAAGGTATCAGAGGATCAGGCAGGAGAGTGGTCGTAGACAAGCTGGGGGTCGGTGCGGGCAGAAATCAGCAAGGTCAGGCAGGCTGGGACACATTAACAGGTAATCAGATACAGTTTGCTCAGGAAACACACACTAAACGCTGTAGATCAGACAGCACTTGCTGCAGGGTGTGTTTGGTTGAAATAGTGCCGTTTGTCGCAGTTTCCCGCGCATCGGACGCGCAAACAGCGCCAAAAAGACCATTAAATGCAGGATTTTCTCCTAACAAAGCTGCAGCACGGAGCCCTGTCCTGCATCCTTCTGAGTTGCAAGCAGCGTTACCCAGTGTGCTGTTAACTAAATATATTGTCCCTGCCCATGCTTGCTGGACCATGTGTCAACAGTAACATGGACTTTGTGGCTGACTTCCTTGCCCAACGATGCCTCAACATTGCCTTCCATGTGATGTTAGAGAGATGGAATAGCCTTACGTGAAAAGAAGTAGCGACTGGGAACCTGCCATTGTGGTACAGCACATTCTTCAAATTCACGGAAGAGGGCAGAATCCACCAGGTGCAAAGGCAGAAGTTGGAGAGCCAGCAAAAGCTTGCATTTAGATGCTGGGCAAGTGGGTGGCAGGAAATGTATTTTTTTTTGCTGCAGCAGATGGGGCAGAGAAATTTGCCAGCTATAGTCTACAGCTGGTGGTGTGCAGCTGGCAGATGTTCTGCAAGGACCTGGGATACCCTGCACTATACAATCATCCCTGTCAGTGGAGGCTGCTGAGAGGTCATATGTTTTAGCAGGGGCAGACTGAGGTGAATAAAGAGGTGGGACAAATTTGTGCCCCTTTTGTGTGGCTTTAGATGCTTTTGTGGAAGGTTGTGGTGGGAGGTTAAACGCCTTGTCAAGCATGTGGTACCCAAATGGCTGGTGTTTTTGCCACGTTTGATGTGCTTGAGACAAAGTTTGCAAATAGTAACAGTGCAATCAGCTGCACATGTCCTAACAAAGGCCCAGACAGCTTAGCTGTGGCAAATGGGCTGAAATGATGGAATAGGGTGGCTGCTCTCTACTCTTTCATGAGGGCTGCCTCTGGGTTGTGCCTCACCCTCACTTTCCTCTATCAGGTACCCAAGTCACGTCAGTGACCTCATTATCATCATCTCCTCCATCCTCATTACCACTGGAGACAACTTGGCAATACACTGCGGCTGGGGGAACATGAATGCCAATTTGTGTACCAGTGTTCTCCTCTCTCTGTAGGCTCATGTTCCTGCCTTCCTCAACCTCAGAACCAACATCTGAAATGAGTAATGGCTGTGCATCATCAAGGAGAAAGTGGCTGGTGCTGTGTTCAAATAACTCAGCTGACTCCCCCATGGCTGATGCTGGGGCTATGGCAGGAATATATGTGGACAAGGAGGCAGGTTTAGTCACTCTGGCAGCAGCAGGGGACTGCACACTTGTCTCTGTTTGCACAATGGAGGATGAGGATGCTTTAGTAAGCCAGTCCACCACCTCCTCTGCATGCTGTGGCTGGATAGCACGGGCAACATCACTAAACCGAGGAAATGATGGCCTGCCTGAGGACTGACCATGTGCACCTTTACCTGTGGACATATATGCTGCTGGTCCCTTTACAGTGCCATGGGAACGTTTGCCTCTCCTTGTTGTCCTCCCAGACATTATTGGGAGGGAGGGGGTGGTGCTTATTAACAAAATGTAATAAAGATGTGCAAATGTGTATGTGGATGCACTTTAATCAGTGGAAAGTGGTGTTTGGTGCACTTTAATTTGAGTACTCACTACACAGACAAACTCCACGGATACCCTATAATAAACTGCAATATACTGCATCAAACATGCAGCAACGCACAGAAGTATACTACGTTAAATGAGTACTAACAAGATGAAATATAAAGCATTAAACTTGCAGTATCACACAGAATGATATGGCATTAAACTTGCAATAACGCAATGAAATATATGCCATTAAACTTGCAGTAATGCACAGAACTAAATAGCGTTAAACTTGCAGTAAGGCACAGAACTATATGGCATTAAATGTGCAGTAACACAATGAAATATATAGCGTTAAACTTGTAGTAACGCGCAGAACTATATGGCATTAAACTTGCAGTAATGCAATGAAATACATGGAGTTAAACTTGCAGTAACGCACAGAACTATATGGCGTTAAACTCGCAGTAACGCACACAAATATATGACGTTAAACTTGCAGTAACACACAGAACTATATAGCATTAAATTTGCAGTAACGCAATGAAATATACAGTCTTAAATGGTCACTACACTGACACTATCTGAACTGTCCCTAGATGCACACTAATGTAAAGATGAATCATAGGCGTGTGCAGGGGTGTGTGTCAGATGTGCCTGGGCACACCCTAATCTCCCTGTGTGGCCCAGATTTTCCTGCTGATGTTTCACCAAAGCCCACCAATGGGGTTCCTAAAATTAAAAAAAATAAAATAAAAATAAGTAAAATAATAAAAATAAAAAAAAATACTGACACCATCCATTGCCCTACTGACACCAATCTCTGCCCTGCTGACAAGTCCACTGCTCTACTGACACCGTCTATATTTTTATAAATTTGGGGTGCACACCCTAATGCAATAGGTTGCGCACACCTATGAGATGAATGGTGGTCAATACACTACGCTGACACTAACTGAACTGTCCCTACCAATGAAATATATGGCGTTAAACTTGCAGTAATGCACAGAAATATGACATTAAACGTGCAGTGATGCACACAACTATATAGCATTAAACTTGCAGCAATGCACAGATATATATGGCATTTAATTGCAGTAACACAATGAAATATATAGCATTAAACTTGCAGTAATGCACAGAAATATATGACGTTAAACTTGCAGTAAGGCATAGAACTATATGGCCTTAAACATGCAGTAACGCACAGAAATATATGGGGTTATACTTGCAGTAAGGCATAGAACTATATGGTGTTAAACATGCAGTAACGCAATTAAATATATAGCATTAAACTTGCAGTAACGCAATGAAATCTATAGCATTAAACTTGCAGTAATGTACAGAAATATATGGTGTTAAACTTGCAGTAACACAATGAACTATATGGCGTTAAATGTGCAGTAACGCACAGAACTATATGACATTAAACTTGCAGTAATGCAATGAAATATATGAAGTTCTATATATTTCATATGGAAATATTCCATAGTTTTATCCACGCATACAGCAGGGGCTTGCTTATACAAGCTACAGCCAGGGAAAGGAAGCAGAGAGCTGAAACCTTAAATACCCTACTCAACAATCTAAAAACACTAGAAAAGCAACATAAACAAAATCCCACACCTAAATTACAAACTGAGTTATTCAGCTGTAGACCAGTTTTACGTCTACATCTGATCACACAACATAAGACGTCACTGCACCCCTTTAAGGCCATGTACTATGCTCATGGTAATAAAGCAGTGAAGTTCCTGGCCAACTATCTACGTAAAAGACAACAACAGTCTAAACTGACCTCAATTAGAGATCCCCATAGCAACCAATAAGCTTACCATCCATCCAAAATGGCTAACGCTTTCCAAAACTATTACCAAGACCTTTATAACCTTAGCTCTGATGAGAGAACCTCACAACCCTCGAAACAGAAAACAGATGACTTCTTACAATCAATTACACTTCCTACACTAAAAGCAGAAGAACTGGACATCCTTAATGCTCCAATCTCTGAAACAGAAATTTTGACCACTATAAGAAATCTTCCATCTCATAAGTCCCCAGGAGCGGATGGCTTTACGTCAGAATATTACCAAACATTCTCGCAAATACTCATCTCCCACCTTAAAACTGTATTTAACCAAGCTGCCGAAACTGCTTCCTTTCCTGAAGAAATGCTGCAAGCCACTGTTGTTGCTCTATCCAGGGGATGTTTTTTAAACTGTATGCCTCAGACCACTACTATGAAGTTGTGATGTGAGATTGTGAGATCATTATCAAGCAGTTGTGGTGTGAGACTGTGACATATACACCCTGTTCCAAATTATTATGCAAATTATATTTCAGTGTTTTTTAGTACTATGGGTGATTTAGCCACAGTGACACCGTTGAAATAGGCATTTTACTATGACCATTAATTACATCCATTACAGATTCCCCCCTTAAAATGTCTATTTCAATCTATCCCTACCAATCCTAGCTCATCTGTCCTCATATGCCTTGGAACTCTTTTATGCCGTACGTTAGACAGGTGATTGCTAATCGATCACCCCCCTTGCCACGGTCTTTGCACATGGGGAAGTCAGATGCTTTCCCTCCCTATGGCCCTACAGGTCACTAGAAGGGGTGGAAAATGTCTGCAATGGAGTATATGGTTTTTCATAGCCTTCCTTGGATCCTATATCTTGGTTCACGAACGTGGGGGTGGTTTGGTCTATTGCTTTCTCCATGAATTTCTTCAAGCAGGGGAGTACACAACAAATAACTAAGGCAAGGAGGATTAGGATGATCAACACAGTCACCCCTATCTGTGCCAAGACTTTCTGCCACCCACTCATCCAGTTAAAGTATTGATCCCATGGGTCTGTGACACATGAATTTTTCTTTAGTTTGGCTGACAGGTTCTCTAACTTCTTGAGAGCTAGTGTGACTTTACCATTCGGTCCAGTGTTACCTGGGATATAGGTACAACAGGTGCTGGTCTTATCTATCATGGTACAGACTCCTCCTTTTTCTGCTAACACCATATCCAGAGCCATACGGTTCTGGAAGGTAATTTGGGATGCGGATCCTAATTGTTCGGCTATCCCTTGGAGTGCATCCTTGGTGTAGTTGACAAACCTTTGTTGGCTATAATATATATAGTTTATCCAGTCTACATTTTTATTGACGGTTATTATGGGGATTAGGGACTCGAAACCGGCCTTGACCTGGTCACGAGCCTTGTACTCGTCGGACACACCCCCTGGCACTTCAATAGCATCTATATACACATGAGGCTCAAGACTTCCAGGGAGAGCTTCCCGTTTCATCCTTTTTTCCAGGGTTAAGTTGATATGCGTGTTATCAGCGTCTTCTGTCAGGATATGCAGAGGCATGATGGCCTTTGCAAGGGCACACTCTCCTCTCCACTCTCCCTCTAATCTGGTTCTCACTTGCATATCTCCACACACCCAGTACACATCCCCTAGGGATTGGCTTTGGTTTTGTACCAAGTTAGCCGGAACACGACTATAAGAAGCACAGTAACCCTTAGGTATTTTGATCTGCATACCTTGATCCATCAACATAGACAGGTCAGGATTCTCCAGAGGCACTTCACTTACAGTTGGTAGGTGTGCAGTTTCCATTTTCATCATTTCAAAGCAATCATGGGGAGTATCATGAGGATTGTCTACCCCCTCGAGAAGTGGGAGCAGAGTGGACGGATTGAGAGTGTTGCACCTGAGAAGGGTGATGTTATCCGGGAGGAGTAAAGCACAATGAAGTCTGAGATGTCTTGCTATCGACAGGTGTTTTGGTTGTACTTGATTCAGTATGGCCGCTATGTCATGTGGAGCCAGGAGAATAAGATGACCCAACACAATGTCAGCGGTCTTGTCCAGGAGAACCTGGGCTGCGAAGACGGCTCTGAGGCAGGAGGGTCCCCCCTAGCCACTGTATCCAGTTGGCAGGAATAATAGCCAATGGGCCTGACCCTGTTCCCATCGAGGGTCATCCCACCACTTTAATTTGTGACACAGGTGCTGCCAGAAACGTGATCAGAGCTGAAGAACTACCTGATACCTCTTTTCTATCGGATATTGACATAACCTGCATGGGAGTGGACAGAACGCCCAGGAAAAGCCCCTTGACCCGCCCCCTGCAAGTGGGCAATTTCCCTGACCTACTAGCAAGATTTTTTGTCTCCTCTACATGTCCCCTAAATTTATTAGGGGCAGATGTCCTGTCAAGGCTCCAAGCTTCTATTTCCTTCCAACCCGATGGTGGTATCAAAGTGACCTCACCACTGACCGCTGAAGACACCTCAGCACTGTGCTCCATTCCGCTCCTGCTTTCCCCCGTGTTAGGAAGGGTTATTTTTGCAAGGGGATCCTCCAGCGTCTTTAGATGATGCAGTCATAGTTGGCGTGTATGACACAGGCTTGCCGAAATCCTAGCGGAGAAGATCAATTTGATCAGGAGGAGGCCAATTGTTTGGCGCAGGGCTGGATGGGTTCTCCTGGCTGTTTCATCCATGGTGTTGAGGCCCTCCTTGTGGGTTGCTCCCGCGGCCAGGCTGTCTGTAGGTGGACCTCCGAGGACTTCGGCACTCCCTTCTGAAGTGGCCAGGCCTACCGCAGTTGTAACAGACGTGTGGATTTTGTGGCAGGTATGGCGTGTCAGAGGCCATCATGAGAGGGGTCACCTTTTTACTTTCCTGTGAAGATTCTATGCCCTTTGCTACCAACAGTAGAGTATCAAGAGGTAGCACTCTATACTCTGGGTGAGATAGAAGCAGGCCTTTCCGGATAGGTTCCCTAAGGCCTGAAACAAATGCGGAGGACAGCATTTGGGTGTGTGCTTTATTTTGCATACTGAATCCCAAGTCTGTAAACACCTGTGATATTCTAGTGTGAAATTTCTCAACTGACTCAGTCTTGTCTTGTGTAATGTCTTTTATGTTGGTTGCTTGGTCTGCTAGGCGATCTCGCGCCCACTGCTGCAACTGGATCACAAATTCACACCCTGAGTCATAAGTGGTATCAGCATCAATTCTAGCAACATTGAAACATCTTTCCATCACTGGCCAATAAGCATCTCCTGCTTTAATCTCACACAGGCTTACTAAGTCCCGCCAGACACAAGAATAGGCCTTTTGAATCTCTGCAATCCTCCTAAAAAAGGGCATGGGCTGTTTTTCAGGATCTGGTAGACTGGTCACAAGAGATGAGGCCTGCCCAGGGGTAAATGTCACATACATCAGGGGTGCTCCCTGGGCTGTGGGCATTCCCCCAGGTACATGTGGTAAAGGCCCCTGACTATTTCCAGGCTGAGGATGTGGCCCTTGTCCCTGGTTATTAGGGGACAAACCAGAGACTCCCTGCATGTTGGGTGCTTGTGGTGGTTGTGGGGGAGGGACGAAATTATATGATTCGTATTTAACAGTATCATGTGAGTCACCTATGAGTATCCCAGACACATCTGTAATTAGCTCGCGGGATGACGGGGGAGTATACATCAGGAGTGTGGCTGCCCCAGGTGTTGTGTATTGCAATTGAAGGGGTAGTGGTCTCAGGACTGATGCCAGCTGCGCTGGTGTAGATGGTGGAGGCTTGGAATGGGAAGCCGGTATGGTTGTTTCCCAGCTCGCCGGTAAGGCGGGTGACCTATGGAATGGTTCACAAGAGTCCTGGAAGTGGGTGGCCAGGAGCTTCCTAGTTGGCTCACTACGGACACTTCGGCCATGGAGAGGGATTGTGTTCGCCCTGGTGGATATGTCTGACCCCCCCGGATACTGTAATAGGGGCGGGGTGGCCCGCAACAGCCCGATCGGGATTATCAATATTCAGTACAATGTAGCCCAATGGTCGCCAAGACTCTCCCGAGCTGCCTGAGCTGTTCCAGCATCAGGGAATAAGGATAGGTCATGGCCAGCTTCTGAGCTTGCTTCATCATCGGTATTGATCATCAGTGGGGTGGGTTGCGTCCTGTAGTACGCTCCGGTTGTTTTATCTATTACCGGATACATTGATATGGGTGCACCAAGATGGCCGCCAGAGGAAGTTGTCACAGGGAGTCTTCCTGTGTCATGGCTGGTTGTACAAAGATGGCCGCCAGAGGAAGTTGTCACAGGGAGTCTTCCTGTGTCATGGCTGGGTGTAGCATCATGGCAACTGGGTATAGCAAGATGGCTTCCAGCCTGGGGCAGTGCCATGGGTGGTGACGGGGGTTTTACTGTGGGAGGGAACCTGGGGCAAAGCCTTGTGGGAGGAGAGCCAGATGGGGGGGTGGTTGCTGAGGAAGTTTGCTCTCGCTCTGCAGTCTGGACGCCATGATAAGGCGGTGGCTCGGACTTCAGCTTGTTTTCTGGTTTATGATAAATAAACATAATATATCCACCTCTGTTTAACTCTTGTTCAACCCACCCCTCATCATGGATGGCTTTCGCCTCTCTGTACCAAGCTTCTGCTGTAGGCAGGAGTCCGTGATCGGACAGGAGACCTCTCTTTCGTTTTATCAGAGTACGCTAATCCTCTAGCTGTAATCTGCCTCCCAAATCCATAAGAAAACCACATATCTTAGCTAGTTTCCTTCCTTTCCTTATCTCTTTTCCTTCTCGATCCAACACTAAATCACAAGCTAAGGTCCCTTTCTTTGGTTTCTGCAATTCTTGTCCCATTGTTTAAAATCTGTTTGACAATTGTGACAGTGTGTATTTTACACTGCACAGAAAAAGAGGAAGTTAAGTAGAGGGACAAGTAAGAGGCAAGATGCTGCTCTCGCTTGCCTGCCTTTCGCTTTCTACTTCAAGCACACAACAGATTACATTCAGATGTCATATGCGTGTCCTAACTGCATGCCCAAATTTCTCACTCTCTCTCTCTCTCACCTTCCTCGCTAATACCCAGTAGCAAACCACATACACATTCTGGACATAACATCACTACATCACTGGCTCGTAAAGGGAGGGCAAGAGTCAGAATATCACAGGATCCCCCGCACTAAGCAAAAAGTGCGTTTTCCCCGCTTCAAACACGCGGTCCCCCACATCAAGCGCGGTCCCTGGCGTCTCCCCCTCCCCTTATCTCAGAGGGGAGTCTATTTATCCAATCCTCGCCAGTTAATTACTTCTTCTGTGACTCTATTTCCCTTCTGATTATCTTGTCACCCTATCACAAGCCAGCACACATAACATAAACAGGCGGCAGATATAACTTATACAGGTTCTTTGTAAACGGACCTTGCGCAAGCGCTACCTGTCTTTGCTGACCTCAGGCAGCCCATATGGACACAGAGATAAATCAATCCACAGAGAGGGTATACAGGCAAGATATTAAAAATATGTCTTACCATATTTCAGAGGTGATCAGTCTCTGCGCCCTGTCCGTATTTGATTCCTCCCAGTCTCCGATATCGCAATCGGCTGTCCTTGGTTCAAAACCCAAGGCCCCACGTTGGGCGCCAAATGTCTTGGACCGGATCAGTACAGTCAGAATTACATAGTTACATAGTTACATAGTTAGCCAGGTTGAAAAAAGACACAAGTCCATCCAGTTCAACCAAAAAATAAATAAACATATATGCATACATATATACATATACATACACATATATAAATATATATATATACATACACACATACATACACATATACGCATACATTTACATACATATACACATACAACCCAAATAATCCCATATACAATCCTTCACCCACAGTTGATCCAGAGGAAGGCAAAAAACCCCTGCAAAGCGTAATCCAATTTGCTATAACTGGGGGAAAAATTCCTTCCTGATTCCCAGAGAGGCAATCGGATTCACCCTGGATCAACTTTACCTAAAAATGTTAGTACCAAGTTATATTATTTACATTAAGCAAAGAATCCAGGCCTTTTTTAAAGCAATCAACCGTGCTGTCCAAAACCACCTCTGGAGGGAGTCTATTCCACATTTTCACAGCTCTTACTGTGAAGAAACCTTTCCGTATTTGTAGATGAAATCTTTTTTCCTCTAGACGTAAAGAGTGCCCCCTTGTCCTTTGTGATGACCTTAAAGTAAATAACTCAACACCAAGTTCACTATATGGACCACTTATATACTTGTACATGTTGATCATATCCCCCCTTAATCTCCTCTTCTCAAGAGAGAATAAATTCAGATCCTCTAATCTTTCCTCATAGCTGAGCTCCTCCATGCCTCTTATTAGTTTGGTTGCCCTTCTCTGCACTTTCTCCAGTTCCCCAATATCTTTTTTGAGAACTGGTGCCCAAAACTGAACTGCATATTCCAGATGAGGTCTTACTAATGATTTGTACTGGGGCAAAATAATGTGTCTATCTCTGGAGTCCATACCTCTCTTAATG
>BLSH010396222.1:415754-441977 GCA_018402905.1 Glandirana rugosa
AAAAAAGTTAAACCGTGAAGCGGCGAGCATTGCATGACCGCGCAATTACCATTTGAAGCGGCGAAGTGCCAAATTGAAAAAAGGGCTCCGGTCCTAAAGCTGGAAATCCTTCCGGTCCTTAAGTGGTTAAAAAGGGACCAAGATCTATCCCTGGGAACTACAGACCAGTTAGCCTAACGTCAATAGTATGCAAGCTTTGCATGGGATGGTAAGGCATACAATATTTTAGCAGTAAATACAGTATCATTAGCAGTAATCAGCATGGATTCATGAAAAATTGTTCTTGCCAATCCAATCTCTTAATCTTCTATGAGGAGGTGAGCTGCCATCTAGACAAAGGAAGGCCCTTAGACGTGATATATCTGGATTTTGCAAAGGCATTCGATACAGTTCCCCATAAATGTCTGCTTCACAAACTGAGGTCTGTCAGCATGGATCAAAGAGTGAGCACAGCTGGCTACAGGGGCGAATCCAGAGGGTTGTGATAAATGGGGGAGTACTCAGAATGGCCTGGTGTGGAGAGTGGGGTCCCCCAGGGCTCTGTCCTGGGACCAGTCCCATTTAATTTATTCATAAACGATCTGGAGAATGGGATAAACAGGAGCTTAGTTATGATGAAAGATTGTGACTGAGCACTGAACTTATTCTCTATGGAGAAGACACTTGAGGGGATATGATTTCAATGTATAAATACAGTAATGGTGATCCCACTATAGGTATAAAACATTTCCGGGCAAGGGAATATAAAAAGACACGTGGCCATTCACTAAAATTAGAAGAAAGACGGTTTAACCTTAGACTGCATAGAGGGTTCTTTATGGTAAGGGTAGTGAGGATGTGTAATTCTCTTCCACAAGTAGTGGTTTCAGCAGGTAGCATAGATAATTTCAAAAAACTATTGGATAGGCACCTAAACGACCACAACATACATGGATATACAATATAATATTGAAACAAAGCACACACACACACACACACACACAGGTTGGACTTGATGGACTTGGTTTTTTTTTCAACCTCACAAACTATGTATGTAACTATGTAACTATTTCTGTGTACATACTGTATGTATAATGACTAAAGTTTATATATACATAGTTTAATATATATAATTCCCCTCCACAGAAATGTTCTGTACACTACCACAAGACATAGGCTTGACAAGTCAAGAAAGAAGAGTACCATTTGGTACAGTTATCCATTTGAAATGCCTAGGAAATCAGACCCTAGAAGGCTCAAGCTCTATCCAGTGCTTTCATTTTGGCTGGAGTTCAACCTTTCCAATCTGTAAAGGTACGTACATCCAAATAATGAATAGTGTACTGGAAACAAAAATTGCCCTAAAGCTGGAAAATTCAAACTGTGACGAAAACTGCATAGCCAGAAATGAACCTTCAATGAAAATTCCATGAAACATGCAGCTCTTGAATTTGTTGTAAGCTTGGATCTATCTTTCAGGCCTCCATATTAACCCTTTATATAGTTACTGTATATAGTTAAGCAGGTTGGAAGGCACATGTTTCTCTAATTCAGCTGAAAAAAACCTAGAGAAACCTAAACCCAGAGTTGACCCAGAGGAAGGGAAAACGTTTTAAAGCATGGTTTGCTCCAAAAGGGGAAAAAGCCTTCCTGATCCTCTAGGCCAGTGATCTCCAAACTGTGGCCTGAGGGCCAGATGCAGCCCTTTGACTTTATTAGGCCCTTGGGGCACCATTTCATCCATAGATACCTACAATACCCCCACCCCCCCAGCTGAGACCAGTGAAAGGGCACAATTCCTCCAAATGACACCAACAATGGAGCACAATTTGTCTCAATGACACCAACAATTGGGCAAAATGATACCAATTATGGGGTACAATTCCTCCCACTGACATTAATGATGGGGCACAACTCCTACCACCAACAAAGGAGCACAGTTCCTCCCAATGACACCAATAAGTTTGCCCAATGACACCAACGATGGGCACAATTCCTCTCAATGACAACAAAGATGGGGTATTGTTTATTCCCACTGATGTCGGGACCTTTTCTACTCCCAGTGGCCACAGTCTGGCCCCCTAAAGTCTGAGGGACATTAAACTGGCCCTCTGTTTGGAAAGTTTGGAGACCCCTGCTCTAGGCAATCAGATATTTCCTGGATCAACAATCTACAGTGCTATTGCTTATAAATATTGATAGACATTCATATTCTGTGTACTACACATTTTTTTAAAAAAAACTATAAAGGTAGCTATAATGAGCTTCCGTCTTAAAGGGTAACTCCACTTTTGTGGAGAAATATAGGAAAAAACATATATATTTGCTACACAAGCCAAGCTGTAATTTAACCACTTGCCCGCTGGGCACTTTCAGCCCCTTCCTGCACAGGCCAATTTTCATGCAACACTGTACCCATTTGAAATTTATGTCTTTTTTTCCACACACATAGAGCTTTCTTTTGGTGTTATTTAATCATTAGTGGGTTATTTATTTTTTGCGCTATAAATAAAAAAAAGACCAAAAATTTTGTGAAAAAAATCCTTTTTTCTTTGTTTCTGTCATACAATTTTGCAAATTAGTAATTTTTCTTCATAAATTTTGGCCAAAATTTGTACTGCTACATATCTTTGGTAAAAATAGCCCAAATCAGTGTATATTGCTTGGTCCTTGTGTAAGTTAGTCTACAAGCTATGGTACCAATCATTGAAAATTGATCACACCTGATCACACCCGATGTATTGAAGGCCTAGATCTAATTTCTTGAGACACTAAGGCCCCTTTCACACTGAGCAGATCCACTCAGAGGGATCCGCCAGCTCAGCGGGAGATCGCTCCGATGATCTCCGCTGAGGCGGCGGATGACAGCTTCGTCTCTGCACAGGGACGGACCTGTCAGCTCCCCGCTTTCCTCTATGGGGAGATCGGATGGAAACAAATCCGCCTGTCCGTTTTCATCCGATCCAATCTGATCCACTAGACGAATGGGTGAACATATCACCCATACGTCTATTTTAAGTGGATCATGTCTGATCGGATGTCAGCGGACACATCTCCGCTGACATCCGACTGCCCGTAGAGGTCTATGGGTGACCCACTCGGATCCGTCTGTCAGTTTTTCAGAAAAAAACTGACAGATGGATCCGAGCGGTCCGATCGTGTGAAAGGGGCCTAACAAATCTGGAAAGTACAAATACCCCCCAAATTACCCCTTTTGGGAAGTAGACATTCCAAGGTATTCAGTAAGTGGCATGGTAAGTTTTTTGGAAGTTGTCATTTTTTCCCACAATTCTTTGCAAAATGAACATTTTTTTTTTTTACAAAATTGTCATATTAACAGGTTATTTCTCTCACAGAGCATATGCATACTTGCAACTACACCCCAAAACACATTATGCTACTCCTCCTGAGTATGGCGATGCCGCATGTGTGAGACTTTTTCACAGCCTTGCCACATACAGAGGCCCAATATGCAGGGAGCACCATCAGTTGTTCTAGGGACATAAATTACACATCTAATGTCATGACGATCTCACATTTTTGAAGGACCTGGAGCACCAGGGCAATGGAATTGCCCACAAAATGACCCTGTTTTGGAAAGTAAACACCCCAACATATAATCTATGATGCATGATGTGTCTTTTGAATGGTTAATTTTTTTTCCAGAAGTTTTTGGAAAATGTGGAAAAATATGAAAATGCATTTTTTTTACAAAAAGTTGTCCATTTATAAAATATTTCCAACACATAGCATGTACATAGCAAAAATGACACCCCAAAATACATTTTGATACTTCTCCTGAGTGTGGCGATACCACATGTGTGAGACTTATACACAGCCTGGCCACATACAGAGGCCAAACATTGAAGTAGCACCTTCAGGCATTCTATGAGCATAAATTACACATCTCATTTCTCAACCACCTATTACATTTTTTAAGGTCCTGGAGCACCAGGACAATGGAATTGCCCACAAAATGACCCCATTTTGGAAAGCAAACACCCCAAAGTATAATCTGAAGCATAATGAGTCTTTTGAACATTTTTTTTCCAGAAGTTTTGGGAAAATGTGGAAAAAAAATGAAAATGCATTTTTTTAAAAAACAAAGTTGTCCATTTATAAGATATTTCCAACACATAGTATATACATAGCAAAAATGACACCCCAAGATACATTCTGGTACTCCTCCTGAGTATGGCGATGCCACATGTGTGAGACTTTTACACAGCCTGTCCGCATACAGAGGCCCATCATCCAAGTAGCACCGTCAGGCGTTCTAGGAGCATACATTACATGTATACTGTCGTTTCCTAACAATCTACCATTTTTGAAGACCCTTCCTATTTCTAACACATAGCATGTACATACCAAGAATTACACTCCAAAATAAATTATATTAAAGAAAGGGTTAAAAAAAAGTATTACCTGTGGTTTTAGTAGTGTCCACAGAGAGAGAGAGCATTGGTCCAGGCAGCAGGCAGGGGTGTGCTTAGCGACAGCAATAGCCAGTACAAGGATATCGTCAGCACAGCCAAAGCATTTGTCCATAGAAATTGTCCAGGCAGAGACAGCCAGCACAGCTATAATATTGGTCCTGGTACACTGTTACCTGCAGACACTCGATGTACCTCTCTCCAGACCTTCATAAACATACTGCCTCTTGCTACAGCTAATTAAATCCATAGTCCTGGTAGCAGGCAGAGGTGTTGTCAGTTCAGCACTGTGTCTTGGCCTAGGCCAACAAGGCCCAGGCCTAGGGCGGCACTTTGTGGGGGACGGCAAAAGAGCCTCCCCCCCGCACGGACAAAAGCCCCCCACTGCCTTTCCAAGTCCCGACAGCCGCACAAACACAGTCTGCCATTAAGCGGCATAAAGTGACTGGCAGAGGGGCGGGCCCTGCTCACCTCCGCTCAGCTGGGCTCGGACAGGGGGGAGGGCTTGGCTGTGCTCAGGCGGGAGGCGGGCTCGGCTGTGCTTGGGCAACGGACCATCTCCGCTCACCTCCGCTCGGCTGTGCTCAGACGGGGGGTGGGCTTGGTTGTGCTCAGACGGGGGCAGGCTCGGCTTTGCTCGGGCATGGGACGGTCTCCGCTCACCTCCACTCGGCTGGGCTCAAGGGGGGGTGGGCTCGGGGCTCGGGGCTCGGTGCTCGGGCGGGGGGGCGGGTTCGGCTGTGCTCGGGTGGGGGGGGCAGGTTTGGCTGTGCTGGCGGGGCAGACTCGGCTGTGCTCAGGCTGAGGGTGGGCTGGGCTGGGCTCAGGCGGGGGGCTGGGCTTGGGCAGGGGGGCAGGCTCGGCTGGGCTTGGCTGGGCTTGGGCGGGGGGGCGGGCTCGGCTGGGCTCGGGCAGGCTCGGCTGGGCTCGGGCGGGGGGGTGGGTTCAGCTAGGCTCGGGCGGGGGCGGGCTCGGCTGTGTTCAGGGGGGGAGTGGGCAGTGTCTTGACTCACCTTGGCTTGGCTGGGCTCAGGCAAAGGGGACGTTCACAATGATGTAAGTATGTCCCCCCAGCCTCTGACCGTGTCCCCAGCCTCTGACCGTGTCCCCAGCCTCTGACCGTGTCCCCAGCCTCTGACCATGTCCCCAGCCTATGACCATGTCCCCAGCCTCTGACCATGTCCCCCCCAGCCTCTGACCATGTCCCCAGCCTCTGACCGTGTCCCCAGCCTCTGACCATATCCCCAGCCTCTGACCATGTCCCCAGCCTCTGACCGTGTCCCCAGCCTCTGACCGTGTCCCCAGCCTCTGACAATGTCCCCAGCCTCTGACCATGTCCCCAGCCTCTGACAGTCTCCACAGCCTCTGACCGTGTCTCCAGCCTCTGACCGTGTCCACAGCCTCTGACCGTGTCTCCGGCCTCTGACTGTGTCCACAGCCTCTGACAATGTCCCCAGCCTCTGACCATGTTCCCAGCCTCTGACCATGTCCCTAGCCTCTGACAATGTCCCCAGCCTCTGACAATGTCCCCAGCCTCTGACCGTGTCCCCAGCCTCTGACCATGTCCCTAGCCTCTGACAATGTCCCCAGCCTCTGACAATGTCCCCAGCCTCTGACAATGTCCCCAGCCTCTGACAATGTCCCCAGCCTCTGACCGTGTCCCCAGCCTCTGACCATGTCCCCAACCTCTGACCATGTTCCCAGCCTCTGACAATGTCCCCAGCCTCTGACAATGTCCCCAGCCTCTGACTGTGTCCCCAGCCTCTGACCGTGTCCACAGCCTCTGACCGTGTCACCAGCCTCTGACCGTGTCCCCAGCCTCTGACAATGTCCCCAGCCTCTGACTGTGTCCCCAGTCTCTGACTATGTCCCCAATCTCTGACTATGTCCCCAGTCTCTGACCGTGTCCCCAGCCTCTGACCATCTCCTGTTTCATGTCTGCAGTTTCTAACCCTCTCTTGTATCATGTCCTCAGTCTCTGACCATTTCTTGTATCATGTTTGCAGTCTGACCAACTCCTGTATCATGTCTACAGCCTCTGATCATGTCTGCAGTCTCTGACCATCTCCTGTAGTATGTCCGCAGTCTCTAACCAACTCCTGAGTTGGAGCACTAATAGGAAAAGTTGGAGTCTAAAGAGGAAGGGGTGGGGTTTACAGATAAAGGGGCAGGTCTTAAACAGGAAGGGGTGTGGCAATTGAGATGGGGCGTCCGATTTTTGTCTTGCCTAGGGCAGCACAAAACCAAAATACACCACTGGGTCAGTTCATGCGGCAGGCAGAGGAATGATGGCAGTAAGTCAGCAGCAGGCTGAGGGCCTAAGTCAGGTAAGACCTGTGCACAGGGGAAGAGGCTTCTCCCACCCAAATCTCTTTGAAGCTTCTGGACACCAGACCCTAATGCGGAAATTATGAAACCCAGAGAAACCAAAAAAATTTGTTTTCTCCATCCGGAAAAACAATTCTGGAGTCTCTCACATATGTGAGACCCCTGTGTACTACAGTAGCAGGGCAACAGATCAGTCCAAGCGGTAGACAAAAGCATAGTCAATAAAACAGGTCAGGGTCAGTTCACATGCAAGCAGTCCAAGCGGTGGGCAGAAGCGTAGTCGATAAAAAAGCCCAGGGTCAGTTCACGTGGAAGGCAGTGGCATGGTTATTTGAGGAAGCATGTAAAATGGTCAGCACAGATGATGAAAATGGGGAAATGGTTAAAAATATGGTCTAATATTTTAGGGACGTGTGGTAAAGTCGGAAGCATTCACCAATGCAAAGGTCGGGTTGGGCAGGGCACTGGGAATGATGGTAGCTGGTATCTCTTGGAAATCATCATTTGCTGTATACGCGACATCTTTTCTGGCGTCTTCGGCCTGCTTCAGATGGTGGAATGTTATCCAGGAAGTGGTGCTCATGAAGTCGGTTAACAGCATCAAAGCAAAGGTTTTCTGGGGGGGGTCTTTGTTGATAGATGAGGGACATGACAAATTCTTTGATGAATTTTAGGAAGGGGGTGGGACTTTCTGTGGATTTGGTGTAGATTATGTATGCATTATAGATGGCCAAATGGATGAGATAAATGGCTACTTTCTTGCACCAGGAACATGGGAACTCCTTATTGCCAAATAGGTTTGAATCATTTGGTCATTGAAATCCACCCCCCCCCCCCCCCCATGTAGAGATTGTAATCTTGGACACATGTTGGCTTCTCGATGGGACCTAGTTTTTTTTGAACCTCAACTGCTGTGTCATCATGGATGGTGGATATCATGTGCACATTTCTGCTATCCTTCCACCTCAAGGCCAACACTTTTTTGCATCTCAAAGTTGCTTTTTCCCCCTTTTGCAGTTTTTTGTTAACTAGAGATTGTGGGAAGCCCTTCCTATTCTTCCTGGAGGTTCAGCAGGCCAGGGTTTTAGCAAGGTATATATGTTTGAAAAGGGGCAAGCTGGTGTAAAAGTTATCCAGGTATATGTGGGGACCTTTGTTCAGCAGTGGGTATGTCAGGTCACATATAATTTTCCCAGTTGTGCCCATGTAGGCCAGGCACTCAGAGGGGTGGAACTGGGAATCTCTTCCTTCATATATGCGGAACGCATACAGTTATCCCGTGACTCTCTCACAAAGCTTTCAAAATGTTACTCCATATATGGCCCTTTTGCTAGGAATATATTGTTTTATTCCTAGCAGGCCTGAAAAGGGTACCAGGGACTCCTCCACACACATATATGCTGCTCGGGGACAGAGTTCTGCAAACCAATGGGAAAAAAAATTTAACAGTGGGTGAATTTTACATAATTTATCGTAACTTGGATGATTTCGGGGAGGGCACTGGATGTTGTCGCTGAAATGAAGGAAGCACATAATCATTTCATATCGGGACATGGGCATTATGGCAGAATGAATGGCCATGTGGTGGATGGGGTTGATGGATGGACCAGTAGGCATGTCCTACGGTTTTTTCTTTATGGTGAGGCCCATAAACAATATGAACTCCTTCAACATCAAATCTCTCCACTCAAACGGACAGGCATATGATGAATGGGGGTTGCTGGCAATATGCTGCTGGGCATATAAATTGGTCTGGCCCACGATAAATTGCAGCAAAGTGTTGGGCAAAAATATATAAAAGCAATCAATTTCAGAGAAAGTTTGGGTATTGGCCTGCATACTTGGCTGTACAGTGAAAGGGGGAATACTTGCTGCTACCGAGTCGGAAGGCAGCCATGTTGGGTTGGCAAGACCATCTAGGAGGTATGTAGCAGCCCTGGCTCTTGTGGGACGTGACACACCAATGCTGGTAGTTGGAAGATGTGAAGTTCCTGTGCTGGTACTTGGGCGTGATCCAGCAGCACTGGTACTGGGCCTGGGCATTTGTTTCCAGGGCCTATCGCTGGCGACAGTGCTGGTAATGGGCCTGGGAATTTGATCCTGGTTGCTGGCGGCTGCCTGGTTTCCGGAAAAAAATACATATTACAGCACACACGACACTTTTTTTTTTGCCTGGTTTCCAGAGTGCCATGCCCTTTTAGGATCACTGATGGGCTTTGCGATGGGTGGCAGGTGACGGTCACTGATGGGCTGTGCGATGGGTGGCAGGTGACTTTCACTGATGGGCAATGTGATCGTTGGCAGGCGACATTCACTGATGGGCTGTGCGATGGGTGGCAGGTAATGTTCAGGTGATGGCGGTCACAGACAGGTGACTGGCAATGGTCACTGATGGGTGACAAGTGACTGGCGGTGGTCACTGATGGGTGATGAGTGACTGGCGGTGGTCATTGATGGGTGATGAGTGACTGGCGGGGGTCATTGATGGGTGATGAGTGACTGGCGGTGGTCACTGATGGGTGACTAGTGACTGACAGTGGTCACTGATGGGTGACTGGCGGTGGTCACTAATGGGTGACTGGCGGTGGTCACTGATGGGTGACTGGCGGTGGTCACTGATGGGTGACTGGTGGTGGTCACTGATAGGTGACTGGCCATGGTCACCGATCGGTGACAGGTAACTGGCCATGGTCACTGATGCATGACTGGTGGTGGTCACTGGGTGACTGGCCACAGTCACTGATGGGTGATGGGTGACTGTCGGTGTTTACTGATTGGTGGTGGTCACTAATGGGTGATGAGTGACCAGTCATGGTCAATGATGGGTAACAGGTCATGGTCACTGATGCATGACAGGTGACTGGCGGTGGTCACTGATGGGTGACTGGTGGTGGTCACTGATGAGTGATGGGTGACAGGTCACGGTCACTGATGGGTGACTGGCAGTGGTCACTGAGGGGTGACTGGTGGTCGTCGTGATGGGTGACAGGTCACGGTCACTGATGGGTGACAGGTGACTGGCGGTGGTCACTGATGGGTGATGGGTGACTGGCGGCGGTCACTGATGGGTGACGGGTGACTGGCAGCGGTCACTGATGGGTGACTGCGAAAACAAGAAAAAGAAGGCGCCTCTAGGTGCAGATGTTTGACATTTATTGTGATCATAAGAGCTTAGCAACTCACATGTATACAGAGACAAGCAGGCATGTCTGCAAAGGATAAAATCCAGGCAGCAAAAGTCCGTAATTGACGAGGTATCTGTGGTGCTGAGTCCGCATATAGGTATTCTGGAGAAGAGCCGAGTTGCCGACCGGCCGTGTCGGTGTCAGCAGATGCCTGAGGAAAGAGCGCGCCTGTTGTTACCATCACGGGCTGCACGCTCAGAAACGCGTCGCATTCTAGGTACACTGCACATGCTGTCTCTCTGCACTCTGGACCCCCACGGACCAGCTGACACCGACACGGCTGGTCGGCAACTCGGCTCTTCTCCGGAATACCTATATGCGGACTCAGCACCACAGATACCTCGTCAATTATGGACTTTTGCTCCCTGGATTTTATCCTTTCCAGACATGCCTGCTTGTCTCTGTATACACGTGAGTTGCTAAGCTCTTATGATCACAATAAATGTCAAACATCTGCACCTAGAGGCGTCTTCTTTTTCTTGTTTTCACAGTCTTCCAGGATACGGCTCCTCCATAGGAGTGCTGCCCATCTGCAGAACTGTCACCATCCCCTGAGCCATCTAGACCCAGAGCCTGGCCTTGCGCTTATTAACTTATTCACTGATGGGTGACTGGCATTGGTCACTGATGGGTGACTGGCGGTGGTCACTGATGGGTGAATGGTGGTGGTCACTGATGGGTGGCAGGTGACTGGCGGTGGTCACTGATGGATGATGCGTAGCTGGCGGTAGTCACTGATGGTTGACGGGTGACAGGCCATGGTCACTGATGGTGCACCACTGAAGGTCACAGATGGCAGTCTCTGATAACAGGTGCACTTTTTGGGCTCTTTATGGGCTCTGATGGGTGACAGGTGCACTTTATGGGCGCTGATGGCTACTGATGTGGTGACTGTTGGGTGACAGGTGCAATGGGGGGGGTATGGGTGAAGTGACAGGTGTTGTGCTTGGTGCTGTACACAGACAATACACTGATCGGTCACTCACTGCTTCTGGCTCTTCTCTCCTCACACTGGAAATGGCGTGTGATGATGAAAGAGCCGGTAAAGCCTAGTTAACTTTTTTGTTTATATTTGTGATCGGCTGTGAATGGATCACAGCCATCATCTTCGCGGGAACACTGTCTCGGGGACATGCCGTCCCCAACAGTGCAGTGAAGCACGCACCCGATCGCGCGCATGCCCTGTTTGAATGGGCCGACGTCATATGACATTCGCCCAGAACGAGAGCCACATCGCCCCTCCATCATTTGACGGACGGGTGGCAAGCGGTTAATATTAATAAAATGATCTATCTTTTTCAATCTGCAGCGCTGTAATTTTGTGAAATGCAATGTGATATGGTAACCTGCAAGTGTTTTGTACACAGATGGTGTACAGAATGCCTCCAAAAATGTAATTTCTGCTCAAAAGCTCCTCTCCTTGGCTAACACAGAGGGGAGTTTCCATGCAGAAAAAATTAGCTCAAAAGCCTGTAGGAGCAGCTTCTTTGAGATGCAGTGTGCATAAGCCCTTAGATCTATGCATGGTTTTAGCTCCCAAGTTCAGAACTTTACATTTATCAACATTAAACCACCGCATTTTCCAAGTAGATGACCAATTAGAAGGTGCATCCACAGCTTGTATGTTCAAGACATCTTGTAGGAAATGTATACCACAACTTTTAATAGATTGTATGATTTGCAAACAGAAAAATAGTGCTGTTAATCCCAAACTGCATGTACATCATTTATAAACAGGTTAAAAAGTAATGGTCCCAACTTTAGACCATTCAGAGTATGAACCCTTAACCTCTGCTTATATTTACAAATTTAATTTTCTAAGCCTATAGACATTAGTAGTAAAGTCTCTTCAGAAAAAAAAAATGGTCCCCCTGCAGGTTAATGTCATAATGTGCTGTATGCACCGCAGATTTATCTGTACGGTGGATCCACCCAGCAGTACGCTGTCACCGTTAACCGTGCTTCCACCTTCACTTGGTCTTCCTTCATGGTTCATGTGCTCTGGCCGCTTGAATGGCTCGGCCGTGATAACCTCACTCCAGTGCATGTGCACAGGAATCATGATCGTGGCACAGTGCTCTGAATGGATGAAACACTTGAGTGTGCCGTCCATTCAGAGCACAGTGCGCATGCAGCGGTGATGTCACTAGCTGCTACAAGTGAGTGTGAATATCTCCTAAACGGTGCATATTTAGGAGATATTCACTTTACCTACAAGTAAGTCTTATTATAGGCTTGCCCTTCATGCCAAGTGGAAAAGCAGACTTTACTACCACTTTAAGAGGTTGTTCACATTAGCAGTAAGGATGGGCTCGGGCCTGATCGCAAGTGCACATGCCCGAGCATGCAGGGAAGTGAACCCTGCACTGCACCAATCACAGGCAGTGAGACATTTTCCTGATGCGCAGCTGCAGCGATTGCGGAATGTCTCATTGGCTCTTATTAGCGCAGTGCAGGGTTCTCTTCCCGGCAGGCTCGGGCACATGCACTTGCGTACACACCCAAGCCCATCCTTAATTAGCAGCAGTGGCTGTGTTGCCCAGCACAGTACCAAAGCAATAAAAAGGTAATTTGACTTGTGTCCTATGAGTTCAGTTCAGTGCTTTGGTGTACATTGAGAAATAGGACCTATTGCATTTTCCAGTAATGCATCGCATTATGGTGCTCTTTATTGCATTGCAACATACTGCTGATCATGCTATGTGTATTGCAGGGCAGTGCAATGTAAAAACCACATCCATGTTATGCATGCACTTATGTGTGGTGTGAGTGTGTGGGTTTGCAACCTTGGGCTGTAATGAATCCATGCTTGCTATTGCTCATGATATTGTTTAATAGCAGAAACACTTGTTTGTGGATTTATATCAAGTCCTAAAATATAGAGCTTAAACTTACAGACCTGCTGTTACTAAGAAAAGCCCTTGATTCTTTTTTTTTCTCTTTTTAAAGCGGAGTTCCACCCAAATGTGTAACTCCTGCTTTAAGAGAAGGTGACCCCCCCGACATGCCACAATTGGCATGTCATTTTTTTTTTTGGGGGGGGGGGGAGACCCGGTCCAAGGTCCATTACCTCTCCTGGTGCCGCGGAACAGGAAGGAAGTTTACCTCCCCCTACCCCTCTAGGCAATCTTCTGGGTCTCATCACAGGTCCCAGAAGATGCGCTGGCCATTCACAGAGCGTAGCACGAGTCGCTCATGCACACCCGGCTTTGAAGCCAAAGCCGGATGCCTACACCTGTGATGTTGGCGCCGTAGAGGAGGAGGGGGAAAAGAGTGATGCTGCGGGCGGCCTCATCACTGGAGCCTGGGACAGGTGAGTGTGCAATTATTAAAAGTTAGCAGCTACACTTTTTGTAGCTGCTGACATTTAATGCGGTGGAACCCCGCTTTAAATACAGGTACCACATTGGTCTTGTGTTACCTATATGTAAAATGGATTTTTAAATCTACTGGTACCAAGCCAGTCATCAAAGAATCTCTAAATGTTAGAAACAATGGGGTTGACTTACTAGATGCATACAAACTGTGTGCTTTGCAAGTGCAGTTGCACTCTGCAACAACCTTTTTTCCAGAACTTAGAAAATGAGATAAAGCTTCACGTGCAAGGACATTTTTTTAAAAATGCATTTTTGCTTGCACAAGATTGGATGATGGAAGTCAGCATAGCTTCCCCTCATTTAACAAGCTCTTGAGCATATGCCCTGGCAGAGTGCAACTGCAAAGTGCACAGTCTATTTGTCTTTATTAAATCAGCCCCAAGGGCTTTAAAATAACAAATTTAATTGTATTTGTGAACATATAGGTGTAAGCCATTTGGTCCCGATGCTTTAGTCACCTTTATTTTGCCTATCAGTTTTTGGACCATGAGAATTTTTAACCATTTAGATTCATTTGCGGTTGTGTTAACAGCCCTCCAGGGGGGATGAGAGAGGAAAATGAGAGCAGATGTGTAATCTGAGCTCTCTAACCTCCGGGAAAGCTGTACTGCAAGCTGGACTGACGATACCTCCCCTCCCCTCCCCCCAACTGGAAATGTCCACACGCCGTAGAGCAAACGCGCAGACAACCAGCAGCGGGAAGAGTGCTGGAAGCGGGTTGAGAGCATACCTCACCACACAAGCTGATTCTGGAAGCATGGCCGGGGCTGCAGCTGAGAAGGAGGGAGCAAGGAAAAGCTTGGGGAGCATGCAGGCGGGGATGGGACCAGGACGTGGTCCATTACCCCCAGCGCAAGGTACATCAGTAGCAGGTCGGGGAGACTTGAAAGCAGACTGCATTACCCCAAATAGGGAGGATGGTCAGAAAGGGCTGGGTCAAGGATTCCCAACCCCTAGACCCCCAGTACAAGAAATTAAATCCTTGATACTGAATAGTAGAAAGCCAGGAGCTGGACGGGGGTCCCCATTCAGAGAGAGGGATAATATATTGTCAAGCCCTGGGACAATTAGAGAAGAACGGGGCATAGGAAAGCAGGAGGGGTGCCCTCAGTGGTTGGAGGAGGGAAAGCTGAGCATGGGTGAGAGCCCCCAGATGACTGTTGATACTCCACTCTGGGAGGACATTGGAGAGGATAAGCCCCTTTCACAGACACAAAAGCCAAATACTCCCAAATTGGGCTATGAGGAAGACCAGCCAGAGCCACAGAGACCCCCAGACACCATAGAAATGGAATGGGACATTAAGGAACACATTAGAGCTCTCCCCACTAAGGCGGACATACATCAATTAATGGACACCGTGGACATGGCATGTAAGCAAGCAGTTGCGGACCTTAAGGACGACACGGAGGCTTTGGGGTATAGAGTGGAAGCAATAGAACTGACACAAGATGAGGTCAAAGTAGCCCTAACAGAATTACAAGATACCATTAAAGACCAGGCAAAAACAGTGAATTCACTCAGAGACCAATTGGACGATTATGAAAATGGGGAACGACGACAGAATATTTGGATTAGAGGGCTACCGGAGACCATCAAGACCCAGGATTTGATTCCAACACTACAGGGGTTATTTCAACAGATTCTGGGAAACTTAGAGCCAGGAAAGGTGGAGATAGATAGGGCCCACTGCTCTACAACGCGAGCCCCCCAAGAAAAAGACCAAGGGACGTCCTATGCAAATTTCAGATATACAGTGAAGGAAGCGATTGTGAACGCAGCCCGCAAGAAAGGGGTTATTGAGATAGAGGGAGCCCAGGTGTTATTCGCAGATCTTTCACAATGCACCCTCATGCAGAGACGCAGTGTTCGTCCACTGTTAGAGGTCTTGCACTCAAAAAATATAAAATCTAGATGGGGATTCCCCTTTAGATTAAAGGCCTCGCACAATGGGAAATCGGCGATCCTTCAGACGAAGGATGATTTAAAACAATTCTTGGAAATACTGGAACTCCCTTTGGTGGACTTTCCTGACTGGAGGAACCACAGTCCCAGAATAAACTTGCAGAAGTCAGAGCAGTGGCAGCCAGTCTCCAAAAGGAATAAATAGGAAAAAATTAGGGAAATAAAATGGCATGTGAGACTGAAAGCAAAGAGACATGGAGCTACTTCCTTCTTTTTTTTTTTTTTTTTGACCCCCCCCCCCCCTAAGGTTCATGGGGTAGGGTAAATGAGGCAATTTTGTAAATAAAACGCCTTGGGTGTTAATACAATCTGGCCGGCAGTATTTGAAGGTCCTTTACTATGTGGGACATAGGATGGGGGTGGGAAGAGCACTGTTTGTTAAAGGAATGCGGAAAATCCCCTGAATGTGTTTTTTTTTTTTTTTTTTTGTGGCTCTCTTACATATTGCTCCAAACCCCAATGTGTGAGTGCAATATAAATAGTACTGGCTGACCCTGAGATACTTTCTTTCTCTTTTCTCTTTTTTGAGGTGGTAGGTTTTTTTGGGTGATGACCCTCCAAATAGGAAGGTCCCAATTTAAGGACCGCATAGTCCGCAAGAGAGCAGACGATCAGGATGCCCCGGGCATGGGCCACAGGAACATGCACGGACTATCCTAAACTTTAGATGGTATGAGTGTGGGAGTGGGACGGGTATGCATGATTTGTTATATGTGGAGATGGTGACTTATGTTGTGGGGGGGGGCTGTGGAGGGGGGGCTATGGAGAGGAGGCAAGAAGAACATATAAGAGGTTTGAAGTAGGATTAAAATGGTCAAGACAAATATGGTGGACTTATTGAAAATTGTATCCTATAATGTTAGAGGTCTTAATTCACCTCAGAAAAGAGGCAGGCTCTGGCATGAACTGCGTCGCTTGTCCGCAGATGTGATATACCGCAACAGGTCTATAACCAGTGGTTTCACTCATTGTCACCAATTCCGAGGGCTAAAGGGGTGACAATTGTATTCCGGAAATCGTGTCCCTTGATGGTATCAGATACACAGATAGACACAGAGGGGCGCTTCCTCTTTGTGAAAGGGACCTTACAAGGGCAGAGATACACTTTTGCATCCATTTATGTCCTGAACATGCGAACAGTTGACTTCTTATTCCGGAATTTAAAAAACTGGAGGAATTTAGGGAAGGTGTACTAGTTTTGGGGGGAGATTTCAACTTAGTTTTAGATCCAGGTCTGGACACCTCCTCAGGGAAAAGTGCAATATCTTTTAGAGCTTTAAAACACATCAGAGGTTGCGCCTACTACATTTAGTAGACAAGTGGAGGATATTAAACCTTAAAATTAAAGATTATAGTTGTTTCTCTAAAACTCACAACACATATTTGAGGATAGATATGAAAATGGTAGATTAATTCTATTTGAATATGGTAAATAAAGCAACAATAGAACTAACAACTATATCAGACCATGCGCCCATAATGGTGACCATCCATCAGTCCTCAATAAGACAAAGAGAACGAGTATGGCGCTTGAATGAGTCCCTACTGGACGATAGAGGAGTAGCGGAATCATTAACACAGGCAATGACGCTCTATTTTCAAATAAACCTGGGGAGGTGTCCAACCAAACAGTATGGGAGGGGCATAAGGCAGTTATCAGAGGAGAATTAATAGTGCACGGTGCGTGAATTAAAAAAGCAAAACAAAAAGATAGTAGACCTCTTAGGAAAGACTTATGAGCTGGAGGTCAGACATAAAAGACAATTAGACCCTGAGGTAGAGAAACAACTGGAGGCCCGATGGGCCGAGCTCTCGGGTTGCCTAGACCGCAAGATTAAAAATAAACAAAGATTTTTTGCGCACCAATTTTATGAGCAAGGAAATAAATGCGGGCACTTATTGGCGAGACAAGTAAGAAAACAACAAGAAGCGTGCCATGTCCACAAGCTGTTGGTGCATAACAAACAGATAATAGACACGATGCAAATAGCAGAGGAGTTTTGCAAATATTATGCTGCGTTATATAAAATTCCTGCATCTATAGACACAACGAACCAGGATCTAATGGGGAGGATTCGGGCATATCTCAAAAGTTCTAAAGTCCCAGCGCTGACACCCGAGATAGTGGAGGTAATGGAGGGGTCAATTACCAATGAGGAATTAAGTGGAGTCATTTCTGCCCTACCAGGGAGCAAGAGTCCGGGCCTGGACGGGTTTTCGAATGGGTATTATAATTTATTTTATTTTTTTCTTTTAATAAATTAGTTATTTAGTTTACCTAAACTCAATAACTACAGTCAGGTCCATAAATATTGGGACATGAACACAATTCTTATGTTTTTGGCTCTATACATCACTACAATGGATTTGAAATGAAACGAACAAGATGTGCTTTAACTGCAGACTTTCAGCTTTAATTTGAGGGTACTTACATCCAAATCAGGTGAACGGTGTAGGAATTACAACAGTTTGTATATATGTAAAAGAAGTCAACTATATCTGTGATAGTGAAAGCAGCGCTAGAGTTAATTAAATAAACTCATGCAAATGAATCTTGTGCAAAGTACAAAAAAGTGCCAGTGTAAAATATCAACCGTGCAATATAATATAAAGTGCAAAGGAAAGTCCTCCTTAGGTTAAGCTGCTATGCTGTTCCAAAACTGAGTCCTCCACCATCGATCACCACATAAGTGTGCACACATTGGGGGCTCACCAGAGTTCTAAGATGTGTCAGCTCGTCTTTCCAAAGATAAAAAGGGCCTCATCCACACTGAACTTCTTAAGGGTCACCTCCACAAAGGCTCTTTACTCTCCAACCCAGGTGGTCATGGGAGACAAGCAAGAAAGACCCTCATAGTATATCTCTTTAACCACTTGCCGACCGCCGATCGGCATCTGACGGCGACAGAGTGGCTCTGTAAGGCAAAACGCCTTCATAAGACGGCGGCTGCCAGATCGCGCACGGTGAGCGCGCGCCGCCGGAGGCGCGCCCGCACGCTCACTGTGTCCGGGGAGGGCCAGGGAGCAGGTGCGGCGGAGATCGATCTCCGCCGGCCACCCGCGATGCCCCCCCCCCGGAGTGAAAGAGCGGAGGTCCGTGTAAGTAAACACGGACCTCCGTTCTGTGGAGGGGGAAGGACTGTGATCACAGCCTTCCTCTACATGGAAGCTGTGATCACTTCCCTTCCCCTGTTAGGGCAGCCCCCATACAGTAAAAACACGCCCAGGGAACACTGTTAACCCTTAGAGCGCCCCCTGCAGGTTAACCCCTTCACTGCCAATGGCATTTACCCAGTAATCAGTGCATTTTTATAGCACTGATCACTGTATAAATGCCAATGGTCCCAAAAAAGTGTCAAAATGGTCCGACATGTCCGCCCCAATATCGCAGTACCGCTAAAAATCGCAGACCGCCGCCATTACTAGTAAAAAAAAATAAAAACCCCAGAAATTAATTCTCATCATCCGTAAACGCGACCACTTTTGCGCAAACCAATCAATAAACGCCGATTGCGATTTTTTTTAATCACAAATATGAGGAAGAATATAAATCGGCCAAAACCGATGAAAAAAATATTTTTTTATATATTTTTTTGGATTTGTATTTTATCAAAAAGTAAGAAATTTGGATTTTTTTGCAAAATTGTCGCTCTTCTGTTGTTTATAGCGGCGATCAGAAATGACGCAGCGGTGATCAAATACCACCAAAAGAAAGCTCTATTTGTGTGAAAAAAAGGAAGCAAATTTCATTTGGATACAACTTTACACGACCGCGCAATTTTCAGTTAAAGCAACGCAGTGCCGAATCGCAAAAAGGGCTCCGGTCCTAAAGTGTGAAATCCTTCCGGGGCTGAAGTGGTTAAGTTCAAACATTTATTTAACAGCACCAAATGCGCTTACATTAAAACACTTTAAAAATTGCCAGTTTCATTAGTCAGACTTCCTACCGCCCGGCCATCCAACGCTTCTGTTTTGCGGTTTTGGGGTGTGGAAAAATTAATACCCAACTGGAGAGGATCCAACAAAGTAAGGGAAATCTACAAGAAGGAAACCCGGTGGATACACCTTTTAGATACCCTCAGTCCGAACGGTTTAAACATTGAACTGCACTTAACTTGTTTTATCAGCAATGCCTGACCCCTTGGACATTTTTAGTTTTAGTTTTTAATTTTAAAATATTGGAATTCATTTACAGAAAATTATAATATATAATCCTACTAAAGCGTATGAGGTAGGGTTCTGGATCAGTTCTCTGTAGAACACAGAGGCATCATTGATCTTAATTTTAATGATTCATTTTAATGATTAAAAAAAAAAAACGCAAAACAGAAGCGTTGGATGGCCGGGCGGTAGGAAGTCTGACTAATGAAACTGGCAATTTTTAAAGTGTTTTAATGTAAGCGCATTTGGTGCTGTTAAATGTTTGAACTTAAAGAGATACACTATGAGGGTCTTTCTTGCTTGTCTCCCATGACCACCTGGGTTGGAGAGTAAAGAGCCTTTGTGGAGGTGACCCTTAAGAAGTTGTGTGGATGAGGCCCTTTTTATCTTTGGAAAGACGAGCTGACACATTATAGAACTCTGGTGAGCCCCCAATGTGTGCACACTTATGTGGTGATCGATGGTGGAGGACTCAGTTTTGGAACAACATAGCAGCTTAACCTAAGGAGGACTTTCCTTTGCACTTTATATTATATTGCACGGTTGATATTTTGCACTGGCACTTTTTTGTACTTTGCACAAGATTCATTTGCATGAGTTTATTTAATTAACTCTAGTGCTGCTTTCACTATCACAGATATAGTTGACTTCTTTTACAGCTTTGTTTATTTATATAGCAGCTGCTTGATGTGATTTATTGATTGTTTTGTTTGATAATGTTTAAGCGCAGTGGTTTGTTATATTTAAGTTTGTATATATGCCTCCCACTTTTTAAGGGACCAAAAGTAATGGGACAGATTAACAATCATAAATCAAACTTTCACTTTTTAATACTTGGTTGCAAATCCTTTGCAGTCAATTACAGCCTGAAGTCTGGAACGCATAGACATCAATGCTCATTCGGATTCAGGTCAGGTGATAGACTTGGCCATTGCATAACATTCCACTTCTTTCCCTTAAAAAATTCTTTGGTTGCTTTCGCGGTATGCTTCGGGTCATTGTCTATCTGCACTGTGAAGCGCCGTCCAATGAGTTCTGAAGCATTTGGCTGAATATGAGCAGATAATATTGCCCGAAACACTTCAGAATTCATCCTGCTGCTTTTGTCAGCAGTCACATCATCAATAAATACAAGAGAACCAGTTCCATTGGCAGCCATACATGCCCACGCCATGACACTACCACCACCATGCTTCACTGATGAGGTGGTATGCTTTGGATCATGAGCAGTTCCTTTCCTTCTCCATACTCTTCTCTTCCCATCACTCTGGTACAAGTTGATCTTGGTCTCATCTGTCCATAGGATGTTCCAGAATTGTGAAGGCTTTTTTAGATGTTGTTTGGCAAACTCTAATCTGGCCTTCCTGTTTTTGAGGCTCACCAATGGTTTACATCTTGTGGTGAACCCACTGTATTCACTCTGAAGTCTTCTCTTGATTGTGGACTATGACACACATACACCTACATCCTGGAGAGTGTTCTTGATCTGGTCAACTGTTGTGAAGGGTGTTTTCTTCACCAGGGAAAGAATTCTTCGGTCATCCGCCACAGTTGTTTTCCATGGTCTTCCGGGTCTTTTGGTGTTGCTGAGCTCACCGGTGCGTTCTTTCTTTTTAAGGATGTTCCAAACAGTTGATTTGGCCACAACTAATGTTTTTGCTATCTCTCTGATGGGGTTGTTTTGTTTTTTCAGCCGAATGATGGCTTGCTTCACTGATATTGACAGCTCTTTGGATCTCATATTGAGAGTTGACAGCAACAGATTCCAAATGCAAATAGCACACTTGAAATGAACTCTGGACCTTCTATATGCTCCTTGTAAATGGGATAATGAGGGAATAACACACACCTGGCCATGGAACAGCTAAGCAGCCAATTGTCCCATTACTTTTGGTCCCTTAAAAAGTAGGAGGTACATATAGAAACTGTTGTAATTCCTACACCGTTCCTCTGATTTGGATGTAAATACCCTCAAATTAAAGCTGAAAGTCTGCAGTTAAAGCACATCTTGTTTGTTTCATTTCAAATCCATTGTGGTGGTATATACAGCCAAAAACATTAGAATTGTGTCAATGTCCCAATATTTATGGACCTGCCAATAGATCAAGCCCACTACTCCCAGAAGCCTTATTGGCTTATGTGACGATTATCCCAAAAGAAGGCAGAGACCCCCAGCACTGTGCCAACTATAACCCATCTCTTATAGCCAAAATATTAGCCCTTAGACTGCAAGACCACATTACTAAATTAATTCATCTAGATCAGACGGGGTTTATGAAGGGCCGAGAAGCCAGGGACAACATGATCCGGGCTCTACACATGCTCCATTGGGCCCAATATGGACCGGACCGGGCCCCTGGGTCGTGTTGTCCATGGATGCCGAAAAGGCATTTGATAGGGTCAACTGGGCCTTTATGATAGAAGTGTTGAGGGGGATGGGTCTAGGCGAGCGGATGATAGGATGGATATCAGCATTGTATTCTAGCCCTAAGGCAAGAGTAAAGGTGAATGGTACAATGTCAGAGTTTTTTGAGATACATAATGAGACTAGACAGGGATGTCCCCTTTCCCCATTACTATTTGTGTTAGAACTGGAGCCTCTTCTTTGCAGGGTGAGGGGGAGCGGGGACATGTCTGGGATTCAGATAGGCCTAATAGAACTCAAAGTTTCAGCAATTGCTGATGACTTACTATTCTATCGTTCAGAGCCACAAGATTCAATACCGGCCCTCATGTCAGAACTCAATGAGTTTGGGCAGCTATCAAATTTTAAGATCAATATGGAAAAGTCAGTGATCTTACCAATTCATGTGCCCATGGAGGGGGAGAGACACTTGCAACTATGTGGCATAAAGAATATTTGAAATATTTGGGGATATACATGACGGTGGACCAAAAACTGCTATACAACCTTAACTATAAAGACCTATTAAAGGGAATACTGAAGGAAATGCAGAGATGTAAGGGACGGATATTGACATGGTTTGGGAGGGTGAATGCCCTTAAAATGATCATTTTACCAAAAATAATATATGTATTACATACCATAACTATCGCTCTTCCACAGGCGTTCTTCAGGCAGGTACACAGAGCTTTTACAGCTTTTGTCTGGGAAAATAAGCATCCTTGAATAGCGTATGACATATTGAGAAGACATAAGGAAGAAGGGGGGTGGGCTTACCAGACATAGCCCTTTACTATAGAGCAATGTCGTTAGTGCACTTTTTAAATTGGTGCCATGACACCCATAGGAAAACATGGGTCTCTCTGGAAAAGGAGATGGCAGGCAGGGGTTTAGCAGGAGCCCCATGGGTACCGAAAGAGTCCAGAGGACTAGCAAAATGGACCTCTCCATTAACATGGGCTACATTAGCGATCTGGGACAGAATGAACAGAAGAGATGGACTGGCTCCCCCAACATCACCTCTAGCTTCATTAGAGGGATACCCATGGTTCCCCCCCAGGAGAGGAATTTAGGTTCATAGGGCAATGGGTTGAAGACGAGAATAAAACATGTGCAAAATTTGCCCTGCAAGGTGTAATGTCTCCCTTCTCGGAATTGGTGACAGCACTGGGAAATATACCAATGATGACCTGGAAATACCGGCAGTTTGTGGATTTTTGCGGGAAAGTAAGACCTAAAATAAGACCGCTAAATTCTCTTACGATATTTGAATCCATGTGCCTACAAATCCAAGACCCTAGACTTGTACTGGCACGGATAAACTGAGTGGACAACATACTTCCGTGCCATACTTCATCAGAGAATGGGAAAGGGAATTAGGGTGTAACTTTACCAGGGTGCAGATTAGACGAATCCACATACCACAACAATAAGCTCTCAAACACAAGAGATGGCGTATAAATTTATAGCTAGATGGTACCGAACTCCAGTTCGGCTAGCTCAGATATACCCTAAAAGAGAAGGGCTGTGCTGGAGGGGATGTGGTCAGCGCGGCACGTATATATTTATGGTGGGATTTCCCCAAGGTTAGAATTTTCTGGGAGGTAATAATACCATTGATAAAGCAAATGGCTAACAGACCTATAGAGGTATGCCCACTACACTTTTTGTTCCATGGGATGCCTGGCCCAGGCAAACCCTATAGAAAGAGTGTCATGCCATACTTATTAAATGCAGCGAAAACCCTGATACCAAGATTTTGGAACGAGGAAAAAGTTCCACCTCTTATGGATTGGAAAAAAGAGGTCAATTTAATGATGGAAGCCGAAAAGATGGATTTATACAATTAAGGACCAATATGAAAAGTTTAACCAAATATGGGCAAAAAGGATACATTACACAACAGGAAATACAGAAGACCAGATCAGATAGGTTTGAAAATATTTTTTGAATTTAACAACAAAGAACCTCCACCCCTATAGGGGCAATTGCCCCCTCGGGATTGCCCCGGGGGATAAACCACCTCTCCTCTGTTCCCCCCCCTTTTTTTTTCTTCTGGCAGTAGGATATATTCCGGTGTACGGCGGATTCGGAGTGAGGGGAAGGGGACTTTCCCCTCATAGATTCCCATACCCTTTCCCTATCCCCCTCTTTTTCCACAGTACACTTCCCCTTTTTTTTTTGTTACATATTGGAAACACAAGCACTTTTTTTTCAATAGTTTTTATTGGTTTTCAGCATTTTACATGTAAATGAAAAAAGGCGGGTGTGCATTACAGTTGTTTGCACTAACATGGGTAAAATAACAGCAACAGTGACAATATAAATCCTTTACTGACAAGTTAGATCATCCTTCAACATGTAGTAGCCACCTCGAAGACATCAACTAAAGGGTTGTGACTAGAGTTGAGCGAACCCGGACTGTTCGGGTCCGTACCGGATTTTGGGGCGTCCGTGCCCCGAACCTGATCCTGGACATTAAAAAAAAAAGTCCGGGATCGGGTTCGGTATTCGGGTATTTTTGGCGCCTTTTCTATAGCTGCTGGGCAGCCAATCAACAAGCTTTTCACTAGTTTGCCCTTAGAAGTCATCACAGCCATGCCTACTAATGGCATGGCTGTGATTGGCCAGTGCACCTTGTGACCCAGCCTCTATATGAGGCTGGAGTCACGTAGCGCCGCGTGTCAGATTGTCTCAGACTTGAGTAGGGAGAGCTTCCTGCTGGTGCTGTGAGGGAAAGATTAGCGTTTGCAACCATCTCAGACTGCATTAGGGAGACCTTCATTGCGGTCCTGTGAGGGAGACATTAGCATTCAGAACCATCTTATAGTGCATTAGGGAGATGTTCCTGTCTGTGCTGTGAGGGAGACATTAGCGTTCAGAACCATCTTATAGTGCATTAGGGAGACGTAACTGTTGGTGCTCTGAGGGAGAGATTATCATTCTAAAACCATCTACTACTGCGTTAGGGAGACGTTCCTGTTGCTCTGAGAGAGAGATTATCATTCTAAAACCATCATTAGAGAGACGTAACTGTTGGTGCTCTGAGGGAGAGTTTATCGTTCTAAAACCATCTACTACTGCATTAGGGAGAGGTTCCTGTTGGTGCTCTGAGGGAGAGTTTATCGTTCTAAAACCATCTACTACTGCATTAGGGACAGGTTTCTGTTGGTGCACTGAGGGAGAGTTTATCGTTCTAAAACCATCTACTACTGCATTAGGGACAGGTTCCTGTCGGTGCTGTGAAAGACAGATTATCGTTCTAAAATCATCTCATACTGGTGTAGGGAGAGGTTCCTGCAGCTGGTGTGAGTGGTGCATTTCTAGCACAAAAATAAAAAGTGCTACTACAATTTTCTTTTTTTTAGTATTAATAAATGCTACATAGTACATTTGTGTCCAGAATGAGGAGAGCGTCAAATAAGGGACATGGTCGTGGTGCTGCTGGTGCTGCTGGTGTTGGTGGTGTTGTTGAAGCTCCTTTGCAAGGATAGGACGTGGTCGATCTGTGCCAGCTACACGCACAAGTGAAACACCTTCCTCAGGTAGCCAGCAGAACCTTCAATGTTATATGGTAGGCCCGAATGGCGCTCAACGAATGGTGAGGCCAGAACAAGTACAAGCGATAGTAGATTGGGTGGCTGACAATGCCTCCAGTTCCTTCACATTGTCTCCCAACTGGTCCCTTGATGAAAGCTCAGAGTTGGCACCTGAACCCCATGGACATCTGTCTTTCACCTCAGCCCCTTGTAAATCAGCCAAGCAGTCTGAGCCCCAAGTCATGCAGCAGTCTCTTATGCTTTTTGATGACTCTGCTAGTGTGTTTTCTGTGGGCCATCCACATAGCCCTGCCCCAGAAGTGGAAGACATTGAGTGCACCGATGCCCAACCACTTCTGTTGCAGGATGAGGACATGGAAACACCACCGCAGCATGTCTCTGATGATGATGAAACACAGGTGCCAACTGCTGTGGCTTTCCTCTGTTTGCAGACTGACAAGGAGGGCAGTGGTGAAGGGTGGGTGGAAGATGATGTGGAGGATGATGAGGTCCTAGACCCCACATGGAATGAAGGTCAAGCGAGTGACGTGTGCAGTTTGGAGAAAGAGGTTGTGGTCGCACAGAGGCACCAGTACAGCAAAAGAGGAAGCAGGTTGCAAAAGCGGAGCGAGCGTCCCCTAGACAGTATGCCTGCTACTACCCACCGCACCCAGGGACCTAGCACACCAAAGGCAGCTCAAAGGCGTTCCCCGGCGTGCCATTTCTTCAGACAATGTGCTGACTACAAGACACAAGTGGTTTGCACACTGTGCAATGAGAGGCTGAAGCGAGGCACAAATGTTCTAAACCTGAGCACAACCTCCATGACCAGGTTTAGAACATTTGTGCCTC
>BLSH010396222.1:570051-584291 GCA_018402905.1 Glandirana rugosa
CTGGGGGGTCGAACGGGTGCTGGTAAGGAGACGGACTAGGGAAACATGGAGCGACGGACGAGCAATTACTGGGACGGACGTGGACTGTTGGGAAAACGGACTAGGAAGACATGACGAACGGTCGGTCAACGGCTGGAGACGGACGGAGTGATGAGATGTGGACGTGCTCGGAGACTGCCTGAATAGAACGGTGGTCACAAGGTCAGGTCGGGAGCACGGGGAGACACGAGACCTTGGGAGACAGACGAGATAGTCCCCAAGGGTTTGGTCCCAGCATTCTCACCAACGAAGGACGTGTTCTGTCTGAGGTGGTAGTCCACGCACTGTCGTTGCCTGTCGGTACAGACTCAGACGCGTCCAGGAAGCAACCACTCTTACGACCCTGGTTTGGGAACCCCTGATAGAGCAGACAGAGGGTTCCAGAGCACAGAGGGGCACGAGGGCTGGACTGGAACACTGGTGGCAAGATAAGTCCGTCAGAGGCTCGTGCAGGTGTAGAGTAGTGAGGCAGGCAGAGGTCGGCAACTGGCTGGCAAGCAGTACAGAAGGATCAGGCAAAAGGGTTGTCAGGTGCAGGCAGGGTCATTAACGAGCAGGCAGCGAGGTACAAAGGGATCAGGCAGAGGAATGGTCGTGGGCAAGCTGGGGGGTCGGTGCAGGCGGATGTCAATCAAAGGTCAAACAAGCCGGGCCTCAGGAACTGGTCAGGATACAGATTCAAAGGATAGGTAGCCCTCCAAATACACTCCAATGCTGTAGAACGGACAGCACTTGCTACAGGAAGCAGGAAGTTTAAATAGGGCTGCTCATCCAGGAAATAGAGGAAACCACAATCAAGTGCAATTAACCCTTAGCACAGTCTTTTTCTAACACTGTCCCTCAAAGCAGTAGTAGTAGTAATCTCTACCTAGTCCAGAATCAGATTGCTCTGTAATGCAGGATGAGATGTTATTAGATCTGCAATCTGACCCTCAAAGCAGTATTAGTAGTAATCTCTACCTAGTCCAGAATCAGATCGTTCTGTAATGCAGGATGAGATGTTATTAGATCTGTAATCTGTCCCTCACAGCACCGGCAGCATCCTCTCCCTACACTAGCCTGAGAGCATGTGACATGCAGCACTACGTGACTCCAGCTTATACAGAGGCTGGGTCACATGATGCACTGGCCAATCACAGCCATGCCATTAGTAGGCATGGCTGTGATGGCTTCTAAGGGTAAACCAGTGAAACGCTTGTTGATTGGCTGCCCTGCAGCTATTCAACAGGTGGGATAAAATACCTGAACCCCGAACCCGGACTTTTTTTTAAATGTCCGGTTTCGGGTCTGGGTCACGGACGCCCCAAAGTTCGGTATGGACCAGAACTTTACAGTTCGGGTTCGCTCAACTCGAACGATCACATCTAACAGTGAGTACACAAGCATTATACTGACACCAGGACACTTTGGCACATATTTCACTCCCTGATCCCCCCCCCAGTTAATGTTTTCACTCCGTCAGTGTACAGATTTTTTTACTAATTACTGTATTGGTGTCACTTGTGATACTAAACAGCATTAGTGGCAGTTAGCGTTAGTCCCAGATAGGTTCAGGGTACCCCTCATATATTCCCTTATAAAGGTTTAAGCCCTCGATCACCCCAAGTTCACCCTTTCACTCCCATTTACAGTGTCATTAGTACAGTGTACAGATTTTTTTTTCTGATCACCGTATTCGTGTCACAGGTGACGCTTGTTAGCTAGTTAGCAACTGGATCAGTCTTGTATAGCGTCAGGGTCCCGCCATATATTCCCTAATAAAGTTTTACCTCCTAATCGCACCCTAGTTAACCCTTTCACTCCGTAAGTGTCAGATCTTTTTGCTGATCACTGTATTAGTGTCAGGGGTGATGCTAGTTAGTGTCAGTGTCAGCATCAGTTAGCGTTAGCTTCAATCCCAGACAGCTTCATATTTTAACCCTTTGATTAGCAGGAACACTAATACACACACACACACACACACACACACACACACACACACACACACACACACTATACACCTCCATTACTAGTATAGTGTCTGAACAGATTAATATCTTTGATCTGATTAGAATTATATTAGCGTTCCCAATGGAATAGTGTTCCCAAAAACGCAGTGTTAGCAGGATCAGCCCAGACACTTGCCAAAGTTGCCAGCTCCTGCGTTTAACCCCCTCTGCCCAGTCCACCCAAACAAGTGCAGTATCAATAGATCACTGTCACTTCCATTACACAGCACACAAAATCGCAGCGTTATCAGATTTAGGCCTGATCACTGCTAGCACTAGCAGTTACATTTTTTCATTTTTTATGTAGCGGTTCAAGCAGTCCCTGACAACCAGGTGTTTAACCTGCGAGTCTCGCTAGGCACCTATAAATTTATTGGCCAAATTGTCCAAACAGGGGTACACTAGTGAAGAGGCGTACACGATGCTGAGCATGACTGATGAGAGTGAAGGAGAAGCCTCATTGTCAGAATGACAATGGAGTAGTCATCCCTGCTAAGGTCAGGCATACCCGAACCTGTTCCTTTATTGCTGAGGTGCATTAATTGCATGGTTCTCGTATGCAGCAGAGTGCCAGTACTAGTGCCGCTCAACCTTATGATGAACTGGCAAGCACCAGCGGCCTAGTACATCCTGATTGTAGACAAACCAGCACTGCAGTAACACTTGGTGACGTGGAGAGTCCCATAAGTGCAGTTTAAGCTGGTGCGGTGGCTAGCACAAGTAGTGTCCCGCAGCCACCAAGAATTCAAAGATAGGCCAGTAGAGCCCATAGTGTCATTCCTGATGCGCTTGCAAATCCTGATTGGGAGCCCAGCACTTCTGCAGTGCTCGTACTTCCCCCTGGCCAACCCGGGAATCAGGTGGAAGCCGCACATTAAACTTGCCTTGGCTATTATGAGCTGTTTTTCAGGAAAGATCTATTTTGGACCAAAGCAATTTATTTGCCAATCAATTTATCACCGCAAACCCTAATTTGACCCTTGCTAGAGAATTTGCATGGAAACGTATCACTGTTTTATAATTTAGAACCTTTCTGGGCCTATCCCTCATCATGGGCGTTACTAAAAATAATGAATTGAGGTTATATTGGTCCACTGACCCAATTCACCATATGCCCATGTTCTCTGCTGCCATGGCCAGGACTAGATACGAGCAAATCTTGCAGTTAATGCATTTCAATGACAATGAACCCTGGATATGATCGGCTCCACAAAATGTGGCCCCTCGTTAATCACTTCATCCAATTCCAGCTTTGTATACGCCCCAACAAGCTGTCTGCGTTGATGAGTCCCTGATTAAGTTTTCTGGCCACCTTGTTTTCAAACAGTATCTCTCCAGCAAGCGTGCCAGATATGGGGTCAAAATGTATAAGCTCTGTGACAGGGCAACAGGCTATACATGTAATTTCCGGATTTATGAGGGAAAAGATAGTCATGTGAAGCCCCCCAACTGCCCAGACTACATAAGGAGCAGTGGCAAGATTGTTTGGGATTTGGTGTTACCCTTATTCCGAAAGGGGTACCATTTATACGTGGACAATTATTACTTGCCACTTTTTAGTCACCTTTTTGATTCTGGAATTGGCGCATGTAGCACCGTGCAATCTAATCGCCGGGGCTTCCCCCCACAGCTTGTAGATGCTCAGCTTAGATGGGGGAGATAGTGTAATATATTGCTTTCAGTGAATTGGAAGGGCACATGGAATGTTTGTTCTGTCTTCCGTTCACGCAGACACGGCAGACAAAATTACTACGGCGACTGGTGTTGTTGAGAAGGCCATTGGTGTCCAATACAACCTTAACATGGGAGGGGTGGACTTTAATGACCAGATGTTGGCCCCGTACTTAGTTGCCCGTAAGGCCAAACGCTGGTACAAAGAAGTGTCTGTATACTTATTCCAGTTGGCTCTGCTGAACGCTTATGTGCTATACAAAGCGTTAGGAAGAAGTGGATCCTTCCTAAAATTCCAGGAAGAGATCATCACAGCCCTTTTGTTTCCAGAGGGTGCTGTGGCCGAAATTCAAAATCCACATGCAGTGAGCCTGCTGCATGAGAGGCATTTTTCAGATGTCCTCCCTATTACCTCTTCCCAAGGAGCACCCCAAACAAGATGATGTGTCTGTAGAAAAAGTAGATATAGGTGTGACACCCATTATTTTTGTCCCTCCTATCCTGGCCAGCCTAGTCTCTGCATCGGGAACGGTTTCCATTGCTACCACACACTAGTGGATTATTAGTATAGGGTACAGCACAGCACAGTGTAGGTGCCCACTTTCACCCAGGATCTCCAAAGATGTTTGCATAATTTTGAGGGCCCCTAACCTGGAACATTTATAGTTACAATAACAGTGTAAAAAAAAGAAAAAAAAAAACATGAAAAATTAAAAACATTACAAAAAAAAAAGGCAAAAATAGTTGTCGTTTTTTTGAGTTAATGTTCTGTTCTTATTGTTTTACTGGACTTTATACTATACTGTAATGTTTTATGATTACTGTGTTTTTTTGCTAGCCATTGTTTGCCTTGCAGATATGAAATTTTACTGTACTATATACCAGGGGCGTCGCCAAGATGTGGCTAATGACGCTACAGCCCCGAACCTAATGACCATAGCCCCGAGCGTCTTACCGTTGGGGTCCTTAACAGCGTGCGGGCTGCATGAGAGCCGCAAGCAGGCGGAATGACAGAGCCACGGGTGTCCCGCATAAGAGACCCATGAGCGGGCCACTTGACAGAGTCACGGGCAGCCTGCATAAGGGAACCGCGAGCGGGCTGTGGATGAGAAGGGAGCGAGTGGGGCGGGCGAGCAGAGATGACATCTCCCTCTGCCCGCCCCGCATCACTGCTCTGCCGCCCTCACAGCCGGACCTCTGCAATGTCAGAGGTGTGGCAGCAAGCAGAGAGATGACATCTCTCACTGCCCCCCACACCACCAATCTCCTGTGATGTAAGGAGGGACACTTCATTGGGGGGCACCTGTGATGTAAGGAGGGACAATCCGCTGTTGTGATGTAAGGAGGCACTCCGCTGGGGGCACCTGTGATATAAGGAGGGACACTCCACTGGGGGACACTTGTGATGTAAGGAGGGACACTCTACTGGGGGCACCTGTGACTTGAGGGGAGAGACTCTGCTGGGGGCACCTGTGATGTAAGGAGGGACACTCCGCTAGGGGCACCTATGTTTTAAGGAGGCACTCCGCTGGGGACACCTGTGATTTAAGGAGGGACACTCCACTGGGGGTACCTGTGATGTAAGGAGGCACTCCGCTGGTGGGCACCTGTGATGTAAGGAGGGACACTCCGCTGGGGGACACCTGTGATGTAAGGAGGCACACTCTGCTGGGGGACACCTGTGATGTAAGGAGGGACACTCCGCTGGGGTCACCTCTGATGTTAGGAGGCACTCCGCTGGGGTCACCTCTGATGTTAGGAGGCACTCCGCTGGGGGCACCTGTGCTGTAAGAAGGGACACTCCGCTGGGGGACACCTGTGATGTAAGGAGGGACACTGCTGGGGGCACCTGTGCTGTAAGGAGAGACACTGCTGGGGACACCTGTGATGTAAGGAGGGACACTCCGCTGGGGGCACCTGTGATGTAAGGAGGGACACTCCACTGGGGGGGCACATGTGATGTAAGGAGGCACTCTGCTGAGGGCACCTGTGATGTAAGGAGGAACACTCCTCTGGGGGACACCTGTGATGTAAGGAGGGACACTCTGCTGGGGGCACCTGTGTTTTAAGGAGGCACTCTGCTGGGACACCTGTGATGTAAGGAGGCACTCCACGGGGTGCACCTGTGATGTAAGGAGGGACACTCCGCTGGGGGACACCTGTGATGTAAGGAGGGACACTCTGTTGGGGGCACCTGTGTTTTAAGGAGGTACTCTGCTGGGGCACCTGTGATGTAAGGAGGCACTCCACTGGGGGCACCTATGATGTAAGGAGGCATTCCGCTGGGGGCACCTGTGATGTAAGAAGGGACACTCCGCTGGGGGCACCTGTGATGTAAGGAGACACCTGTGATGTAAGGAGACACTCCGCTGGGGGCACCTGTGATGTAAGGAGGGACTTCACTGGGCACACCTGATGCAAGGAGGGACTCCGCTGGGGGCACCTGATAGGAGGGACTCTGCTGGGGGCACCTGATGGAAGCAGGGACGCCGCTGGGGGCACCTTATGGAAGGAGGGACTTCGCTGGGGGCACCTAATGAAAGGAGGAACTGTGCTGGGGGCACCTGATGGGAGGAGGGACTCCGCTGGGGGCACCTGATGGAAGGAGGGACTCCGCTGGGGGCACCTGATGGAAGGAGGGACTCCGCTGGGGACAGCTGATGTAAGGAGGGACTCTGCTGGGAATGCCTGATGAAAGCAGGGACACCTGATGGCATCTGGAGGCAGGTGACAGTGGTAAGTGACACACTCGGGACTCCCACTAATTCTGCATTATGGTGAGTTGAACTATTTCATTTTATATTGCAATGTAATAATAGAAATAATGCGCTTTAATCATCCTGACACCATACCAACCATGGTGCCGGGATGATTGACGCGCCAACACCAGGTGTTTGGAGTATCTTTATCTGTTGATTGTTAAACTTTCTGGAATGCACATATTGCTATTGTGGTGTAGGCTCTGGGCCTCCTGTCCCTCTTTCCATCTCTTTCTTTCTTTTCTTTCTTCTCTTCTCGCTCCTTCCATCCCTATCTCTTTCTCTCTTCCTTCCTCCATCCCTTGTTCATCTCAGACTCGAACCACACCCCATTGAACAACGCCCCCTTTGAGCAACACCCACTATTTAGTTTAGACCATGCCCATTTTTGCCACAGCGCGCTTTGCGCAACGCATTTCTTCAGGCTGGAGCCCCTGTTCTTTTTCCCACCTAGCAGCGTCCCTGCTGTATACTATTATATTGTAATGTTTTATTGTTACTGTGTTTTATTGTTAATCTTTGCAGGTACGCCATTCAGCTGCAGCACTGATTTCTTTATTTTGACACATATGTAAATCAGTGACTCCATCACTATAGGAGGTGATTTTACCACCACAGTTAAAAAAAAACAAAAAAAAAAAACATATATGCCGAAGCATAGGGGCAGGGGCAGATCACCCCTTTGCGTCCGCATATATTTTTTATAACTTTTCTTGGCAGAGATTTCTTCATCTACATCGATCCATGTGAATGAAGGAATCTGTAAGGTCTTTTTTTTCATTCAGCTTATGAGCTCAATGAAAAAAAAAAATAGTGCATATATGCCCATCATTAGAAATGGGTGGATGTAGGGAGGTATTCTAATGGTGTGCATACCACCGATCGATCAATGTAAATGGAGGAGTCTGTTAGGTTCTCTTTTTTCCTTCAGCCCACAGGTATGAAAAAAAAAGAACATTCCAATATATGCCCAACAAGGACTAGCAACGTACGTAAGGCAAAGTGAAGTTAAAGTGGCTGTGAACTCTCTGTAAAAAAAAAAAAAACCTGCAAGACAAAGACATAATGAGCTAGTTTGCATCGCATACTAGCTCATTATGAAATACTTACCTTTGAACAAAGCTGTTGCAGCATTAGTAAGACCTCATCTGGAATATGTAGTTCGGTTTTGGGCACCAGTTCTTAAAAAGGATATCGAGGAACTGGAGAAAGTGCAGAGAAGGGCAACCAAACTAATAAGAGGCATGGAGGAGCTCAGCTATGAGGAAAGATTAGAGGAATTGAATTTATTCTCTTGAAAAGAGGAGATTAAGGGGGGATATGATCAACATGTTCAAATACATAAGTAGTCCATATAGTGAACTTGGTGTTGAGTTATTTACTTTAAGGTCATCACAAAGGACAAGGGGGCACTCTTTACGTCTAGAGAAAAAAAGATGTCATCTACAAATACGGAAAGGTTTCTTCACAGTAAGAGCTGTGAAAATGTGGAATAGACTCCCTCCAGAGGTGGTTTTGGCCAGCACGGTTGATTGCTTTAAAAAAGGCCTGGATTCTTTCATTAATGTAAATAATATAACTGGGTACTAACATTTTTAGGTAAAGTTGATCCAGGGTGAATCCGATTGCCTCTCGGGGGATCAGGAAGGATTTTTTTCCCCCCGTTATAGCAAATTGGATCATGTTTTGCTGGGGTTTTTTGCCTTCCTCTGGATAAACTGTGGGTGAATGATTGTATATGGGCTTGTATGATTATATATAATTTTTCTATTTTTTCTTTTTTAGGTTTGAACTAGATGGGCTTGTGTCTTTTTTCAACCTAACTAATTAAGTAACTATGTGACTTTGAGTGGTTATACCAGAATTATGCCTGCAGGTTTAAGCATCATCTTGGTATTTTTTCAGCCAGCAGTCAGCTTTAAAGTAAAAGCAATTCTAGAAGCCAATTAGCTGTTAGACTCCTTTTTACAAGCAGTAGGAGGAGGGGACACCCCCCACTTCCATTTGCCACCGCCTTTTATGGTTTTCTCTGGCTCTTCTGTCCCACTGGGGAACATGAGAATGCAGCCAGTTGTTCCGCCAGCTGACCATAGAGCTGATCGGAGATCAGAATGGCTCCAATCATCTCTATCGCCTAAGAAATTGGAAGCTACGAGCATTTCATCACTTTGATTTCACCGGATATAAACAGCGCCATTGGAAATTTAGGAAAGCATCTTATCACAGCGATCTTGGTCTAATAAACCCACATTTACAGTACCTGTCACTATCTATTGTTATCATAGGGGATATTTACATTCCCTGTGATAACAATAAAAGTGATATAAAAAAAAAAAATAAAAGGACAGTGTAAAAATAAAATAAAAAAGCAAAATACCAGGTCATGCGACATTATACCCTACAAAATTGACGTCCTTTTTTTCCCACAAATAGAGCTTTCTTTTGGTGGTATTTAATCACCTCAGCGGTCTTTATTTTTTGCGCTATAAACAAAAAAAAGCAGACCATTTAGAAAAAGAAAACTTTTTTTTTACTTTTTGCTATAATAAATATCCAAAAAAAAAGTTTTAGGCCGATATACAGTATATTCTTCTACGTATTTTTTGGTAAAAAAATTTACAATAGGCGTATATTGATTGGTTTGCGCAAAAGTTATCGCGTCTACAAAATAGGGGCATAACATTTATGGACTTTTATTTTTTTTTATTGTTTTAACTGGTAAATGCGGACAAATCTGACCCCAAATGACACTTTTTGGGGACCACTGACATTATTACATTGATCAGTGCTATAAAAATGCAGTGATCAATGTAAAAATGACACTGGCAGGGAAGGGTTAACACTAGGGTGCAATCAAGAGGTTAAGTGTGTACCCTGGGTGTGTTCTAACTGTAGGGGGGTGAGCTGGCAGGGACATAACAGAGATTGCAGTTCTCGATTACTGGGAACAGAAGATCTCAGACATGTCCCCTCTCAGAATGGGGATCCGCCTTGTTTACAAAGGCAGATCTCCGCCCTGCTTCTGTACAGAGTGATCGTGGGTCGCTGGTGGACATTGAGTCCGCATGACCCACGGGCACGCCCAACCGCAAATCGTGCATGTGCGAGCCATTGCACAGCTATGGCGATTTACGCAGGAGTGTCGACCTGCCACCGTATAATGACGGTGGCTGGTCGGCATGTAGTTAAAAAAATAAAGAATTAGGGCACCCCTGTCCCCCGTGCTCACATGCAAAGGCAAACGCAAGCATCGTTCTTGTGTTGTATGTAAACATTGCATCATGCATGTGAGGTATCACCCCAAACCTCAGATCAAAGGCAGAAACTCTAGCAGTAGACCTCCTCTGTAAATCTAAAGTGGTAACCTGTAAAGGCTTTCAAAAATGTATGTGGGGCATGTACAAGACAGAGCAGACTCCCAGTTAGAGTGCTCTGCCACGTTGCCTGCCTTTAATCCTGATTCCTGTGGACAGTTAAGCCCCTGACCGGGCAGTTACACACCCAGCGGCTGCCCGACTGGATATTCCCAAGAAGCGATACTCGGGGACAACACAGAGGAGCTCTCTGGCATTTACTAAGCCCAAGGGCATGAAAAAAGGGCCCAGCAAGCATTCCAACATGGCGTCCCATGCGGAGGAAGTGGGCCCTGAGACTCAGGTGCAAGACAACTTTAATGCCTTGATGTAGGCCTGCCAGTCCACACTCACCAGGGAAATAGAGACTATGCAGTTGGAGATTAGACTTATAAGGAGACATGGACAAATTCAGGGCACAGCTCATGGAGGTTGAATGACACATGGGGTACATGGAATATACTCTGAGGGACCATTCGGCAACCCTACATACTCTCACAACCAAGGTTAAATCCCTAGAGTTTTGTGCGGAGGATTCCGAGAACCGCAATCGGATAAATATTCTTTGCATCCTAGGTCTAACTGAAGGGTCGGAGGACCCCAACCCAGCTGCCTTCATGGAAAAACTACTCCATCAGTTACTCCCCCAGGTGGCCTTTTCTGCGTTCTTTGCGGTTGAGCGTGCCCATAGAATGCTGGCTGCTCACGGTGCCCCTGGGGCTCCACCTCACACATTCATCCTACATCTCCTAAACTTCAGAGACCGAGACTTGGTGCTGCGAGAAAGCAGGAAGATTGAAGCCCTGCGCTTTGAGGGAGCCCATCTCATGATCTTTCCAGATTTTTCCGTAGAGGCTCAAAAACAGTGCAAGTCCTTCGACCAAGTGAAACTCCATCTGCGATGAAGAGGCCTCAAATACAGCATGCTCCAGGTTCAGGATGGTGAACTCCTTTGGTTCTTCACTTCACCAGAAGAAGCCTCTAACTGACTGGATTCCCTACCACAACGTTGAGACTGCTTGCATGTCGCTGTTCTTCCCTATCTTTTTTGTCCCACTCGAAATGGGTAAGTGATTTCTAAAACCCTTCCTTCCACGCAGCCCTTTCCCCTGGATGTTGTGGATCCTGACACAGGCCCTCTGTTTCTCCCCCCCCACCCCCCCCACAGAACTCTGCTGTCTTTAGATGGGTCTGTTAGTTGAAGGTAGGCACTGACTCTTACCCAATCCTGGCCATCCTACGGCCTTTTTTCATTCTGGCCCTTACCCTGGGATAATGTCCGCCGTTGTCCCTTTCTATCATATTCTGCCTTCTGACTTTTCTATACTGTAGCACAGTATGCTCCCTCTAGCTGAAAGAGATGGGACAATGTTTTATCAACCTGCAAGTAAGCTTTATTCTGTTCATTTACAGTTATGGTTTGCAACTACTTTAAGATTTGTGCCCCCAGTGTTATCTGGGTGAATATACTCCCGCAGGAGGACTCTCCTGTTATAATGGAATTTTTTTCCCATCTGCAGACAATGCATTTGCTGTTCTCTTATACTAGGTTTAAAACAGACTGGTGTTTTAATCTATCTGTTGTGTCTCTCAGGCAGCACTCAGGTACACTGCGTCCCAAAGACTGGTAGTCATGTTATGTTTGGGGTTTCAAACGCACCCGAGTTTCAGGGGCGACGTAGGGAGGGGGAGTTGGTGTGTCACAGGTTTCTCAGTTTTTTTTATTTTACTATTATTTTTTATATTGCTGAAGTAATTTGGTATATGTTTCTCATGCTGACAATCAAACAACCTTGAACCGTTATGCTCTTTCTGATGTAGTTATTGGGGGACTGCTGGCTAAAATGTTCCTGAGGTGAGGCGGTATGGATCTGGATCGGGGAGGTATATTCTTATTTGAGCCCTTTTTCTTATGGCCCCTATAAAACAATTATCATGGAACGTGTGGGGGATGAACTCCAAATTTAAGCGCTTTCTGGTATTCTCCTTCCTCAAAAGACATCACCCGCACATTTGTATTCTCTAGAAGACACATCTCACTGGGGCCAGAGTACTTTCACTTAAAAGACCATGGGTGGGAGCATAAGATTTCTCCACCTTCTCTGCTTACTCCCGTGGAGTGAGCATTATAATTCACAAGTCTCTGTCCTTCACTCTCCTAGATCTGTGCCTCGACCCGGAGGGTAAATTTGTGATTTTACACACACTCTGTGATGGCATTGACATGGTTATAGTTTGACTTATATATACCACCACCGGCTAATTTAGTGACTCTCCCTAAAATCCAAGCATTATAGCTAAATATCAGACTACGAACATAATTTTGGCAGGGGACTATAACACGGCTCCCAGCCCTGATATGGATAGGTTGTCCCCAGACTTGATGGCTGACTCTGTGTTGTCTCAATGGGTGGAGCTGTTTGGAATGCATGATGTGTGGCGATGGAAAAACCCCTATAACAGACAATACACATGCCACTCGGCGACGCACGCCACACTATCACGCATTGACTTGAGCTATGTGACTAACCCTCTACTGTCTAGAGTGGCTGAGGTATCCATCCTTTTGTGTGGCATCTCAGATCGTGCTCTGGTCCTACTAAGCCTTAACACTGACTCTGCTGCTGCCACGGGGCTATGGAGACTTTCTGGGTATTGGATTGCAAATGAAAAACTGGAACCTCTGATCGGAACTAAAGGAATTCTGGATACATAATGATAAATCCGCACACCCTGCTATGATTTGAGATGCCTTTAAAGCATATGCTGGAGGCAGATATCAATATGATATAGCCAAAATAAGGATAGAGACACGTATTAGGCTCTCTGAGGCCGAGGCTAGAGCAGGGACTATGGAGGCTAGATACTTACAGGCTCCAGACCAAAGCAACTACAGTGATATGTTGAAAGTGTATTGTGAGCTGGCTTTATTTAGGGCTGATTCCACAAGGCGCTTCCTCCTTGCTCAGTCTCAATGAATATTTCAGCAGGGGGAAAGACATGGGCAACTCATCGCTTGACTAGCTAAAGAAAAATTGGGGATATCTTGTATAGCAGTGGTTCTCAACTCCGGTCCTCGGGACCCACCAACAGGCCAGATTTTAAGTATTACCTTGGGGAGATGCAGACTAAAACACTGCAATCACTGAGCAGCAAATGATATCACCTGTGATGTATTTCAGTTATCCTGCAAACCTGGCCTGTAGGTGGGTCCCGAGTACCGGAGTTGAGAACCACTGTTGTATAGCTAATATTAAGTCAGAGGATAGTTCCCTTATCTCAGATTCGCCACAGATTAATGGGAGATTTGAAAGATACTATACCCACCTCTATCACTCGAGAGCTTCCTACTCAACTACGGAAGCATCCGAACACCTAAACCAAGTTGACTTTCCAACCAACTCTGACTCTGACAGCAGCGCAAAGACTCAATGCTCCCATAACTTTAAAATAATAGATGTCATTGGCCCTTATTATTTACTAAACAACTTTTAAAGCATTAGATTTACACTCCCTCTATCCCTCTATGGCAGATGCTGTAGTTGTTGTCATACCCAAGCCCGGAAAGGACCTTGAATTATGTGAGTCATACTGACCAATATCATTGCTAAATGTGGATGGAAAATTCTTAACTAAAATACCAGCCAACCGTCTGGACTCGGTTATACCGTCGCTTATTCATGGTGGCCAGATCGGTTTCATGCCGGGCAAGGGTACAGACATCAATATCCACAGACTCATACCAACATAACCCACTTTGGGGATAAAAACTCTCAAGCGGTCGTAGCTTCACTGGATGTCTAAAAGGCTTTTGTTTCCATAGAGTGGCCCTATCTGTGGCAAGTTCTGAATCAATTTGGCTTTGGTCCAAATATTTATAGAGTGGATCCAGCTGATTTATGAGACCCCCCCCATGGCTTGTATGCGGACAAATAGCATCCTCCTTTTCATCTCCACAGTGGCACAAGGCAGCGATGCCCTTTGTCCCCGGGGTTATTCGCCCTAGCCATCGAGCCTATGGCTCTTATTCTCCAGGCAACAGACAGAGTAGAGGCATTGATGATAGGACCCATAGTGGAGAGGATATCCATGTATGCAGATGATACCTTGCTGTATTTATCAGACACAGCCGAGTCTCTCACGGCAGTGCTGGAAGTTATAGATTGATTTGGCAACTTTTCCGGGGTTAAAATCATTTTTAGAAATACCCCTTTGACCATTCCGGCCACCTTTTTCCGTAAGCTGGATGGAGTGATTACATTTTTTGTTTGGGGGGGGGGGGGATAGCTAAATGTAAACTGCAACTACCACTGTCATCTGGCGGATTGGCACTACCATGTTTTAAAGAATATTACTGGGCAGTGGTACTGGGAAACCATTCAATGGTGGTTTACCCAAAATAGATCGAACCCTGCAGTAAACTTAGAGGC
>BLSH010396222.1:616354-636803 GCA_018402905.1 Glandirana rugosa
AACTCTCGCAACCGTATGAGGGAGGACAAAAATAACGATCGCCGTAAACGTAATGTGTATACGGAAACATGTCCGAATTTACCAGTAATAAAAAGATAAGTATAGACTACTGGCATAAATTGCTGTCTGCAATATAAGTACAGATATAAGTACAAATACAAAGAAAATTGTATACATCACATAGTAGCAAAACTGCAAGTCATCAGATATGAATAGAAAAATAATGACCATTTAAGCCTGTACAAAGGCATATGTGTAATGCAAATGCCGCTAGCAATAAAAACAGGAGGGAGTATGCCAACGCTCTCAACCATTCGCCTGGAAGCCAGACCATGAAGACCCATTCCAGCCTTGGGCCACTCAGATCTCATAAAATGTGCACAGTGCTGGGCCAGCCAATCTCTAATTAAGAGTGTTAGGGTAAATGGCCGTGGTGGAGAAAGCTAGAGGTGCATAGAAATATAGATTTATTTACTAGATATGCTTCAAAGTGATAGAAAAAAGTATAGTCACGTCTGTCTGACACTACAAAAGGTGTGTGTATGTGTATATATATACACACAGTATCTCACAAAAGTGAGTACACCCCTCACATTTTTGTAAATATTTTATTATATCTTTTCATGTGACAACACTGAAGAAATGACGCTTTGCTACAATGTAAAGTAGTGAGTGTACAGCTTGTATAACAGTGTAAATTTTCTGTCTCCCCTCAAAATAACTCAACACACAGCCATTAATGTCTAAACCGCTGGCAACAAAAGTGTGTACACCCTTAAGTGAAAATGTCCAAATTGGGCCCAATTAGCCATTTTCCCTCCCCGGTGTCATGTGACTCGTTAGTGTTACAAGGTCTCATCTGTGAATGGAGAGCAGGTGTGTTAAATTTGGTGTTACTGCTCTCACTCTCTCATACTGGTCACATGAAGTTCAACATGGTCCCTCATGGCAAAGAACTTTCTGAATATCTGAAAAAAAGAATTGTTGCTCTACATAAAAATGGCCTGGGCTATAAGAAGATTTCCAAGACCTTGAAACTGAGCTGCAGCACAGTGGCCAAGACCATACAGTGGTTTAACAGGACAGGTTCCATTCAGAAGAGGCCTCGCCATGGTCGACCAAAGAAGTTAGGTGCACGCTCTCAGCGCCATATCCAGAGGTTGTTTTTGGGAAATAGTATGTATGAGTGCTGCCAGCATTGCTGCAGAGGTTGAAGGGGTGGGGGGACAGCCTGTCAGTGCCCAGGCCATACACCACACACTGTATCAAATTGGTCTACATGGCTGTCGTCCCAGAAGGAAGCCTCTTCTAAAGATGATGCACAAAAAAAGCCTGCAAGCAGTTTGCTGAGGACAATCTGACTAAGGACATGGATTACTGGAACCATGTCTTGTGGTCTGATGAGACCAAGATAAACTTATTTGGTTCAGATGCTATCAAGTGTGGTCTGGGGCTGCATGAGTGCTGCCAGCACTGTGTCTCTAACATCCACCAGCTCAGTGATGTTGTCATGGAGGAGTGGAAGAGAACTCCAGTGGCAACCTGTGAAGTTCTGGTGAACTCCATGCCCAAGAGGGTTAAGGCAGTGCTGGAAAATAATCGTGGCCACACAAAGTATTGACACATTGGGCCCAATTTGGACATTTTCACTTAGGAGTGTACTCAATTTTGTTGCCAGCGGTTTAGAAATGAATGGCTGTGTGTTGAGTTATTTTGAGGGGACAGCAAATTTACACTGTTATACAAGCTGTACACTCACTAAAATAATAAAATATTTACAAAATGTGAGGGGTGTACTCACTTTTGTGAGATACTGTATATATACTGTATATATGTAGAATTTCTTACATCCTCTGGCCCGAATCTAAATCAAGGGCATCTGTGGATAGGAAGCTGATAGATATTCCCCTGGATACAAGAAATATGCTTCTATATAGAAGTCCTGTGCCTTTTAGAAGAAAACATGCAGGCTAAATATAAAACCTATTAATGAGGAGAGAGGTCCAGAGGGTAAGGTGTCAGCAAGACAGATCAAACAACATACCATGAATGTATTAAAGTAACTGTGGATCAAGTAGTGAAAAGTTACCTTTGGTCAGCAGAGAGCAGGCATGCATGACATCTGGAAAGACTAGAAATGCTTGATAAACTGAGGACAGCTACAGTGTAAGCATCTGGTGGGCTTAGAGAGTGGCCAATCAAATGTAGAGGTATGATAATCGTCCAGTGGCAGCCAATGGAGAGTATCTTCATCACTCAAAGGAGGCATAGACCTCCCGATACACTGAAAGGATCTCCTAGCCATGGGGCGCGCCGTCGCCCCACCAATCTGCGTGACGTCGGCTCACGCCACCATGGCCATGGTGTACAGTTATGACATGATCACATACCATGTCCATAGTGAGGCTTGGTTGTTGTTCTGTCTCGCTATGGGCCAAGAGGAGCAAGAGGGGCGCTCTGCCCATAGGGGTGAGGCTGATGGCCAATCAATCAATCGGACCAGACAAGCCTGGCTGCGGGACAATACAGCAAATGATCAAGGAATGTAGGATCGCAGATGTATGGGAAGGATGGGACACATAGAAAAGGCCACCCCAAGGTAACAAAGTGGCCTTTGTGCGCCAGGTGGACCAAACATCTGCAAACGGATCGGATCCACCACAGACCAACCGCAAGGCAAAAGGAGAGAGAGGCAGAGGCATATGTCTGAAACCTGAAAAAAAGTTTTTGCCCTATCCCTGCATCCCTAATTTCTACTCATTACCCAAATTGTAAAAAAATGCCACATGCCCACCGGGATGACCTATAGTCTCAGGTAATGGATCTCTAACTGAGAATCAAAGTCATCCAGTGGATGAATATCTGTGACCACACATGATCAGCCTTCCCTCCTACATACAAGACACCATCCACTTGTTACAGATACTTGAAGGTACTATGGTCTCCCCATCAGCACCTCTGGTAGCTATAGGCATAGAATTCTGCCTTATATAGCTCCATATCACACAACCAAGGTATTTCCTGTATTTGCAAAGTTTGATCTTACTGTATATGCCATGATTGATGGTACAACAAATTTGTTGTGGAATCTCTTAAATTCATCTTAAACAACAACTTCTTTGGCCTTGACGGGTCCCACTTCCTCCAGTTGCAGGGAGTGGCGATGGGGACATGTTGTGCCCCATTATACACGAATCTGTACTGTGGGGAGTGGGAACATACCCTCTTTGATGCAGAGGAGATGGCAATCTTTGGCATGTGTGAACATGTGGCCCTCTGGTACCGCTACATCGACAATGTTTTTGCGGTATGGGAGGGCGCCACCGATCTCCTCCAAAAATTTCTACAAGTATAAACAACAATTCATTGAAATTGAGCTTTACCATGTCCTACGATATTAAATCAATTTCATTTTTGGATATTTATATATACAAGGATACTGATGGGTACCTTTGTTGCAGTCTGTATGATAAACTCACGGGGGTAACAATATATGTCATGCCACCAGCTCTCACCCAGAATAGATAATCAGGTCTACACCGTACAGTCAGTATTTGCGCATTAAATGTAACTGTTCAGATGAATGTACCTTTAAATTAGAAGCTGATCAACTCAGGGCCAAGTTTTTGTTGAGAGGTTATTCCTCCACTTGCCTTAAAAAAGCATATAGACGTGCCCTGACCAAACCCAGACAACAACTCGTACACTATAAAAAAACAAAAGACACCAAAAAATATTCCAACCCACCTCATAACAAAATGTTCTACCCAACACAGCCAATTGCACATAATTATTCCAAAACACTGGCATTTGCTAACTATACACCCCATGGTAGGACCACTGGTCTCTAGCTCACCAGCCATGACCTTTAGATGGGTGAAATAATTCCAGGATCACCTTGCTCACAGTGAATATAATCCCAATGGCAGGAAAAATTCCTGCAAATACCTCAGCACTTTTACATGCAGGGGCTGTGGCTACTGCCAATATATGTGTACCAACCGAGATCAACTGTAACCAAATGGCGTGAGGTTTAAATCAAAACATTTTGCCAGTTGTAAAACAAAAGGCATTGTTTATATGTTGATTTGTGATTGAAACGGCTTCTACATAAGCAAAACCATATCGGGTTGAGGTCAGGACTCTGTGCAGGCCAGTCAAGTTCATCCCAAATTCGCTCATCCATGTCTTTATGGAGCTTGACCCAACGGAACACCTTTGGGATGAATTTGAGCACAGACTGCTAGCCAGGCCTTCTCCTCCACATCAGTGCCTGACCTCACAATTGCGCTTCTGGAAGAATGGTCAAACATTCCCATAGACATACTCTTAAACCTTGTGGACAGCCTTCCCAGAAGAGTTGAAGCTGTTATAGCTGCAAAGGGTGTGCCAAGTCAATATTGAACCCTATGGACTAAGACTGGGATGCCATTAAAGTTCATGTGCGTGTAAAGGCAGGTGTCCTAATACTTTTGGTACCAGCCACCTTAAGGTTGGTTCCAGACCAGATTTTACGATCCACTTGTGTCCACCAGCAGAGGGTATAAATAAAGCAGGACTGGAGCAAAAGATTGCTCTTGGCTTGAGAGAGCTACTGATGGGAAGTTTGCTTTGTGAGAGAAAGAAAAAGGTTTGCATTATCTTTGTTTTGTGGGTGACTGGGAGAAGCCCTTCTCCTGTGAGTTAGAAACCTGATATGTTTAGTTAGTGCCTGGAGGGCAAGGATTTATTTTCTTTTGTTTGTTTGTTTGATTTTCATGCAACCTTTTAAAGAAAATTGGCTACACGTCAGATTTTAAGAAAAACCTCATGGTGACTAGTGTTGAGCGAACCCGGACTGTAGCGTTCGGGTCCGTACCGAACTTTCGGGTGTCCGGGGCCCGGACCCGAACACGGACATTTCAAAAAACATTCGGGTTCGGGTCTGGGGTTCTGGTATTTTACTCCACGTGTTGAGAAGCTGCAGGGCAGCCAATCAACAAGTGTTTCACTGGTTTGCCCTTAGAAGCCATCACAGCCATGCCTACTAATGGCATGGCTGTGATTGGCCAGTGCATCATGTGACCCAGCCTCTTTATAAGCTGGAGTCACTTGATGCTGCAGTCACATGCTCTTGGGTTAGCTGTAGGGAGAGGAAGCTGACGGCGTCAGGGAGAGATTAGAAACATTTTAACAACATCTGATCCTGCATTCTGAGATAGATTACTACTGCTGTGCTGTTGCTCTGAGGACAGATAGCAGAAATTTGAGATTTCACATACCGCTGCTTTGAGTTGCAGATCAAACTCTGCATAAAACAACGATCGCTACGATCGTGCTCAACGATCAGATTGTTGGAGGAATTTAAGATTTCAAATATTGCTGCTTTGAGTTGCAGATCAAACTCTGCCTAACACAACGATTGCTACGATCGTGCACAACGATCAGATTGTTGGAGTAATTTTAAATTTCACATACTGCTGCTTTGAGTGACACATTGCAGATCAAACCCTGCCTAACACAACGATCGTTACGATCGTACACAGCGCTCAGATTGTGGGATCGTACACAACGCTCAGATTGTGGGAGTAATTTGAGATTTTACATACTGCTGCTTTGAGCGATCTGACTGAACTAGGTAGAGGGACAGATTATTGTTCAAAAATCATCTCCTAGTTCTAAAGGGAGAGGTTTTAGCTGCAGCTGTAAGGGACACATTATTGTTCAAAAATCATCTCCTAGTTTATTTGATTTTAATTTATTTTCCCTATCCCCATTTTTTTGTAGGGCACTTGCCCCACTCTTACCCCCATTTTACTTCCTTTTGCAGCCCTCTAGCACTTGCCAGGACTTTTTTACAGCCATTTTTGTGCCTAAAAGTTTGGGTCCCCGTTGACTTCAATGGGGTTCTGGGTCCGGGGCAACGTTCGGATGCCGAACCTGGACTTTTTCCCAAAGTTCGGACGGACTCGCAGAACCCGAACGTCCAGGTGTTCGCTCAACTCTAGTGGTGACACGTCACATGAGGTGTTGTTTACCAAGTGGTGCCTGGATGAAAGTACACATCTATCATCACCCTATCACAACTCTATTGACTTCATTTCTCTCTATTGAGGATTGGTTGAAGGACTATATGAACGAGTAGCGCAGCCTTTTGTTGGAATATATTCCAATGAGTTTCACAGAAACGCTCTTCTTTACCTAATACTTCGTTGGTGAAGGGGGTGTCAATTTTGGTCCCGACTCAACCTACTTGTGTGTGTTCATCCAACTCAGCCCTGGTTTTAACTGTGGGGGAAGTGGTTGCTTCATAATCCATTTCTTCTCGCATATTGGAAGAGCCACATATATCTCTTGTTGATAAAGTGGGTGAGCACACTTATCTATGTTATAACTCAATGCATTATGTAAAATTATACATTTTTTGAGTGTATTATAACATCCTATTTTGAAATCTGACAATTTTCTAGACGCATATCAAAAGATTCCCTGGAGAAGCAGAAATATTCTGTGAAACATGTTGAAATATATGTACAATATGAAGTGAGCACTAGCCTAACAACAAACTTCAAAGTTGTAATACCGAGCTGCTGTGTCAAATATACAGTACGTTTGTATACTTACTAGATGTTTTTATACTCAAATCATATTTGTTTTTAATCTATTTGTATAATAAAAACAACTTTTTTACTATAACATTGTGTATGTGCTCACCTCAGTGACAGATCTACATCACAAAGTCCTGGCGCCTCTTTGCCTTGAGAGGCTTTTTCTGTTTTGTTTAAATACTGCAAGACATGGTCAGAGACTATAGACACACTACAAGAGATGGTCAGAGACTGCAGACATGATACAAAAGAGGGTCAGAGAATACAGACATGATACAAAAGATGGTAAGAGACTGCAGACATGATACAAGAGATAATCAGAGACTGCAGACATATTACAGGAGATGGTTAGAGACTGCTGATATACTACAGGAGATAGTCAGAGACTGCAGACCTACTACAGGAGATGGTCAGCAGGTAAGTATAATATCTTTTTTATTTTAAGGAAAAAATAATACTGTGGGTGGGGGTGGCATGCTGAGGTGCTGCAACGCCCGCCTCCTGAGGCCACGTCGACAGTGGTGGTGCAACGGCGCCGGGCGCAGCCATCCCACTGGCATATGTCGTCAACAGCAGGATGCGATAGAGCACCGACTTATTCCACTGCCAGCACCGTCATGACACTTCTGTGGGGGTAGGGGGAGGAGCTGGGATGGCTTTGTGCGCAATCCCGATTCAGCTGGATTCTGCATCAATGCAGAATCGTTAAAGGCTGCATTGTGATGCATCAATTATTTTCAACACCCCTAGTCCTAAGTGTCCTTTTTGTTCTCCAATACATAAAGTAATCCACTAAGACAGTTAGCCCGGATACTACATAGGAAGTGGAGCAAGTAATGAAATCATTGATTTTATATTCCTTGCCCGCTGAGTCATGAAAAATTCCTTGACCATGTGTAATAAATTTGCAGGTTAGGCACTTTCTTTTCTTGCATTGGGAAGTGCCTGTTTATACAGATTGTGTTTAGATTATGAAGTATAAAGAGATTTGGTGCTATTAGGTTTTGTACACATCTCCTGAAAACTATTGATTTTGGGGGTAATAATACTTTAAATTTGAGATCAATTAGCAAAATTCCACAGTTATTCTTAAAGTGATTGTAAACCTCAGAGATGAAACATGAACAAAGTATGTCCCTCTGTATTATGCACTTGTCTCAAGTAAGAGCTCTAAGTGTAACTTCTGTTTGACAGCCTCAGCTCTGTTGCTGTGTGAAAGGGTGTGTCCCCCTTTCCGTCAATCAGCTGTTAGAGCTCTCCTCACTGAGCTATGCAGAGTCTAAGACAAGCTTTAAAATGCAGCACTTTGAACGAATGTAGAGAAGAGAAGACTGCAGCAGGTACAACTTATTTTGGAGGATTTGTTTTATCTCTGAATATCACCTGAGGCCAATCACTTCACTGGGTAAGGGTTTAAAACCACTTTAAGAATCTTATTTATTGAGTTATTTATTGCGTTGTATTTTCTGTTAAACTGTGTGGCAAATTGTCTTTGCTTTATCATTTTCTCTTCATGTATTCTCTTTATTCACTTGAAAATTTCAGAATGTTACATTGGTTTTCCTCTATTGCAAGGTTCATATACTGTATATGCGGGTGCAGGAATGGGTGTAAATTGGACACATTCCCGCACCCGCAGGCAAAATACCACTTAGTCAAGGTCCACTTGGTCAGAGGTCCAGCAAGCAAAGAGGTAGCAAGCTCAAGATGAGCAAGCTCAGAAATTAGTTCAACGGAGAGCTTTATAGGAATTGGATCACCTGTGACCAATTAACCACTCCCCTTAATTAGTAGTTTGAAGGAATGAAAGAAAAAAAAAGCTATTTAAAAAGTGACAGAAAAAGTTTTAAAAAGCTGCAAAGAAAAAGCCCCCCAAAAAAACTGCAAACACCAGCAGTCAATATCAAAACTGTTTCACTCAAATATTCCCACTCTTTAGCTTTTAACCAGCAGTTTAGGCAAACTCTGAAATTAGTTTATAATGAAAGAAAAAAAAAATCTATTTAAAAAGTGACAGAAAAAGTTTTAAAAAGCTGCAAAGAAAAAGCCCCCCAAAAAACAAAAAAAAACTGCAAACACAGCAAACACCAACAGTCAATATCAAAACTATTTAACTCAAAGATTCCCACTCTTTAGCTTTTAACCAGCAGTTCAGGCAAATGTTCCATTTGATTTCTGAAATTACCCAAAAGCCCATTACCCCAAACCCAGGACTTGCACTTCTATCCCTAGAAATGAGCATCATCCTGCACAAGCAACTACTTACAATCATTCACATCCTTCTCGCCACTAGGTTGAGTATCACTAGGAAGTGTAAAAATACCCTCTCTCCTACCTTGACAGAAGTAATAGACTTGACCCACTTACACTGTTCCTATGAACTAATGATAGCATCTAGCTCTAGGCATACAGAACAATCATTACTTCAATGGTCTACGTGGAACGCGTGGTACTCTAAGCACATGTAACTGCATGTTATCACCTTCCTATGTATTTTACTCTAGAAGCCTAAAGTGGAATGCATTGCCCTCTCCCTAGGGTGCAATTTGTTCCCAGTTGGGGTACCTGAGGGGTCATTGGGCAATGCTACCCACACATTATTTGTATTGTTATCCTAATATTCTATGTCCATATAAAATAGAATACTAATACTCTGTTTGATATGAAGAAATATTTACTATGCTATACCACTGGGCAACTGGGCAGTTATGCCCGCCCGGCTTTCTATCTTGTTTTTCTGTACTAATGTTAAACCCAAATACACTTCCAGTTCCGGCTCCTGATGTGAGGAGAGCAGGAAACATGGCTCTGACTCAGCGGCATATAAAATCGTCAATTCTCTCTCGCGAACGGTGAGCGACCCCCCCCACCCAGCGGCATACTACCCCCGGCCACCCCATGGAGAAATCCTTGGTCCATGGACCCCCGGGATTGGCTCCCATACAGAGCGCACAAGACCCCGCTCTAGGGCCACACCCTCCCAATATGGCTGATGTAATCCTCCCCGGCAGACACAGCCACAGCTATACAAGCTGTCCCTCAGTCCACAAACCTCCCTCCTGCACTGATTGAAGAGCGGTATGCGGGTCTAGCACAAGCAGTAGCTGCTCTATTATCTCCCACAATAGCAGCAGCTGTGGACAGGGCTATAGCAGCAGGCATGGCACAAATCAGCAGGCAGTAAACGGTTGACAGATCTGGAAAGCCGGGTAACTGAATTAGAGGACGAAGTGCAAGCCTCATTTGCTAGTGAGAGAGCACAGGCAGGCTCAACAATTTTTATATTTGATAAACTCGACGATTTAGAAAATCAGTCAAGAAGGAACAATCTCAGGGTGATTGGCCTGGAAATGTTGTATCTGAAAGAAACAAGCTAGTGAATTATAAATTCTTAAAGTGACCGTCTATATATATATGTATATATGTGAACATTTTCAGACCCTTATATTTCTACTCAAAACTAAGTAAAAAAAAAAAAAACAGCACAAGTTTTTGACAAGTCCTTTATTAAAAAATAAAAAAAACAAAAAAAGTCCCCTGCTGTGGATCCATCCTCAATCATGACGTCCGATGCCTCCGCTGACCCTAAAAAATAAATTGAAAAAAATATGGTTTCCAGAGAAGGCTCCCGCCATCTGACACCTCTTAAATAACTAAGAGGCGGAGCCACCTGGTGATATCGCAGTGTAGCACTGCCCCCTTGTGACATCACCGACCCAGTATGCCCTCGGACAGTGATGTCACAAGGGGGCGGTGCCACCAGATGTCACTGTGTGCCCCCACCCCTTAGTAGTTTAACAACTTCCTTACTGGGCACTTAAACCCCCTCCTGCTCAGACCACTTTTAGGCTTTCAACGCTGTTGCATTTGGAATGACAATTGCGCGGTTGTGCGATGTTGTACCCAAACAAGATTTTTATCATTTTTTTCCCACAAATAGAGCTTTATTTTGGTGGTATTTGATCACCTCTGCAGTTTTTATTTTTTGCGCTATAAACAAAGAGCGACGATTTTGAAAAAAGAACAATATTTTTTACTTTTTTGCTATAATAAATATCCAAAAAAAAAATATAAAAAAGAAAATTATTCCTCAGTTTTGACCAATATATATTCTTCTACATATTTTTGGTTAAAAAAAATCTGCGTATTTTGATTGGAAAAGTAATCACGTCTACAAACTGTGGGAATTGATTTATGCCGTTTTTACTATTTTTTTTTTTACTAGTAATGGCGGCTATCTGCGATTTTTAGGGACTGCGATATTGCAGCAGACATGTCGGACATTTTTGACACATTTTTGGGACCAATGACATTTATACAGCGATCAGAAATTTAAATGTCCACTGATTACTGTATAAATGTCATTGGCAGTGAAGGGGTTAACACTTAGGGGGCAGTGAAGGGGTTAACTGTGTTCCCTGTGTCTGTTATAACTGTAAGGGGGTGGGGCTGGTCGGGACTTAACAGATCTTACTGATCCCAGTGACATCGGCGGTTCCCCGTTCTGCAGCTGCTACAGGTGATCAGCGTGTCTCAGGCAGACATCGAGTCCGCCCAACCCGTGGGAACGCCCACGCAGCGTGTGGCAGCCGCGAGAACGCGGGGAGCATGCACAAGGCAGGACTTCCATGGACTTCCTCCGTGCATTTCAGAGCCACGCTGTAGCCGTCTAGTAGGGGCACTCTGTACCCCATACTCATTCACATGGGGGGCCAGGATCTGGTGGCCAACCTGTTAAAGGGGGCTTCCAGATTCCAATAAGCGAACTGCCCACAGACCCCCACAACCATCAGCCAGGGTTGTCAGGAAGTGGCTCTTGTCACCATCAACATGGGGACAAGGTGCTTTGGGGGGGCATAGCACCCCCTCATGTTGAGGGCATGTGTCTAAGCATGGTTCAGGAGGAGGGGCACTCGCTCATCTTCCCCCTTTCCTGGCCTGCCAGGCTGCATGCTCGGATAAGGGTCTGATATGTATTTTGAGAGGGACCCCACACATTTTTTTTAAAAAAATTCTGCCATGGGAGTTTCCCTCAAAATCTATACCAGACCCAAAGTGCCTGGTATGGATGGAGGAGGGGGACCCCCACGCCATTTTTTCACATTTTTGTATTGCCGGCAATGTCTTTTTTTACCTTCAGCTGTCAGCAGGGAATCCTGCTGACAACGGATGACTCATCCATTGTTAAGGACGCTGGCGGCCCCACTCCTTAACCCTGCTGCTACTAAGCATAGCACGCACACTTTGCTAAACGCCAGCAAAAAATGGTGAAACATTAGCGTTTTTTGTCCAGCATTTCTAAAGTAGTTTTTAGCTTTCTATTGTGCATGAAGCCTTATTGTTATATGGGGTGCAAGGTAGGGGGGGGGGCATTATTAAGATATAATATCTCAGAAACCAAACTGGCACAAAGTAGTTGTAATGTGAAAGCGCTGGGTGGAAATGTTTAGAGCAGCTTTCAGTAAATAGTGGCCTGCATTCTGGACACAGACCGAGGGATGCCTGTGTCTGGACCATCAGCCCACCAGTCTGCAGCATGCAATCCCTGCTGCTCAGCAGTCATTAGTTGCTGGGACCACTGGTGTTCCAGCAACCAGTAATGTCACATGTGCGTCCCGACCCCTGTAGCCTGTTTCTCTGCCCAGCTTGTGCCCCCTGCAGCTCATTTGTTCTGCCAGCTCCCACCCCCTGCAATTCCTCCCATCTCCTGTCTGTGCCGGCCCAGCTACTGGACATGTGCAAGTATGCTGTTCACCTAGATGGGATTTATGGGTGCAAGCTGATGGGCACATACTGCATGCTGTAAAGGGCTTTCTGATGGGCACACATGACATAAGGAGGCACTCTGGTGAGCATATACAGTAGATCAATTATATAAGAAAGAAAGAAATAATATACCTAGTTATATTATAACTAAAAAAACAAAGCAGCACAAAGTAATAATCTTAACACATTGAATAGAAAAGATTAGAGTACAATAGAAGAGAAAAGAATAGAATAGAAAAACAATAAAAAAGAATATAATATAATATAATATATAACATTCTTCCGAAATGTGAATTTTGAATTTTGTAGAATCCAGTAGAATTTTTTCGATTTTGGACGAATTAGAATAGAACGGGAGCTATCCGATCTCCACAATCACTTCCCCAGAATGGAAGACACCTAGCGACCACCCGAGAATGCCACGGAGGAGGAAAGGGCCTCTAATCCAGCCTGAGAAGCTGACAAGCTTCTTCCCCGCACAAAGGAGACCACAACAAAATGGCAGCAGAGCCCACTCTGCAAGGAGCAATGTACAGGCCGCAGCCTTGTCTCCCAATTCACCAGGGCATGGACCCTGTAGAACATAGGGCCACCTGGAGAGTAGATCGTCCTCTGCTGCATTGACCCCCACCACCAGAAGCCTACACAAGACGAAGCAGAGAACTGCCTGGTCTCCCAGCATGGAGCTGAGTGGGACACAAACAGCAATTAGGCCTAATACACCAGCCGCACCAGATCCTATTGCAGGATTTCCCACATCTGGACAGGTAGTGTCCGATATTGTACTAAAAGACATGTTCATTTCAGAGCATCTCTACACAATGACATGACATATACAGTTAAAAAGTGTCAGGAAGATGTACAAATATTGGGCGACAGAGTAGACCATGTGGAGAGAGCAATGGGGGATGAAATTATGTGGATCAAAGATTAAATAGCGGTCCAGAAGAAATAACTTCAAAATTAGAGGCATCCCAGAAACAGTGACCACAGCACAACTTTCCCATTATGTCCAAGATATCTTCGCAGCCATAGCACCAACGCTCTCGGCCATAGAGCTGACAGTTGATAGGGTACATAGAGTACCAAAGCTATCATTCCTGGCTGAAGAAATCCCTAGAGATGTTTTGCTCAGGATGCACTTTTACCGTGTAAAATAAATTCTTCTAAGCACATTTCGCAACCTGGAACAATGTCCGTCCCCCCTATGCATCTCTGCAATTACTCCCAGATCACTCCAGGCACACTCTCCTGCGCAGACATTTTATCACCATCACTAAGGCACTCCGCAATCATCACATCCTTCACAAGTGGAAATACCCGGTGACGCTGCTGATCACCCACAATGGTGCTACTATCTCAGTGTCCTCTCTGGAAGAAGGGCAAAATGCCCTCCGTCAATGGGGAATCCTAATGGATCCACCTGTAGATCCTATACAAGTTAACGCTCAGCTCACACAAGTGGAATGGCAGGTTGTGTCCTACAGGTGCTCATCCAAAAAGAACCAACAGGGACACCTAAACAACCACCTTCTGATATACTAAATCCTGGTTATGGTTAACTATGGACACATGTCCATTTCCCTCCAAACACTATGAACATGGATATATGTTCACGGATCTCTTCGCAGTTCCTTTTTTTACAAGCCTAATATGTTTACTACTATCTCAGACTGTTCTGCTTTATTCTATTCTATGTTTATAAGGTACACCGACAACCTCAAGAGCTCACCCTACACCTCAAGCAATTGGGAAGACTCCAATCTACAAAGAATATATAGCCATCTTACGAAATTCAAATTTCTAATAGAATAAATTTGAATTAGAATAGAAAAGATTAGAATAGAAAACAATAGAAAAGAATAGAATAGAACATAAGATAATAAATAGAATAGAAAAGAATAGAATAGAAAAACAATATAAAAGAATATGATAAAATAGAAAGAATATAATATATAACAATCTTCCGAAATTCGAAATTTTAATTTTTTTGAAATCCGGTGGAAATTTTTAGAATCCGATAGAAATCTTTTGAACTCAGTTTAATTTTTCAAATGTGGTAGATTTTTTTCAAATTTGATCGGATTCGGCCGAATTGGAATAGAATAGAAAATAATAGAAAAGAATATAATAGAACATGAGAATACAATAGAATAGACTAGAAAAATATAATATATAACAATCTTCTTAAATTCAAATTTCAAATAGACTGAATTTGAATAAAAAAGATGATAAAAGAATAGAAAATAATAGAATAGAAAAACAATAGAACAGAATAGATTAAAATAGAATATATAACCATCTTCTGAAATTCGGATTTCGAATAGAATAAATTCAAATTAGAATAGAATAGAAAATAATAGAAAAGAATAGAATAGAACATAAGAGGATACAATAGAATAGGAAAGAATAGAATAGAAAAACCATAGAAAAGAATATAATAAAAAATAATAGAATATATAACAATCTTCCGAAATTTGAATTTTGAATTTTTCGAATCCGGTAGAATTTTTTCGAATTCGAATACAAAACGAAATGAATCCCTAAAACAAATGTAACGAATGCAACAAATTTAACTAAACAAATTTTAGTTAAATAACGAATCGAAACAAAATGAAACTAAACACATTTTTTCATCCTGCACAAGTGTAGTAGGGGGGCTGAGTGACCTTTACTAAATGAATAATGATGCACAAACAATAAAAGATAGAACTGAGATTTAGTGGGGTGCAAAGTGGGTGAGGTATAATCAAATAAAAACAAGCTGTTCTAACTTAAAAACCATGACAGCACAAATAACAATTTTAGCAGCACAAACCATGCACTAACCAACGAGCCAGTTTTCATGTCTTTTGGATGTTGTAGAATGGCTAGGTGACATTTTGTGACCTTTAATAATTAATAACACAAAAACAATAAAAGATAAAGCTGAGATTTAAAAGGCACAAACGTGGCACTAACCAACCAGCCCAGTTCCCTGCCTTTTGGGTGCTGTAGGGGGGCTGAGTGACCTCAGGTGACTGTTAATAAATCATTAATAATGCAAAAATATTAAAAGATAGAATGGAAATGTAATTGGCACAAACCAGCATAAACACGGCACTAACCAACCATCATGTTTTCGTGTGTTTTGGGTGTTGTAGGGGGCTGAGTGACCTTTGGTGACCTTTAACCACTTCCATACAGGACCCTTACACCCCCTTCCTTCCCAGACCAACTTTCATCTTTCAGCGCTCTCACACTTTAACCACTTCCCACCCGGCGCATTGACAAATGACGTCCGGGCGGGTGGCTCGTTATCCTGACTGGACGTCTATTGACGTCCTCAGGATAAACCCCGATCGCGCGCCCCTGGGGGCGCGCATAGCGGCGATCGGTGGTGCCGTGGGTCAGTCTGACCCACCGCATTACCGACCAAGGTAAAAGGCTTCGATCTGAAGCCTTTTACCATGTGATCAGCCGTGACCAATCACGGCTGATCACAGTGTAAATAGGAAGAGCCGTTTATCGGCTTTTCCTCTGCTCAGGTCTGCAGACGGGGGGGGGGCTGCACTGAACGTTTATCAGCGCAGCCACCCTCAGGATCACCCCCACTGGACCACCAGGGAGCCGGATCAGGACCACCAAGGAGCCCCCCTCCCAGGCATCACAATGAGGCCGCCCAGGACCACCAGGGAAGGCACATAGAGGCCGCCCAGGACCACCAGGGAGCCCCCACTAGACCACCAGGTAAGGGTAATATTATGCACTGTAGGGATGGCACTGTGCCCATGTATGATGCCTGCCAGTGCCATCCCTAACAGTGCTTGTTGCACCAGTGCCCACCACTGCCACCTATCAGTGCCCACCACTGCCACCTATCAGTGCCCACCTGTGCCCCCTATCAGTGCCCACCTGTGCCACCTATCAGTGCCCACCTGTGCCACCTAAAAGTGCCCCCTATCAGTGCCCATCAGTGCCCAGTGCCACTTATCAGTGCCGCCTAGGAGTGTCCATCAGTGCCGCATATCAGTGCCACGTATCGGTGCCCGTCAGTGTTGCTTGTCAGTGCCGCCCATCAGTGCTGCATATTCGCCCCATCATCAGTGCAACTTTATCAGTGCCACCTCATCAGTGCCAATCTGTACTACCTCATCAGTGCCTGTCAGTGTAGCCTCATCAGTGCCCATCAGTGTAGCCACATCAGTGCCCATCAGTGAAGGAGAAAATGTACTTTATACAAATTTTTGTGACAGAAACAAAGAAAAATGTTTTTTTTTTTCAAAATTTTTGGTCTTTTTTTGTTATAGCGCAAACAATAAAAACCGCAGGGGTGATCAAATACCACCAAAAGAAAGCTCTATTTGTGGGAACAAAATGATAAAAATTTTGTTTGGGTACAACGTCTCACCAAAGCATCACAGAGCAGCATTAGAACAAACAGATAGTGTGACTAATCTGGAGTTCCATTGCATACAAAATATTGTTAGAGGAAAGAGTTGCAATCAGCAGTATTGGTGGTTATCAAGGAGGATATTCGTTTCAATACAGGCATAAACATGCTGGGTTGCGCCATATGGTGGAGAGATCCCGAGGGTCTAAGATAAGCTGCATAGCTCTAAGTAAATAAAAATTTAGAAAAGACAAATGTAGAAGAAGAAGGAGGGATAGGTGGGTAGGGAAGAGGAAAGGAGGGGGGTGTCAGAGGGATGGCGGAGGGGGATAGTCGGGCGGAGATCGCTGTGTTCCTATTTCAGTGGAAAATTCAAGGTTATGGGCAATGTTTGTTTATGGGAGGAAAAGATTGGTGTCAAGGTCTTGAGGTAGAAAATGTTTGATCCATGGCTGCCATTGCTTCTCAAATTTGGCCATAGAGTTAAGAACGGTTGCTTCAATTTTTGCATGGATCATAGCATTTGTGATTCTGTGCTTGGTTTCAAGGAGTGGGAGGGAGGGAGATTTCCATGCCTTTGCTATTGTCTATTTAGCTGCCGTGGTTACTTGTAGTAAGAGCTTAAATTGGTTGCGGGTGATGTCCGAGGGCTTGACATTTAGTAGGGCTATTGTGGGGCTGGGGTTTAGGGGGCTGCCTATTAGAGTTGAGAGCATCTGGAAGATATCCTTCCAAAACTCTTGAACATGTGGGCATTCCCACCATATATGTAGGTGTGTGCCCCTCTCCGTGCAGCCTCTGAAACAGTTTTGGGGGTAGTTGGCGGAATATTTTGCGATTCGTGCGGGTACCAAATACCAGCGGAATAAGACTTTATAGTTAGCCTCTGAGGCTATTACGTTTTGCGAGGCCGATTTGGTTGCTGACCAGATCTCCTGCCATTCCTCTTCAGTCAATTGGGTATGCAAGCCTGCTTCCCATTTCTGCACATATGGGAGGGCGGAATGGGGAGGGAGGTCTAGGAGTTGACGATAAAGTAGGGAGATCAGTCCCCGCATGTGAGGGTCACGGTCACAGGCCTGTTCGAAGAATGTCTTGTGTGGGATTTCCGTTGAGGAACGAAGACAGGTGGAAAAGAAGTGTTTTAGTTGAAGGTATCGGAATAGTTCAGAAGGAGGGAGTTCATGAGAGTTGGACAGGGTGGGAAAGGAGACATGTTCGTCTGGGGTAGTAAAGGAGTAGGCTCGAATCAGGCCCACATTCTGCCACTTGGAGAAGGAAGAAGGAGAGGACCAGGCGGGGTAGAACGAGGGGTTACGCAAGTAGGACAGGAGTGGGTTGTGAGGAGATTGCAGTTTGTATTTAAACGTAAGCCTGTCCCATATGTGAAGGGATTGTTTAATGATAGCTTTGCATATAGGTTTACGGTCTGCAGGACGTGTTTCTTTCGTGGCGTGGTATTTTGTTAGTATTGCTAGTTCAGCTGCTTGGTAGTATTTGGAATAAAGTGGAAGGCCTAGGCCTCCTTGCAACTTCGGAAGGTGGAGTATAGTTTTGGAGACTCGGGGGTCTAGTTGTGCCCCATACAAATTTAAGGGTTCTGCGTTGGACAATGCGTAGGAAGTGGGCAGGGACGGGTGTGGGCAGTACTCGAAACAGATATAATAGCTTCGGAAGGATGACCATTTTCGTAGCAGTAATCCTACCTAAGTGTTTTAGTTGAAGGTATCGGAATAGTTCCGAAGGAGGGAGTTCATGAGAGTTGGACAGGGTGGGAAAGGAGACATGTTCGTCTGGGGTAGTAAAGGAGTAGGCTCGAATCAGGCCCACATTCTGCCACTTGGAGAAGGAAGAAGGAGAGGACCAGGTGGGGTAGAACGAGGGGTTACGCAAGTAGGACAGGAGTGGGTTGTGAGGAGATTGCAGTTTGTATTTAAACGTAAGCCTGTCCCATATGTGAAGGGATTGTTTAGTGATAGCTTTGCGTATAGGTTTACGGTCTGCAGGACGTGTTTCTTTCGTGGCGTGGTATTTTGTTAGTATTGCTAGTTGAGCTGCTTGGTAGTATTTGGAATAAAGTGGAAGGCCTAGGCCTCCTTGCAACTTCGGAAGGTGGAGTATAGTTTTGGAGACTCGGGGTCTAGTTGTGCCCCATACAAATTTAAGGGTTCTGCGTTGGACAATGCGTAGGAAGTGGGCAGGGACGGGTGTGGGCAGTACTCGAAACAGATATAATAGCTTCGGAAGGATGACCATTTTCGTAGCAGTAATCCTACCTAACCAAGAGAGGGGTAGGGAGGTCCAAGAAAGCAATAGTCTCTTGAGATACTGAAGCATGGGAGGGTAATTGGCTGAGTAAAGGTTTGCGGGATCAGGGGTAAGCTTAATGCCCAGGTAGGTTAAAAAATTTGTGGCCCAATTGAAAGGGAAGGTCGCTTGTAGTTGGGATTTAGGGTATAGGGCAGGGTGACATTAAGAAATTTAGACTTAGACGGGTTAACCACTAGCCCAGAGATAGAGGCGAATAGTGAGAGGTTAGCCATAAGGTTGGGAATAGTGACATGCGGAGATGTGAGGAAAAGCAGTACATCGTCTGCGAAGAGGCAGAGCTTGTGCTCGTGACCTGCAATTTCCAATCCTTTGATGTTTACATTTTCGTGTATCTGCTGGGCTAGTGGTTCTATGGCCATGGCAAATAGGAGTGGTGAGAGGGGGCATCCCTGACGTGTACCTCTATGAATAGGGAAAGGGTCTGAGGAGTGACCAGCATAGGCAACATGAGCGGACGGGTCAGAGTAAAGAGAGAAGACCCACTGTAGAAAGTGTGGGCCAAAGCCCCATTTTTCTAAAACTGCCCGGAGATAAGGCCATGAAAGGCTGTCAAATGCCTTCTTTATGTCAAGTGAGAGGAGACACATGGGTATTTTGCGTGTCCGGGCTAAATGAGTCAGGAGAACTGTCCTGCGCACGTTGTCTGCTGCTTGCCTAGAGGGCATGAAGCCCACTTGATCTCTGTGTATTAGGGAGCCAATGAAAGTATTGAGACGAGTTGCGAGAATTTTGGCCAGCAATTTTATATCGTTGTTTAGTATTGATATTGGTCGAAAATTGGACCAGGAGGTATCATCTGTTTGGGGCTTGGGGATCATCGAGATGGAGGCTCTTAGTGAGTCCGGTCGAAATGTTGAACCCTGGAGGATGGAATTCAGGGCTTTGGTGAGGGCGGGGGATAGGATATTTATATATTGTTTGTAATAGGCAGCTGTAAAGCCATCTGGGCCTGTGCGTTTATTGTTTTTCAACGATTGGATCGCAGCATGCACCTCATCTTCTGAGATATGTTGCTCAAGAAGAGTTCGGTGTTGGGGGGAGAGAGCAGGGAGGTTGATGGAGCTTAGAAAGTCGCGAGTTTTAGAGGAGGTGTCTGAGGAGGAGGGGGACGAGTAAAGCTCAGGACCACGCGTACGGAAGAGGTGTAAGATTTTGACTGGATTACTGGTAAAGGAGCCGGGGGCATTTTTAAGCCGAATGGGTTTGTAGGGTTTCTCTAGGTTCCTAAGAGAAAGGGCAAGGAAGGTGTCTGGTTTGTTGGCTTTTACATAAAAGCGGTGGTGTGAACGGCGCAGTGCCTTCTCTGCAGCTTCAGTCATAAAGAGATCGAGTTCAAGTTTGGCTTTGTCTAATCTGGATTTATTAGTGGGGGTAGGTGAGGATTGAAAGGTTT
>BLSH010396222.1:639058-675207 GCA_018402905.1 Glandirana rugosa
TCGTTAAGTTCTGGGACTTCCATCTATGGACTATGACTGTTCGGTGAATTAACTATGTGGTTATTGTCACCGGAGAATGATGCGAGGTTTGGTTAGGGGATGGGGTAAGGAAAGAGTGAAAAAGTTTTGGGATCTGTGCGTATTTTACCCGTGGTGGGAGTATCCTCCCCTGAGGTTGGTCCAAGAGGAAGGAAAGGAACTATTCAGGGGAATGTGGGGTGTTTGGAGAGGAGCGTTTGAGTGGAAGGTTGTTGAGGACCGGTTAGTGAGGAACCATCTGTGTACCGCCCTTTACTTGGGGGATTTTTTCGTTAAGTGGATGATGAGTGTAGGGGTGTTGAAATTTGGGGGAGGGTGCCTACTGTGGTGAGAATATGATCTATACGCGAGAACGAGTTGTGGGGATGTGAGTAGTAGGTGAATTGCTTTTTTAGGGGGTTCATTTCCCGCCATGTGTCTACCAAGGAGTGATTGGCCAGGAGTTGTTGGAAGGTGAGTTTGCGAGGAGAGGTTTGTGGGGTGTAAGGGGACTTATCAAGGAAAGGAAGGAGAACCTGGTTGGAGTCCCCTCCTATGAGGGTGGTGCCCATTTTATGCGTGTCTAGGGTTTTGAAAAAGTGAGAAAGGAATGGGGTAGGGGATTGGTTTGGAGCGTAGTAAGAGGCCACTGTTATTGGTGTATCAATTAAGTGGCTTGTCAGTATCAGGTATCTACCTTCAGGGTCTTGAATTGCTCCCTTTAACGTGAAAGGGGGGATTTGTGAAAGGCTATTAGGACGCCTCTTTTTTTGGAGTTAGCTGAGGCGGTGTAAAATTGAGGGTAGGTAGGGTTCAGAAATTTTGGGGATTGTTGTGTTGAGAAGTGGGTTTCCTGAATGCACACAACGTGTGCTTTAAGCGAGGCTATGTGTGAAAGGCTTTTCGCCTTTTGTTAGGGGAGTTAAGTCCCTGGGCGTTGTGGGAGAGGAAATTGAGGTTAGCCATGTGGTATGGGTAAAATGGTGGCTGATAGATAAGTATTACTTACTGTGTCCTGCGATCTCCGTCCGACATAGGGGAGTAGGTAAGGGATAGGAGGGAGGGCTGAAACATAGAGAAACAGGGAGAGGTTAAAATAACAGAGAGAAAAAAAGGAACAATGTGTGGTGCCCCTTGAGGGATCTTGTAGGATCTCTCGGAGGGGGGACATGTTGCCCGGGGAGTCCCAAAATTGGGAGTCGCTGGGCAAGTGGAGGTGCTGCAGTGACATGCAGCCCGGAGGTCCAGACAGGGCTAAATTTAACATTTAACATTCTGAAACAAGCCATTGTGGCACAAAAAGGTAACTGTATGCTTCATGAAACAAAAACAAGGGCCAAGATGGGAGAAAAAACAAAAACAGATCTCGGCTAGTTAGTTAACTGGTCTATAGTTGAATAACCTGAGCGGTAAAGCTTATGGTTATGGTCTGTTCACATGCTCCTCTCTGGTGGTTGCCTGGCAAAAACGCCAGGGGGTACGTGGTAGGGTAGCTTATGGTATAAATGCGGGTCAGGTCGTCTCAGGAATTAGAGAGGCGGAACATGTGAGGAGACCAAACCTCTAGCAGTTATAGCTTGCTGCATCTGTAAGGGTTGAGTGGTTAATTGCCACTATAGGCATGAGAGTTCCTTGTATGCCAGGGGTGTGTTCGGTGGGGATGCAAATTGCAAGCTTCCAGTTATAAAGAAACAGTCAAAAAGGGGTTGGTCTGATATCATGAGTCAATTGTGAAGGGAGTTGAGGTAAGGGTTCCTGACGTGACATCTCAGGTGGCATAGTGTGGAGGTCAGACAATCAAGGGGTAGTACCAAGAAAATTGAGATAGTGCAGTGTGACATAGGAATTGGTCAATCCATGGAGTCCTCCATGTCGCGGGAGATAGGTGTCGTTCTGATCCGTTTTGAGGACGAAGGGGTTGAGTGCGATGCTTTTGCTGGAGAACAGGAGGGAGAACGTCTGCGGGTGGTTTGGGATGAAGAGGGGGCGCTGGGATCCAGGTGCAGTTCACGAAGACAATTCTGCAGCTCTTCTGCTGTTTTGCAGGAATATTTCTGGCTACAATAGGTGAATCGCAGAGCAAAGGGGAAGTTCCAAGAGTATGTTATCTGGTGTTGTTGCAGAACTTGTAAGTGGGGCTTAAAGGTGCGGCGTCTGACAATCGTGGCATGGGAGAGATCTGCAAACAGTTGATATTGATGATTCTGGAATGTAAGCGATTCCTTGTGTCTGGCGGCTTGTTGCAACTGTTCTTTTGTGCGGTAATAATGTAACTTGACCATGATATCTCGTGGTTGGCCGTTCTGCTTACGGGGGGCGAGTGTCCTATGGACACGGTCCAATTCCAGGCGTTCTATGGGGATAGAGGGGGCTAGCTCCTGGAAAAGTGCGGTGACTGTGGACTGTAGGTCTTCTACAGATTCAGGGATGCCCCTTATGCGAAGATTCGATCGCCTTGAGCGATTCTCAAAGTCTTCTAATTGTGACTGTAATGTGAGATTCTCCTCTCTGAGCACTTCCATGTCATTAGATTGAATTGCAAGCTGTTGTTCTAGATCATCCACTCTTTGCTCCAGATCATTGGTGCGCTGACCCAGCTCCCTGATTTCCCTGGTTAGCTGCTCAGTGATTTGATCTGAGGTGTGCTGTAAGGCACAGTGCAGCATTTTCTCAAATTGTTTGAGGATGTCTGAATGTGAGTCTCCTGGGAGGGGAGCTGCTAGGGAGTCTGTGTCTGACTCACCTTCATCTGGGTGGCGGAGGCGAGGGAGCCTCGGAGAGCGCGGCGTGGAGGCCTTGGAGGTGTGAGGCGGCGCCATCTTGCCGGAGGCCCGCGCCAGGGTCTCGCGTATATTTTTCGTCCGGATCTTCGGTTTGGATCCGGTGGCGACCATCCCGGTCATAGCGTGGCGGTCCTGGGGCTTTTGAGGGCAGCGGGATGCTGCTGCGGGCGTTGTATCGTGCCTGGCTTGGCGCTGAGAGCCCTCGGAATCTCTGGGCTGAGCAGAGCTCTAAAGCGGCATGTCCGTCCGCTCGGCTTCGCGCATGCGCACTACGACCGCGCAATTCTCATTCGAATCGCAACAGCACTGAAAACTGAAAATTGGTCTGGGCAGGAAGTGTTCTAAGTGCATGGTATTGAAGTGGTTAAATGACAATTACTCAGTCATGCTACACTGTAGGTGTTTGGTTGTATATAATCACTGCTGTTTTTTTTATTTTTTTCAATATAAGCAAAAAAGTAGCGAAAACTGAAAAAAAAAAAACACTTTTTTTTCGTTTGTATTGAAAAATTTTGCAAAAAAGTCATTTTTCTTCATAAATTTGGGCCATAATTTATACTGCTGCATATCTTTGGTAAAAAATAACCCAAATTAGTGGATATTATTCTCTGTGAAAGTTAGAGTCTACAAGCTATGGTGCAAATCATTGCAAATTGATCACAGCTGATGTACTTGCAATGACACCCAAAAATACATTCTGCTACTCCTCCTGAGTATGGCGATACCCCATGTGTGAGGCTTTTACACAGCCTGGCCACATACAAAGGCCTAACATTGAAGTAGCACCTTCAGGCGTTCTACGAGCATAAATTACACATCTCATTTCTCAGCCACCTATTACATTTAGGAAGGCCCTGGAGCACCAGGACAATGGAATTGCCCACAAAATGACCCCATCTTGGAAAGCAAACACCCTAACATATAATCTATGAGGCATAATGAGTCTTTTGAACATGTCATTTTTTTCCAGAAGTTGTTGGAAAGTGTGGGGAAAAAAAATGAAAATGCATTTTTTTAACACTAAGTTGACCATTTATAAGATATTTCCAACACATTGCATGTACATAGCAAAAATGACACCCCAAAATGCATTCTGCTACTCCTCCTGAGTATGGCGATACCACATGTGTGAGACTTTTACACAGCCTGGCCACATACACAGGCCCAACATTGAAGTAGCACCTTTAGGCGTTCTATGAGCCTAAATTACACTTCTCATTTCTCAACTACCCATTACATTTTTGTAGGCCCTGGAACACCAGGACAATGGAATTTCCCACAAAATGACCCCATTTTGGAAAGCAAACACCCCAACGTATAATCTATGAGGCAAAATGAGTATTTTGTATGGTTAAGTCTTTGAAAAACACGGAAAGAAGATAAAAACTCTTTTATTTTTACATAAATTTATAAGATATTTCTAACACATAGCATGTACATAGCAAAAATTACACCCCAAAATACATTCTGCTGTTCGTCCCAAGTATGGCGATACCACATGTGTGAGACTTTTACACAGCCTGGTCACATAGAGAGGTCCAACATGCAGGGAGCACCATCATGCGTTCTAGGAGCATAAATTACACATAGAATATCCTTATGGCCTATTACACTTTTGAAGGTCCTGGAGCACCAGGACAGTGGAATTACCCACAAAATGACCCCATTTTGAAAAGCAAACACCCTAACATATATTCCATGAGGCATTCTGATTCTTTTGCACGGTTCATTTTTTTCCACAAGTCTTCGGAAAACGTGGAAAGAAAATGAAAACTTATTTTTTTTTACACAAAGTTGTCAATTTATATGATATTTCTAACACCTAGCATGTACATAGCAAAAATTACCCCCAAAAATATATTCTGCTACTCATCCTCAGTATGGTGATACCACATGTGTGAGACTTTTACACAGCCTGGCCACATAGAGAGGTCCAGCATTGAAGCAGTACCTTCAGGCGTTCTAGGAGCGTAAATTACACATCTAATTTCATTCCTACTTATCACACTTTTGAAGGTCCTGGAGCACCAGGACAGTGGAATTACCCACAAAATTACCCCATTTTGGAAAGCAAACACCCCAATGTATATTTTATGAGGCATGGGCTGCAGATACGTACTCGGGTACTCTTACGGGCTGAAGAAAGGTACTTGGGTACTCTGATGGATTAGTAAAAGGTACTTGGATACTCAGATGGGTTGGTGACAGGTACTCTGGTACTCAGATGGGCTGGTGACAGGTACTTGGGTACTCAGATGGGTTGATGATAGGTGCTCGGGTACGCTGATGGTCTGGTGACAAGTACTCGGGTACTCTGATGGGCTGGTGACAGGTACTTGAGTACTCTGATGGGCTGGTGACAAGTACTCAGGTACTCTCATGGGCTGGCGACAGGTACTCGGATACTCAGATGGGTTGATGACAGCTAATTGGGTACTGTGATGGGCTGGTGACAGGTACTCGGGTACTCAGATGGGTTGATGACAGGTGCTTGGGTACTCTGATGGGTTGGTGACTAGTACTGGGGTACTCTGATTGGCTGGTGACAGGTACTCGGGTACTCTGATGGGCTGGTGACAGGTACTCGGGTACTTTGATGGGCTGGTGACAAGTACTCTGATGGCCTGGTGACAAGTACTCAGGTACACTCATGGGCTGGTGACAGGTACTCGGGTACTCAGATGGGCTGATGACAGGTACTCAGATGGGTTGATGACAGGTACTTGGGTACTGTGATGGGCTAATACATGTGTTATACCTTGAAGGGTGGGTACTTATCAGTCTTGATAAGTACTGTGGTGGGAGTCCTCAACAGCTTGTGAGTATCTATGAGTGCCCTTCAGACCGGGTCTATGGTCTCAACTTTTAACCATGGTGCATAGGTTATCTTGGGATTTTGAATATACATCTTCTCCTCTCTGGATACCCCATGTGGGAGCACTTTTGTATCCAGTGAGGGGAGAGAGTCATCAAGTTGCGACCACAGATAGGTTCCTTAGGTGAGTATATGAGATATTTGGCTTCTTATAGGGATTACATATCTGTGACTGACAGATTAGCTTAGCTCAATTTAGGCCAAATTTCCCATTTTTGTGGAAGATAGCTCCTGACAAAGATCTGTATGCTATGGTATGTTCAAGGATATAATTCTGGTGAACCAGCGATATCACCTCTGACACATTAGGGGCAATGTTTGTTTTCCACTTTCAGAGGATTTTTTGGTGTGCAGCCAGTAGGATGTGGGTGACTACAGTTTTCTGATGTATAGGGTGTTGTTCAATACCTATATTAAGGATGGCTAGGGATGGGCAGGGGGTTTTTAGGTTACCAGTTAGTGTTGCCATAAGATTGAAAATTTGTGACCAAAAACTCGTGAGGCATGGGCAGCCCCACAGAATGTGTACAAGATTGCCTGTTTGGTCGCACTCTTGCCAACACTGAGAAGATGATGTTGTTGAGAATTAGACCATTCTATAGGGTGTGTAGTACCATGTGTGTGATTTTTATCGTCATTTCCCAATGGGATACGCAACTAGATGACTGGTATATGGATTTGAACGCTGAACTCCACTGTTCTTCTGATAGACATGTGTTCAGGTCCAGCTCCCAATATTTCATGCTATTTGATTTGCAGAGCATCTTTTTGTTGTGAAGCGCGTTGTAGAAGAGTGGTATACTACTTTTTGGTAGTTGTTGAGAGAGATAAAATTCCCGTATCTGTTCCGTCAGTTGTATCTCGGGAGAAGGGTGCTTGGTGAGGATGGTAATTATGCGTGCGCATGTAAAGTAATGTTCCCTAGGTATTTTATGCTCTGACATGAGGGTATTTATAGCTTTAGTTTTGTTGTTATAAATAAAGTCCTCTACCTGTTCTAAACCTAACTCTTGTAGGGCTCTTGTGCTGAGCATCGGAATGAGCTCTTCAAGGATCTGTATTGGGTAGGTTAAATGGAGTATTTGTTTTGTCCCTGTAAGTTTGGTGTTCAGGGCTCTCCAGGCCAAGATTGATGCTTGGGTAGGCAGTGGAAGTGAGGGGACATTCCAGGGTCTCCAGGAATCTCCTATGAGAAGGTTCACCAGGGTCTTGGTTGGGGACAGAGCCGTTTCTATCTCCAACCAAGGTAGATGGTCATTACCTTGGAACCAGTGTTTCAGTTGTTCCATGTGAACTGCTAGATAGTACTCCCTAATATCCACCCAGTCTGCCACCCCTGCTAATTTGTGTGCGGTCAGTTGCGATTGAGAACATCTAGCTCTCTTGCCCTGCCAGACGAAGCTGCTTAGGGGTCTAGCTAAGGAGTTTAGTAGATGGTGCGGTATGTGCAGTGTTCTAAATACATATAAAATTTGGGGTAATGTCATTATCTTATAAGAGGCTAGTCTGCCTGCCCAGGATAATTCCTTATTAGAATATGGTTTCAATTGTGCATTGATTTTGTTGATGAGCGGGCACAAGTTTGAAGCTGGCAGGTCCGAGGTTTTGCTGGTGAGAATAATGCCTAAATACGGGATGCCCTGCGAGCTCCACTTAAAAGGGAGATTTTTCTGGAGAAGAAGACTGGACGACCCTGTGATGCCTGGGTTGAGGATGAGGGACTTGGTGTAGTTCACTTTATAATATGAGACTTGGCTGAAGTTAGACAGGACTTCTACCGGGAGTGATGATGTAGAGTTGGTCAGTGAGAATATGACGTCATCCGCGAATAAGGTTACTCTATGTTCCCGTGAACCTATAAGGAAACCCTGGATTCGAGGATGAGACCTGAGAGCTTCTGCGAGGGGCTCAATCATTAAATTAAATATAGTGGGGGATAAGGGACACCCCTGCCTTGTCCCATTACTAATCCTGAAAGTGGAAGACAGCATTCCTGTTGTGTATACTTGGGCCGTGGGATGGGAGTATAAGGCCAATATTGCAGATACAATAGATCCAGTGAAGCCAAATTTTGCTAAAACCATTGACATATATTTCCAGTGCACCCTATCGAACGCCTTCTCTGCATCAATGGAGAGTAGCAGAGAAGGCGTTCGTGTGTGCTCCACAAAATTAATAATATTCAGTATCCTCCTGGTCGCGTCAGAGGTTTGTCTCCCCTTGATGAACCCCATCTGGTCGTTGCTCACTAGTGTTGGTATTATGTCGGCTCGGCGTTTGGCGATTACCTTGGCATATATTTTAGTATGTCTACGTTTAACAATGATATAGGTCTATAATTAGCTGGAATAGAAGGGTCTTTCCCAGGCTTGGGTAGAGTGATAACGTAAGCTTTGAGCATTTCCTGGGGGAATGCGGAAAGTGATGCTGCCTCAGTAAACATTGTGTTAAGGTGGGGTATTAGAATATCGTTGAACATCTTGTAATAGTCGCTAGGAAGGCCATCTGGCCCCGGTGACTTCCCTATTGGGAGAGATTTTATGGAGATTTCTACTTCTTTGCTCGTGAGCGGGGCATTGAGTTTAAGCAATTGTTGTTTTGATAGGGAAGGGAGCTGCAGTTTCTGAAGAAAGATATCACTCTCTTATTCCGTGGGTTGTGGAGTCTGGGGGTCCTCTCTGAGGTTATATAGATTCTCATAAAAGCTAGCAAACTGGTTTGCAATATTATGTGGGTTTGTAATTTTTTGCCCCGTCAAGGGGTGGAAGAGGTATGCAACTCTCGACTTGGCTTTGGTGGATCTAAGTTTGTTGGCCAAGAGTTTGCCTGCCTTGTTGGCGTTCACATAGAAGTTGGCTTTCGTATATTTCACGATAGCGGTGGCGGTGTAATAAGAGTGCCCTTAGTTCCTTCCTAAGATATTGGAGTGAGTTTGAGGTCTGTGGTGAAGTGATGTGTTTATTGAGGGACTCAAGTTTGTGAATCTCTTCTGTAATTGCGTTAATTCTAGAGTTTTGTGCTCTCTTAGCTCTTGCTGTTGGATCAGGATACCTCTCATGAATGCCTTATGGGCATTCCAAATTATGAAGGGATTGTTTACTGAGGGAGCATTAATAGAAAATAATTCTTGCAGTTTGTTTCTCAAAATTTTAGCGTGGGATATCAGTATTGCAATGCCAGATGAGGACCGGGGGGGGAGACACCCCTCTCCGCAATCTGAATAGAAATAGCGGCGTGGTCTGACCACGTTACATCGTGAATCTTATAGTCTGAAACTCGTTGTAGCAGCCACTTGTCGGCCACAAACAAGTCAATACGGGAGTAGATCTGGTGCCTTGGAGAGAAGAATGTGAAGCCTCTTTCTAACGCGTGTTGACATCTCCAGATCTCATACACTTCTTTGGAATGAAGAAGACTGCGTAGGGATGGTGATCTTCCTAGGGATTGTGATGTACTGTCCATGCTAGGGTCAACTGTCATGTTGAAGTCTCCGCATACCAATAGTCGGCCATACCTGACCTTGGCAATGCACTTGTATAGGGCTCGGAGGAATCGTCGTTGGTGTGAGTTTGCTGCATATAAAGCTGCCAATGTGAAGGGCTACGTGTTGATGTTACATGTGGCAATGATATAGCGGCCTTTTTGGTCTAATATCAAGTCCTTGAGGGTGAAAGCCAGGGAGTCTTGGATTGCAAGGAGTACCCCTTTTTTCTTGTGGTTTGGGTTACATGCTAGGAAAATGTTTGGGCAACTCCAATGTGAGCACTTGGGTACTGCACCTTGTTGGAAATGGGTTTCCTGAACACTCAGGATGTCGGCTTTAAGCTTGGTTGCATCCTCCCACATAAAGAAACGTTTAGCCGGGTGGTTCAGACCCCTGGCGTTAAGGGATAGGCAGGTTATCATCATAATGGTAGTCAGTTACATGGTTGCTATGCATAGGAAGAGGAAAGACCGCATGATGATAGGTCTGGTTCTTGGTGGATTACCTGAGGGTTGTGTCCGGAGCCAGTCATGGTGGGAGCCATCCAAGGAGCTTGAGAGGTGGGATCATCATAGACTTGTCATACCGTGACGTGTACTGCACATAAGAGAAGAAGGTTCGGAACATTGTAAGATATTTGAACTGTCCTTGTAACAGATAACATATGCAGAATAAAAACAAAAGTATCTGGTGCATGATCCTGGTAAAAAGCAGGATTTGCCGAGTAAAGCAGGGGTGTCTAACAGAATAAATTCTGGTTGGTGACCTGGGGCATGTAATTTCTTGAGAGAGTGTTGGTTGGAGCCGGAGCCACCTTTATTACGGTTCCTGGAGGATTTTTTGTTGGATACTACTTGCCAGTCGTCTGCAGAATGGGTCAAGTGGCTTATACCCTGGGAAGATTGTGGCAGGTCAGGGAGTATGCTCAACTTGCGCAGGGCCGATAACCCTTCTGCTAGAGAGGTGACTGAGATGGTGACCCCCATTATGCGTGATGACTAGCGTGGCAGGGTGCTACCATTTGTGGGGAATGGCATGATTTCTAAGCGCCTTTGTGATAGTCGCTAAGTTGCGTCTGCGCTGCAGGGTGTGCTTGGAGAGGTCGGGGAGCAGTTGTAATGTGGAGTATTGTTCAGGTAAACTTCCGGCTTTTCTAAAGGTGGCCAACAGTTGTTCCTTTATATGATAAAAGTGCACTCATAAGAGAACATCTCTGGGACTTTCAGCAGGCAGGAATGAGGGTTTTGGTACCCCGTGGATCCTATCAATTATGAGATCTTGCTGGGTCAGATCCGGAGCCATTGTAGAAAACAGAGTCAGAGCAAACTGATGCAATTGTTGGGGGGGTACTGATTCCGGCATACCCCTTATATTAACATTATTCCTTCTGCTTCTGTCCTCTAAGTCCGCTAATTTGTCCCTCAGCCATGATATTTCTTCCGTGTGTGCATTATGTGCATCTACAAGTGAATTAAAAGGTGCAATGAAATCGCCCATTCTGTCCTCCATTGTGTTTACTCTGTTCCCCAGATCCAAAACTTCCTTATGACATTGTTGAATGTTACCAACTAAGTGAGTTACCAGAGATGCTCTCAGCGACAGCAACATGCCTTTCAACATTATGTCTGACACTGGTTGACCTATTGTGGGAAAGGCCATTATGGGGTCCTCCCTGCTAATCGCTCTCTCCTCACTGTGGGCCTGAGGTCCTCCGACCTCCATCCCCGCTCCTTCGTCCTGCCTGGGTGGAGAATCCCTATGGGGTTTTGATTTTGCTGGGCTCCTCACAGTGGGACTAGTGCCATTTGAGTGTAAATCATTATGAATGAGCTTGTGCTGGTTACCTTTTGTCTGTGGACCGCTCACCGGTGCTTGTACTGCAGCCGCTCTTGTGTGTTGCTCGGAGCTGGCACCGCCGCCATCTTGTTGTGGGCCTCTCGGAATGGAGGCAAAGTATTCGGGGATTTTAAGCGGTTGCGTGGGATCGTTCCTGCGCTTAGACATCCTGGTGCCTTCCCCGAGTGTTACAGGGGGAGGGCTGGATGTTATGGCGGACTTCCACGAGGTCCTTGTGGCTCCTGATGTATCGTTCCCCAGCGGTCGGTCGGAGCTCTTGTTCTATGCGTTCATACTGGAGCTCAGCCAGCCACGTACTCGGGTACTTTGATTTGCTGGTGACAGGTACTCGGGTACTTTGATGGGCAGGTGACAGGTACTCGGGTACTTTGATGGGCTGGTGACAGGTACTGGGGTACTCTGATGGGCAGGTGACAGGTACTCGTGTACTCTGATGAGCAGGTGACCGGTACTCTGATGGGCTGTGACAGGTAATCTGATGGAGTGGTGACAGGTACTCTTTATTAGGGTAGAAAAGAGGCGCCTCTAAGTGCAGACTTTAAAAACAGTTTATTAGAACCAACAATTGGCAACTCACATGAGACAGAAGATAAAAGCACATGAGCAGGTCCTCAAAGGGGTAACATCAGTGAGACGTCCATAGGCCAGGATTCATAGCACCATCATGAACTGTAGCAAGCGTCCCTGTGAGTTGGTAACCGGCCGGAGACAGGGGAATCTTGAAATGAGGCTTGGTTCCGTGGCAGCTAGAGTCCCAGGATGATGACGTCACTGGACAGTGACGCGTTATCCGAGCTGGCGTGCTGCGATTGGTGTGGCAGCCACGCTCCTTTATCAAGCTATAGGTCAGGACCAAAGGGGTTTGTTTTATGTGCAAAGTAAGGGGCGGGGTGGTACCAATAAAAGAAAAGGGGATGGTTTTGAGAATGAAACTAAATAACAGAGGGGCCGGAAGAGGGAGGGGAGAAAAGGATGATGAAGGCAAAGGGATATAATCTATATAGTGCGTGTATGAAACAACATTAACAGTACAAGATACATAGTGCTAATAATAAATTATAAAAAAGTATATATCGTATGTAACTGAAGGAAAATTCATACCATAACATTAATCGAAATATAAATATCATTCTGATGACCATATTGAAAGCGTATGATAGATAAAACATGGATACAAATTTATATAACCAACACAAATGTATCTAGTATAAGAACAGAGATTCTGGTAATTTTATAGGTCAGCAACCGCCATCAATAAAAAAGGTTTAAAATGTAAAACCCTACCTACTGAGTGTTATATCAGGCAAGATGTGTGCTAGTGTGCGGTAACTTAATACACCACAATGGGGAAAAAAAAAAAAAAATTATTATTATTAATTAATTAACACACTACAGGGGGTCTAGAGTGCAAAACCCTACCTACTGAGTATTATGTCAGGCATAAATTGTGCCTGTAAGCGGTAATATAATGCACCACAATATATGTGTATATATACACACATACATATGAAATAAATAAATACATAAATAAAATAAACACACTACAGGGGGTCTGAAGAAAAAAAAAAAGGGAAGAAAGTTAAATTACAGTTAAAGAATGGTTGACACCTCAATAGCTACATTAAGGCCACCCGGCGAGAGCACGTCTAGGTTATAGATCCAGAACGTCTCCCTAGCACACAATTTTTTGAAACGTTCTGAGGCAGAGAGATGTGAGGGTATCTGCTCTATAACCCAGACCTGCAATCCCACGGTGGATTTTTTGTGGACCTCCGCAAAGTGTCGTGGGACACTGTGTGGATCTATTCCCTCTTCAATGTACTTACGATGCTGTCCGAACCTCTGTCTAAGTGTCTGGATAGTGCGCCCTACATATAGCAGACCACAGGGGCAGGTAAGGCCATAAACAACAAATTCAGAAGAACAGTTGTAGAATTTGTCTAATTTGTATGTTTTTCCCTTACAGCAAAATGATTTTTTACCATGTTGAACAAATTTACACGTCTTGCATAGGGCTTTACCACACCGATACATGACAACCAAGGGTATTAATACTGGCATAGAGGAAACAGCCTTAGTGGTTTTAAGTTTGCTAGGGGCGATCTTGTTCTTTAGATTAGGGGCCCTTCGGTAAGTCACTCGTGGGCGCTCAGGTAAAATGGTATTGAGATGCGGGTCTTGCTGTAAGATGCTCCAATGGCTGGACAAAATATGTTCCATCTTTCTAAATTGAGTGTGGAACGTAGTAGTAAACCTGAGGGAGTGGTCTCCCACTTCCTTCGCTGATTTGGGGGGTTTCCCTTTACGATAGTATTCAAAGGCTTGGTCTATTAGAGTCGTTGGATACTCTTTGTCCAGAAATTTTTGTTTGAGGGTCATAGCCTGTTCAATATAATCTGATTCTCTCGTGCAGTTCTGTCTAAGGCGACAGAACTGCCCTTTGGGAATGTTATTTATCCATTTAGGGTAATGGCAGCTTTTATGGTAGAGAAAAGAATTCCCAGCCGTGGGTTTTGTATAGTTTCTAGCAAAGATGGTCTCACTCTCATGGCCTAGCTCCAGGTCTAAAAAAGCCAACTTGTGGGGATCCATCACATATGTAAACGACAAACCATACGGATTGTCATTACAGTACTGGACAAAACCACACACGGATTCAGGAGGCCCATCCCAGATGACAATGATGTCATCAATATATCGTCCAAAAAAGATGATATGTGATGAAAACGGATTCTGCTGCCAAATGTGATGGACCTCCCAATACCCCATAGCCAAGTTGGCATAGGATGGAGCAAAGTTGGCTCCCATAGCTGTACCTTGTTGTTGAAGGTAAAACTCCTCATCAAAACTGAAATAATTGTGTGATAAACAAAACAAGGTAGCCTCCACTATGAAGGCTGCCTGCCGAGGGTTAATTAGGGGATCATGTGCCAGAAAATATTCCAACGCCATGATGCCAAAACTATGCGGGATTGATGTATAAAGAGAATTAACATCAAGTGACAACCATACATAATTCGGGGCCCAGCTATAAGGAGATAGGAGTTCTAAAAGGTGGGTGCCATCCCTAATATAAGATTGGAGTTGGTGTACCAAAGGCTGTAGAAACTGGTCAATATACAGGCTGAAACCAGTAGTGACACTCTCCATAGCTGCCACTATGGGTCTGCCTGGAGGTTTCTCCAAGCTTTTGTGAACCTTAGGCAGGTGATAAAAGTATGGTACCTGATAGAAGTTCTTTCGTATGAAAGAGGCATCCGTTTTGGTAATGATGCCTTCAGTAAGTGCGTTAGAAACTAAAGTATCAACCTGTTTACAAAACTCTAAAGTGGGGTCTGTTTTGAGTTTCTTATAAGTGATAGTGTCAGAAAGAAGTCTAGTGGCCTACTAGTGGCAATGTAGTCAACCCTATCCTGGAGGACTATGCCACCTCCCTTATCAGCTGACTTGATGATGATGTCGTTGCTCTTCATCAGCGAGTCAAGAGCCTGAACCTCTAATGGAGAAAGATTACTGGTCTTGGGCAGGGGAGATTGGCATAGTTTTAAGAAATCAGCATAGACCACTCTGTAAAAACTTTCAAGATAGGGCCCTTTGGCATGGGCCGGGTAAAACATAGACTTAGGTCTCAGCGAGGAGTGGGTAATGGGAGGGGAGGTCGCCAGGTGTTGGGTAAAGAGGCTTAATGAGCCATCTTCAACAGACAATGTCTCAAGAGCCTCAAGGGGATCTATATCAAAATCAAATTCAGAAATGAGGTCAAAGGAGGGAGTACGATGACTGATATTGAGTGATGGGGGCAGACTTGGAGAATTGGTTGCAGATAAAATCTTATCCTTTTCTTCTTTAAGATGGAAATACCTCTTTAAGGTTAAATTACGTATGTACCGGTTTAAATCTTTAAATAATAGGAAGGGATTAGGTTTATTAACTGGAGCGAAGTTGAGACCGCGACTAAGAAGGGAAGTTTCTGCAGCCGTCAGAACATGTGAAGATAAATTAAAAATCTTCACTGTTTCGGGAATTATTGGAGATTGGGTTTTTTTCTTGGATCGTCCTCCTCTGCAGCCTCTACTGTGAGTTTTCTTTTTCTGGTGACCGCCCGAGGAGGACTGGGGACTAAAAAAGACACTGGAACTGGAGAGGGGGACACTGAGATGGAGACCACAGTGTCTCCTGGCACTGAGGAATGAGAGGCCTGAGGCGTCATATTGAGCCCAAAGGTAAAGGGAACTGAAGAGCTCTCTGTGGTAGGATTAATCAGTGATGGAGGTAAAGAACGCTGGGGTTCTCTAGCAGTAACTGAAGAGGTGTCACTATTGGTTTGGGTAAGGGTCGGTCTAATGCTTTGTGTATCGGATACATCATGCATATGGATGTTAGATAGGGAAACAGTGGAGGGAACAGAGATAATGGTATTCTTGGTCGGGATGAAACAAACGTTATCTGGTCTGGCGGATGTGACTTCTATATTTTTAGGCAAAGCTAAGGATCTGTTATAAAACTGATTGAGGGATGAGAGAAGTTCCTGTTTCTTGGATAATGAATGAGAAGAAGAAGGGGGATGTTGTTTAGTGTTTTTCTTATGTTGATCAGAACCAGAACCATTAGACCTGGTCTGGTCAGAGAAAAGGGGCTTGGTAGATACACAGGGGGGAAGGGGGAGAGGAGGAAAATGCTCCACTAGGGGTGGACGAGTGTGGAGAGACAATAGGGAGGGAATGGTTTTGGAATGATCTTGGTGCAGTGTTCTTTTCTTATTCCAGGTAAAAACTCTGTTGTTGTTATAATCCTCTAGGTCACGCCTAAATTTACCTAGTTAGATATTGAGAAGATGATCTTCGTCCCGTTTGGTGGCCTTTTTTAGAGTATCAAACCAGGAGGTAGGAATAAGGGTGTCATGACTAAGGATATCTAGGGCTAACATTTGAACTTGGTGAGTAAGTTTCTCTAGCTTGAGTCCTATGAGAAATAAGTACCCCCATCCATTTGGAGGTACAGAATTCCGATATCCCAACCCATGTCTTGGAGTCATCCTGTTCCAAAAAAGGACAGGTTTTCATGACTCTCAAGCCTCTGGGTGAGATTTTGGTATTTATGTATTGCTGTAGGAAGAACCTATCCCACCACTGTTGATTAGCAGTTTGGATGGTTCTTTCAAGTTGTTTGAATCTACCACAAAGTACATGACGGATTTTGCCAGTGAGTCTGGCTTGATCAGAGAAGGTAGACAGGGGTAATACTGTATACAAATCATCCAGTTTAGTGTATTTATACATTTCCAGAGCCTGTAAGAGCTCCCTGGTGTTGAAAGGTATAATAGGGCTGGAGGAGAGGGGGAGGGGAGGGGAAAACAGGGAAAGGAAAAGGGCAAGAAAACACACACAACAAAGGGATAAAATATATTACAATAAAACTGAATAGCAGCAAAGGTGGTAGCTCATGGGAAGGCAATTGCAGGGATATGCAGCACAATTAGCTTCACAACCAGACAATGCAAACAAGTATATGGCGCAACACCCTGAAAAAACATATAAATCCCATCAAGTCTTTAAAATAGTCCATATATGGCTGGTATAAGAACCAGCATTAGTAAAAAGTCCCAGCACAAAGGTCAGCCTTCTTAGAACCAGAAGCAAAGTCCTTATAACACTGGAAAAGAAGAAAAGAGGCGCCTCTAAGTGCAGACTTTAAAAACAGTTTATTAGAACCAACAATTGGCAACTCACATGAGACAGAAGATAAAAGCACATGAGCAGGTCCTCAAAGGGGTAACATCAGTGAGACGTCCATAGGCCAGGATTCATAGCACCATCATGAACTGTAGCAAGCGTCCCTGTGAGTTGGTAACCGGCCAGAGACAGGGGAATCTTGAAATGAGGCTTGGTTCCGTGGCAGCTAGTGTCCCAGGATGATGACGTCACTGGACAGCGATGCGTTATCCGAGCTGGCATGCTGCGATTGGTGTGGCAGCCGCGCTCCTTTATCAAGCTATCAAGCTATAGGTCAGGACCAAAGGGGTTTGTTTTATGTGCAAAGTAAGGGGCGGGGTGGTACCAATAAAAGAAAAGGGGATGGTTTTGAGAAAGGGTAGACCAATCAGTGTGATTGGTGCACACAGTAAGCGGTAACGAGCTGTTACCGCTATCTCCTCCTCACACACGATCGGTGTGTGAAGAGGAGAACCCAGAAACAGCTTGTTACTGCGGATTCTTGTCATTCTGTGACCGGCTGTGATTGGACACAGCCGGTCACATGGTAAAGAGCCAATATGATTGGCTCTTTACCGTGATTGGGGTTGGGCTTTGTCCGAGGGACAAGCCAGAACACCGATTGCCGCGCTGCGCGCCCCCAGGGGCACGCCGCTGTTTGTTTTTGGTCGGAAGTGACCGGCTGTGTCCTATATAGGACACAGCCGGTCATGTGGTAAAGAGCCAATTTTATTGGCTCTTTACCCCGAACATGGAAGGCCGGAGTCCCGAGGGACACGGCCGATCCCCGTCATGACGTCCACCCAGGATGGGGAGTGCACCTTGCCGGTGTATTATTGCTATACACCGGTAAGGAAGGGGTTAATAAATCATTAATAATGCAAAAATGATAAAAGATAAAATGTACATTTAAGCGTCACTAACCAACAAGCCCAGTTTCATGTATTTTGTCTCTTTTAGGGGGGCTGGGCAATGTCATTGTCTGGGAAAAAACAATTGCTATTATCTTAAAAATAAATCAGCACAAATTAAAAATGTTATGGCTTAAAAAAGCACAAATGTAGCACTAATTGTATATTTGTTTTTAAGATTTAATAACATGGGTTGCAAAGTGGGTGGGTGAGATCAAATAAAAACAAACTGTTATAACAAAAAAACAACAGCACAAATACAAATTTTAGCAGCACAAATGTGGCACTAACCAACCATCATGTTTTTCTGTCTTTTGGGTGTTGTAAGGGGGCTGGGTGATGTCATCATCTAGAAAAAGACAATTGCTAATATCTTAAAAATAAAGCAACACAAATGTACAGTTTTAGGGCACAAAACAGCACAAACATAGCACTAAAGAAACACGGTTGAGTTTTTATTTGTGCTGACTGTGGGCGACCAGCTTTGCTGAGCTACTGACGCTGCCCATCCAACCTGATGGAGGTTGAGAAGACCTGCAAAAGAAGAATGGGAGAAACTGCCCAAAAATAAGTGTGCCAAGCTTGTAGCATCATACTCAAAAAGACGTGAGGCTGCAATTGGTGCCAAAGGTGCTTCAACAAAGTATTGAGCAAAGTGATTTTTTTCCTCTTTTATTTTTCTTGTTCAATATTTTTATTGAAGTTTAGAAAAAAAGAACAAACAGGAAATATGTTACGGGTTGAATATGGGATAAGCATTCTAAGCGGATCACATTAGGTTATTGGTTACATATAGTTCAAAATAGGTGTGTCTGATATCTCAGGGTGAGATGTAGGTCCATCCAGTAGGAAGAGAAATATATACGGGTTCTATGTTGTCCATGCCCCGGGGCACCCCAATGGGGACTTGCTGTGTCCAGGGGGCCGGACCTCACGCCCTTGCTTTCGCTCAGTTCAAGATGGGGGCAAGCAAGTGACCAGAATCCATACTAGGTTGGAAGGTTGTTTAAAGTGTGGTCTTAGGGTTCAGCAAGCTCGCTATAAGTAAAATAGTGGAGTCCAGTATGGATGCCGCTCACACCATATGCAATTAACCATGCTGAGTACTAACAGATGAGCTATAGTTAAACACATTTCACTTAGCGACAATTTCAAAAGAATATCAGATGATTCCTAAAGAAGGAACAGGATAGTAGAGAAAGAGAATATAGAGAAGGATACAGCAAGAAGGTAGTGGAAACAGAGTTGTCTGGATCTGTGGTGTGGGGGCAACAGGCCCCGAGTGGGGCAAGAGGCGGGTTCAGTATCACCATGGTAATAGTAGGGCTTCGTCAAAGTCCGGGGATAGATTGTGTTTAATCCATGGGTGCCACTTTGTTTCAAACCTTCAAATTTTGTTGGTTTTAATGGCCAGCATTTTAGAGTGGATAATCACCTTATTCACCCTACCTCTAGTTTCAGGGAGTAGCAGGGAGGGAGATTTCCAGGCTTTCGCAATTGTTTTCTTGGCTGTGGTGGTGAGGTGCATTAGCAACTGGAATTGGAGGTGTGATAACCCTTCCGGCTTTAGATTTAATAGGGCAGTAGCGGGGTCCATAGGAATTGTGAATTCAAACGTTTTAGATAAGAGATCAAATATTTTCTGCCAGAAATCTTAGGCTATGGGACAGCTCTGCCAGATGTGGTAGAAAGTACCTAGTTCATTGCACCCATGAAAAGATTGCGGTAAGCATGCGGGGGGAAATTTAGCTATCCTGGCAGGCACTAAGTACCAGCTTGAGAGAACTTTAAAATTGGTCTCGATTTCCAGGACATTAGGGGAAGCACAGGTGGTGGCGGACCAGATACTGGACCATTCTGCGCTAACTAGCATGCGTCCTATGTCTTGTTCCCATTTAATGGTGTATGAAGGTGGTGTGCCATCAGGTGTGTCCATTAGTTGGCGGTATAGCGTAGAGATGATGCCCCTGGCATGTTGGTCACTTTTACAGTATTTTTCAAACTTTGAGAGTTGAGTGAGTGGCGGGCCTGTTTTGAGGAGAGGTGTATAAAAATTCTGAATTTGTATGTACCGAAATATTTCTGACTTCGGAAGATTGTGGGTGTCACATAATGTGGTGAATGGAAGTAGGGGTGTATTCGAGGTCAGCTTGTAAAAGCAGAAAAGGTCTGCTGAGAGCCAGGCCTGAAAAGAGGTAGGGGATTCCCATGCGGGGCAAAAGGCTGGGTTCTTCAAGAAGGACAATAGGGGATTATGTGGGGATTGTAAATTGTGTGTCACCTTAAGTTTATCCCAGATATTGAGGGAGTGCTTAGTGATGGGGTTGTCTACCGTCTTACGGTCCGCTGGGTGTAACCACAACATATTGGACTCAGATATGGGATCCGTCTCGACCGATTCTATAGCTACCCATGGCGGCGCTTCTTTAGTGGCGTGGTACTTCATTGTGATATCTGTGCCACGTAGTAGTAGGAGTAGAAGTTGGGTACCTCAAGCCCCCTGCATAGCTTATGGAGAAAGAGGGTCAATTTAGGGACCCTAGGTCTGGTAGAACCCCAAATGTATGATAGGACCTTGTGCTGAAGTAGACGTAGGAAGTATGTCGGTAGGGGAATAGAGAGGACCCTAAATAGATATAGGAATTTTGGTAGAATTGCCATTTTGATGACGTTGATTCTGCCTAGCCAGGAGATAGGTAGGGACGACCACTGGGACAAAAGATGAGACACTTTTTTTTAGTAGGGGGAGGTAATTGGCTGCAAACAATGAGGAGGTGGTAGCCATGAGCTTAATTCCCAGATATGAAAGGTGGTGGGACTCCCACTGGAAGGGCAGAGAGGTCTGTGCTCCCTGAAGTTCCATAGAGGGCAGGGAGACGTTTAATAGTTGGGATTTATGCACGTTAATCTGTAAGCCTGAGACGCTGACAAACTCCTTTAGGAGGGAGAGGAGATTCGGGGCTGAGAGTGGTGAGGTTAAAAAGATCAGGATATCGTCCGCGAACAGACTTACTTCATGATGGATGCTGCCGTGTTCTATTCCCTTGATGTCAGGATGTGAGCGGACAAGTTGAGCTAAAGGCTCAATAAGGAGACCAAACAGCAGCGGGGATACTGGGCATCCCTGTCTGGTCCTGCTTTGAATATTGAACATAGCTGATTTATAGCCGCAATATTTCACATACGCGCTGGGATTAGTATAAAGAAATGAGATCCATGTCAAAAAATGAGTATCCATTCCCCAAAACTGAAGGACATAGTCCATATAGGTCCAAGAGACTGTGTCAAATGCTTTCTTGACATCAAGGGACAGAAGACAAGCGGGCATTCGTCTAGATCTAGCGATGTGCGAAAGGAGCAGCGTTCGCCGAATATTATCCCCAGCTTGACGTATGGGAATAAATCCAGTTTGGTCGCGATGGACCAATTCACCTATAATGTTGTTCAGCTTAATCGCTAAGACTTTTGCCAATTGTTTTGCATCAAGATTGAGAGAGATTGGCCGGTAGTTTGACCAAGAGGAGCAAGTTTGGCTTAGGTATCATAGTGATAGTGGCTGTCAGCATCTCAGGCCCAAGAGTGGACCCTTTTAAGAGTGCATTAAAAGCGCCAGCGAGCATAGGTGTCAGGATGGATGAAAATTGCTGGTAATAGTTGGCGGAAAAGCCATCAGGACCTGGCCTTTTATGGGGTTTTAGTTGCTTAATGGCCTACGCTATCTCTAGTTCCATTATAGGGGAATCTAGTGTTTCCTGTTGGGTTCGGGGTAGGGTTGGAAGGGATATGCGTGAAAACAATCTATCTAGTTGGGCAGTGTCCGGGACTGTGGTGTTGGAATATAATTGAGAGAGCTTGGAGCGAAACACTATTAGTAATTTAACTGGATTACTTGTGTAGGTATGGTTGCCTGTTTTGAGGTGTATGGCAGGGGGAGGGTTATTGATTGCTTTTAGGGCACACACCGTTAGTGTATCTGGTTTATTAGCTTTAGTGTATAATTTGTGATGATATTTGCATAATGATTTTTCTGCAAAATCGGTGATGAGCAAATCAAGGTCGAGTTTGGCTTTGTCCAATCTCAGCTTATTAGTGGGGTTGGGGGTGGCTTGGAAAGCTTTGTGGTTGGCAGAGAATTCCGCCTCTAATTTCTGATTATAAAGCTTTACATTCTCTTTTGAGGATTGTAGCCTGCTTAATCAATTTGCCCGGTATAATGGGTTTACGAGCCTCCCAGAGTGTGACAGCTGAGATCTCGTCAGAGGTGTTGGTAGAGAGGTAATCTTTAAGGGCTATCTCTATATCCAAGCAATGAGATAGGTGAGTCAGCGGTATCATTAATATACTATGTTGTGTCGTGAGATCGGGGGACAGGGGCTGCTAAGGTGAGACAGACAGCCGAGTGATCGATCCATGTGTACGAAGTTAACGTCAATGTAATGATTTCTGGGGTCATACTGTTCGAGATGAAAATATGATCGATGCGGGAAAATGATTTGTGGGGAATGAGTAGTGAGTGTACCTCTTGCTGGCGGGGTTAGCTTCACACCATGTATCAGAGAGGGAGTGTCTGATGAGCAGCTGCTGCAGTGAGGCTTTGGTGGTGGGTGGGTTTGAGGCAGGTGGGGATTTATCTAGGAAAGGAGTGACTACTTGGTTAGAGTCCCCGCATATTAGCACAGTACCCATTTTGTGGGAGTCAATCACTCTAAATAGGTGTGATGAAAAGGCAGGTGGGTTCTTGTTAGGAGCATAATACGACACCACTGTGACTAGGGTGTTGGAAATATGACCTGTGAGGAGAATATAGCATCCAGCTGGATCGCTAAGTTGAGGAATTGGGTCTGATCTGTGGGGGAAGGTGCAGGAATTGGGGCTCATGTGTGGGGGTTGTTGTCACCAGAACAGTAATAGAGGGGAAATCCTCCAATGGGGACCCTGGTTCTGATGACAACTGGGGAAACCCTCACTTTGGGGGGAATTCTTCTCACTTCCTGTTTCAGTGGAACACAGATGGCAAAAAAAAAAATAAATAAAACCTGGCAAGGGTTTTAACCGTCCCCCTACTCCATCCAAAATGAAAAGATTCTGATTTTACTTCTGCTCCAAGATGGAAGGCCGCTGACCCTAGGATTCTCATTTACTATAAATAGAATGTAAATGATCATTTCCATGAATGTTGCAATTCATTTTATATAAACATTTTCTGTTCCTTGTATTGCACAGTCAGTTGTTCCATTCTGCAATCTGTTTTCTATATGTTGGTGATGTCACATGTGCAGTGCGATTTCAAAGTAGCAAGGTCGGCGCGATTTCAGGTGCTACTTGATAGACATCTGTGTGGCTTCATGCACAGATGTCTGTCGAAATCGCAATTGAAATCGCCAAAAGTAGTGCAGGAACTACTTTTGCAAATTGGTGAGGCACTGTAAAATCGGTATCGCAACGATTAGAACTGTGCCATTGCCGCCAATAGGCTGCGACTTGTCATGCAATTTGATCTCTCAAATCACATGACAAATCGATGCAATCTGAACCTGGGCTCAATGTTTACTATAAAAATTGCAATGTTCTGTTCTAGATCAAAGGAAGTCTGTAAAATGAGGTCGGTTTAACCACTTAAACACCAAACCTTTTTCTGGCACTTGCCTATTTCACGTTTAAAATCATTTTTTTTGCTACAAAATTACTATATATATATATATCTATATCTTATAGCAGAGACCCTAGAGCATAAAGTGCTGATTGTTGCAAAAAGAAAAAAATCATGATTCTCATTTTGGCCAGAAACGTGTGTGTGTGTGTGTGTGTGTGTGTGTGTATATATATATATATATATATATATATATTATTATACATACAGTCAGGTCCATAAATATTGGGACATCGACACAATTCTAATATTTTTGGCTCTATACACCACCACAATGGATTTGAAATGAAACGAACAAGATGTGCTTTAACTGCAGACTTTCAGCTTTAATTTGAGGGTATTTACATCCAAATCGGGTGAACAGTGTAGGAATTACAACAGTTTGTATATGTGCCTCCCACTTTTTAAGGGACCAAAAGTAATGAAACAGATTAACAATCCTAAATCAAACTTTCATTTTTTAATACTTGGTTGCAAATCCTTTGCAGTCAATTACAGCCTGAAGTCTGGAACTCATAAACATCACCAGACGCTGGGTTTCATCCCTGGTGATGCTCTGCCAGGCCTTTACTGCAACTGTCTTCAGTACCTGCTTGTTCTTGGGGCATTTTCCCTTCAGTTTTGTCTTCAGCAAGTGAAATGCATGCTCAATCAGATTCAGGTCAGGTGATTGACTTGGCCATTGCATAACATTCCACTTCTTTCCCTTAAAAAACTCTTTGGTTGCTTTCGCAGTATGCTTCGGGTCATTGTCCATCTGCACTGTGAAGTGCCTCTGACTTTGGAGTTGGCCGACGCCCTGAAAAATTGGGGGTACGCTTGACTAAGGAATTTTGGGGTGTGGGTTTGGGAAAAATTGGTCTCCTATAAGCAGGCTATATGGATTTTGTCAGTGGCAAGAGCTCGAAGCGGTTTGGCCCATTTGTGTGGTGTATTAAATTCCTGGACATTGAGGGAGAAATGTTTAGGGGGGCCATGATGTTAAAGAGAGTAAAATAGTACTGTACCTGTCCTGCCGGTTTGTCGCCACCACAGTCACCGATCCAAAGGGGAGGAAGTAGAGAAGAAGAAGGTACATTAAACTCATATATAACATTCTGAGTGATTAATGAGTTCAACAATAAATGAGGCGGAGAGCGAGCTAGGGGCCAGCCAAGCAAACCCCCAGAGGCTCTACGTTTGCGTCTGGAAGTCCACATTATAATATGGGGGTCCAGAGGTGGTCAACGGGGGGAGCAAGTAAGTCCTGCGAGTGGACAGCTCCACAGATAGTTGAACACTATAAAGAACTTTAACAGGATAATCGAGGGTCTCCTGGGAAATTAGGCAGTATCTAGGAGTAAATCATTAAAGATCTGACTTGAGTCATCATGGATCACACATACTGAGCCACAACGAGCTTGAAGCAAACATAAACATTGAAAGGGGTAATTCAAACCAAACTTAAGAGAGAGGGAGGGAGGGGAAGAGGTACAATAGCAACAGAGATGAATCTTTATGAGGAAGAGTCCATTAGGTAGAGGTTCATTTCAGCTGGATGAATTAGCTGCTGTGGGAGTCAGAGTGCAAATGGAGCCAAGTCATAGCATTTGGAGGATGCCAGGGGGATATAGCGTTTGGCATGATATATTAGATTCAAAAGTTCAGGAGAAATCAGATCAGTTGGACAGATATAAGATTGTGGCAAATGGCGGGGTATTCAGGTTGTGTGCAAGCAGTTGCATCACTTGGCACAGGGACGGCCAGGTGTAAGACGGTGAAGATAGTCTTCTGGCTTGTAGCCAGCAGGGTGGCTTCCGAAAGGATGGCTGCACACTTAAGAGTGGAAATAGTTTTTTTCAGGGTGTTGCCGTATGTGCACCAGGCATCCTACAGCAGAATCAGGATGGAGGTAAAGGAGCGGGGTGCTGTGAATAGGGTTCACACGATGGTCAGTCCATTGAATCTTCTGTGGTTGTAGCCAGGGGTTCAAAGCAGCCACATTTGTATTGGGCTGAGTGGGGGTGGGAATCCACTGGGGCCGTTGTACGGGGGTCCTTCTTTGGGGATCTGGATGCTGAACGCCTGCGGGAATGTTCTTTGGCAGGGCTACGCTCCATAAGGTCCAGCTCATGTAAAGTGTACCGGAGCTCGTTTGCAAGGCGGCAAATGTATTTAGTTTCTAAGTGTGTAAAGCGCACAGAAAAGAGAAACCCCCAATAATAGGCGATTTGATGTTGTAAAGTTTGGAGCAGGGGTTTCAGAGCTCACCTCTTGTTGATGGTGATAAGCGAGAGGTCAGCGAACAGTTGGTAGCTGTAGCCTTGGAAGGAGAGGGTATGCTTGCCCCTGGCTGCTGCTAGCTAGTAGCTGCTCTTTCGTGTGGTAGTAATGGAATTTTGCTATAATATCCCAGTGAGGTCTGTTGAATTTGCAGGGGGCTAGAGCTCTGTGCACTCTATCCATCTCCAGTATTTCCACTGGAATGGCCGGTTGTTGCTCTTGAAACAGGGCTATCATAGTTGCCTGTAAGTCTTACAGTTTCAGGTACCCCCCTGATCCTTGGGTTGGCTTTCTGAAGCATGGCTTCAAACTTAGTAAAAATGTCTGATTGTGTCTGAGTCTGTGTGATCCAGTGTTCTGGATCAGACTCACCATGCTGCAGGCGCTGGGAGCGGTGCTGTTGTTGCTGCTGTGATGATGAGCGCAGTGAGCGCGGTTATCTGGCCTGTAAGGGAGGCGCTGGCGCCATCTTGGAGTTAGGCCGCGCCAGGGCGTCCCGGATGTTTTAGGACCGGAATCTCGGTTTGGTGCCGACCAGGACCATGGTAGCCGGCCTGGGGTGACTGCCCAAGCTGTGCTGGTGTGGATGCTGTGGTCCGCGGAGCCCGTGCAGCGCTGTGTCCAGTGGCCGTGTCCACTCAGGAGCGGAGCTCTATGCTGGCACGTCTGCTCGCATTGGCTCCGCGCATGCGCCCCTCTTTTATTTTTAATACATTTGCAAAGATTTCAAACAAACCTCTTTCACGTTGTCATTATGGGGAATGGTTTATTGAATTTTGAGGAAAATAATGAATTCAATCCATTTTGGAATTAGGCTGTAACATAACAAAATGTGGACAAAGTAAAGTGATGTCAATACTTTCCGGATGCACTGTAGGTAGGGCAGGTGCAGTAAACCTTCACCCCTGATTCTGAATATGAATAGAAAATGCTGGGATCAATGCTGGAGTTGTTTACCAGTCTGTACAGTTTCCCATGGGAACATAGTCTAGTTCTTTTGCTGAGAAGTCAGTCAGTCAGTTTGTCTTCTAAAGTTCCACTTTAACCTTCCTGGCGGTATGATTATTTCAGATTTTTGGTGCTGAAAGCGGTACCATTATTTTGCATGGAAATTTGGCGTTTTATATTGTAGGCCTGTAATTCTAAGGAATAACTCACTTAAATCTGTCTAAACAAGAGTCTAGTAGACATCCTGGGTATGATAAAGTTTGAAACATGAAATCATAAATTATAATATAATTAACTAAAAATAATTATCAAAAATTATAACGTAATAGTAATAAAATGTATTCAATAATGTAATCAAACCAAAAACACTGAAATTTGCTCAGTTGCAGAATTGTCGATGTTGTCACTTTCAGTGTCTGATGATAAATTCTCCCAAAAATCAGTATCACTCAATTCTGCAAATGATTCTTATTTACTATCGCTGTTTTCTAGCTGATCAAAAACCACTTTTGATGTAAAGGGACACTTTTTGGTTGCCATGGATATTCTCAAGTTTCCAGGCAGAAAGAATGGCATATATAATATAAAAGTGCATGTAGGGTTCTGGGCAAACCACTAGGGACAAATTGGATGTGAAATTATTTGATAATGCAATGTAATTTGTAAGATTACAGTGCACTGTATGTACGCTGTGTGTTTCACTTTTTGAATTTGCTGCCGGTCTCTGTCCCCGTGCTACACGACGCTCGCAGGGAACAGAGCCTGGCACACAGAGGCATTGGGCAGAAGATACAGCCCACAGACACAGCGGGGGACATCGCTGGATCCAGGGGACAAGGTGAGCAACGCTGCCTTGGATCCAGCGATGCAATCCCGAGTGTGGTTCGGGGTTACCGCTAATGGTACTGAAATTCCACCCTGAGCCACACTCGGGATTACCGCCAGGGAGGTTAACTCAGTTCTGGTCATCCCAAACCACCCTAAGCCTATCAAAGTGGTTTCCCTTAATAAACAACAAAACAAAGCCCTTGGACAGGTTTTCTGACTACCGTGTGTCTGCTAAAAATGCTTGCTGCCTGTGCAGACAAAGAGGGACCCAAAATCCAGCGGCTCCTAAGGGGGTAGTGCTACATATACACAGACACTAATTGCAATTTAAAAAGCTACATATGTGGGAAATTAACCTTTAATTGCCATTTTAACCTATGTGTATCACCTTGTGTGTCTGTACCAAGGCCAAAAATTCCAGGGTATGTACACTTTTGATCGGGGCCATTTGGGTGATTTCTGTTATGATTTTAAAAAGAGGAAAACAACTATGTGATAATAAATGACTTCATATGCTCACTATCCTTACATAAAAGATTTTTTGGCGTGATCAGTCATATTTTTAATATCCATGTCAAAATGTCATGATTTCTGTCAGGGTATGCAAACCTTTGAGCACAATTGTATACATTGAAAAGTGAGCTCTGTATATGTGAAACTTTGTACAGTTATTTGTGTTCCCTGTTTAGCCACATTTTTTCAGTATTATGTTTTTAATGACATAGTTTCTCTACAGATGTCTTCATCAACTTAGATTTTATTCTCTCCCAAAGATGTGAAAATTGTTTCACCAAACGCATCAAGAGATGTATACCAGTGCCTGGTCATCTTTGTATGTCTGTACTGTTGTGAAAACGACATGGCACCAATGTATACTTTTTAATACTTGGCTAAATATAGTTTATATTTTGCTTCTTAAATTGTAATATTGAACATGAATAAAAAGAACATTTTCTAAATAATTGTTTCATTTTATGGCGTGACTCTTTAAGTCCCATGGGCATTCTTTTTGCTTTAAGAAATTATTTTTCTGGGACTGAATTCTGCCTCCATCATCTGTGCACCTGAGCCATCATTATCATCTATGCGGTAAAATATGCACAATGCTCTGCTATGGAGCTTCTTTGGGCATTTGTCCCGCATGCTCAAGTGTATGGGCTATGCCCGATGAGTGGAAATGTTTTCAAATGCCCCTCCCCCCAAAAAAAGAAAAGCATGCAAGAACTTGAGTTTCTTCTACGCAGAGATGTGAATGGGGCCTGACAGCTGAGTGTCTCCGTCCACTCCATTTTATGTAATTGTATAAAGATAACTATGCAATCTGATTGTACAATCTCTGTACAAATTAATTTAGATTTACCAAAACTACTGATTAGGAGGACCCACCGAAACAATCTATTCAATAAGTGTCAATTCAGGCAGGCCCTTGCACTACATAACTGATGGTAGATCTAAAGGAGATTGTACAATCAGATTGTATAGTGTATGGCCGCCTTAAAGGAAGGAGTAGGAAAGTGGGTGGAAACAAAACAAGAGGTAGTAGAGTAAGGAGGGAGGTGTGGTCCAGACAGGTAAACACACCCTATTCTGTGATGCAGTAAGGCAGTGCATGAAGGGATATGAAGCTTTTTGGAATGTTTTGTAATTTTTTATAAATTTTGAGTTGTAATCACATTGGGATGGCTGGAGCAGAAAAAGACATTAGAAACAGCTTCTATTTAATATGAAAAGGTGCACTTATCATTTAAGACAAAGAGAGGTAAACAAAAATAAATAAAACAGGCCAAGTAGGTCATCAAATCTGCCATCACTCTTCTATGCCTCTGTGTGAATTATGTTAAATTTTTCAAATCGTTAGAGTGTGTAAAGCCAAAACCTTTTTTAGTGCTTTTTCTTTGTCACGTTTTGGATTGTGCAGGGAAGTTTTAAAATTCTTACTAGATTTCTATTGTTTTTTGTGCCCCTGCTGGTGAGATTCACCATCTCTATTACTAAAGTCACGAAGGACAGGAGATGAGGTAAAATCTTCCAATGTGGACAGCTGTTTCTGTGGTGACTGTCTAAAAGGATTTTCTCTAACTTTCTGTTGTGCCTCTGAGAAAGTTTCTTTGCTAGAAAACCGAAAAATGTTTGACTTTAAATATATATTTTAAAATCCAAAATGGTAACCATAATAGTAACATGGTAAAACGTGACTTGAGTTGTACATTTTTTTTTTTTTTTCAGAACTTGGACAGACCTGCATTGCACCACCAGTCGTACCATTTGGAGACATCGAAGCAATAAGACAAAAGACTTATCAATCAGGTTCTTCTGTAATATATAAGTGTGCAAATTTTTATAAGCTTGAAGGAAAAAAAGAAATTACATGTAAAGATGGAGAATGGGAAAAGGAGCCAGTCTGTCGAGGTATGGGGATTTCAGTATTTATGAAAAATCTCTTTGGTTTTCTAAGATAGGTGCGGGTATATATTATTAGACTAATTAATTTAAGTCTAAAGTCGCTCAGTATACGATAACATACATACCAAAAATTTTGTATGTAAATGTTGTTTTGGTATGCACTATTTTACAGAACAATACATTTTCAGCTGCCTTGCATACCAAATGGATTTGTTTTAAAAAAAATACCCTGATGATATCTTTTTCTATAATATGGAAAAATCGACAAACATGCATCTCTAGTTTGTTTGATGTATAATTGATTTAGTATATTTAACCCAATTCCAAATATTGCCACTAATTTATTCTCTCCTATCTAACCCGAGTGCAGGCACTTTAGATATGTTTAGGTCTTGATACATAAGTCTGCTCTGTAAGGTCCAAAACAAGGGCATGTTTTTTCCTGGATAGTGGACATTTTCTTGTACAATGGCAATAATTCACTGACTGGCTCAGGGGGACCTTATTGCACAGAAGGACCATTGCAAGTGGGTTAAATAAAAAAAAAAAATCAGATTGTGTCAACTTAATAAATAAAACATTTCTAGGCTAAAATTTGTGTGTAATGGCAAAATGGTGACAAAATCAAAGATAAAAATAACAAACATGTTCTACTTACCTGCTCTGTGCAATGGTTTTGCACAGAGCAGCCCCGATCCTCTTCTTTTTGGGTCCCTCACTGGCGATCCTGGCTCCTCTCCTGGCCGAGTGCCCCCAATAGCAAGCCTCTTGCCATGGAGGCACTCAAGCAGGCTCACTCCCGAGTAGCGCTCTGTGTTTCGATTCACACAGAGTGTGTCTTGACCCTCCCTGCCCCCTCCCCCCACTCTTGCCTCATTGGTTGTGATTAACAGCAACAGGAGCCAGTGGGAGCCAAGCAAGAAAGGTAGACCCAGGAGAGCCACTGCTCTCATGCACATCGCTGGATCCAGATGGGGCTCAGGTAAGTATATGGGGGAACTGCACCCAGAAGGTTATAGCCCATCAATTCAGAGTTTAAAAAATGACTTTTTTTTGCAATAGTTTTTATTAGAATTCAATATTGAATACAATAAAAATTAAAACAAAGAATAAGAAGAAAAACAAATGATAAAGTAGTTCAATTACACATCTGGTTATATACATCCTTGTTGTTGATCAATGGGATCTATTAATAAACATCATTACATCAAGCTTCAAACCGCATTACTTGTTACATTTTTCTGTCCATATTTCCCAGTGTTTGTCAAACTTTTTACATTGCATAAAATTAATAGCAATAAGGCGTTCATATGCATGATTCTGCCTGACCGCCTTTACTACATCAGAGACATTTATAGTGGACTTGTTTTTCCAGTTGCGTAGTATAAGTGATCTAGTCTCCAGGAGCATATGGGATATTACTTGTCTATGTTGGGTCGGGAAAATGTCTATTCCTAAATATAGTACTGCTAGCCCCGGATTGGGAGGAGTTATAACTCCTGTGGCTGAAGAGATAAGTAGGAAGACTCAGTTCCATAGGCTTTTAATATTAGGGCAATCCCAGAAGGTATGCTTAAGGTTTCCCACTAGCCCACAACCTCTCCAACATAGGGGGGATGCATTCTGGAAGATGTGTGCTAAACTGTATGGAGTGTAATACCATCTTTCTATTATTTTAATTGTCAGTTCCCAATGTTTAGCGCAATGCAAGGCCTTGTGGATTTCTTTGAAGTCATTGTTCATCTTGAAAGGAATTACCGATTTTGGTTTCCCATTTCTTTGTGGTTGCAGTTTTTTGGAATGTCAATTTGTTGTGAGCTAAATTATAAAATAGTGATATTCCCTATTGTATTTTGGATTCTCCATGTTTTGGCTGGTAATTTTCGTTTGGGTAAGGGATGTAGTTTCAGCAAGTGCAACGTGCGACTGCAAGAGAATATCATATTGGAAGGTAATTCGTTTTCTGATATTATTTGTTCTACAGACTTAGGATTAGGGCCATTGGTGAGGTCCGATATGTAGTGGACGCCATAGGATATGAATGTTTTGACCGATGGCATGGGTATTTTTGCCTCTAGGAGATTGATTGGCCATTTGTAGTTTACTTCAGTGATGTTGGTACTATTTTGGGTCTGGAGGTATCCCCATGTTTGTATAGATGCTTGTATCGTGGGTGAAATATCACGTAGCTCCCACGCTTTCCATGTGTCGCCCATGAGAAAAGCAACTAAGTTGTTTGTTGGGGTTAAGGTACCCTCTATATCTACCCATATTGGTTTGGTATCTTCCTGAAACCAATATTTAAGGTGATCTAGTCTTGTCTTGTTGCCCATAGGTAGTCTTTCAGATCCACTAGTCCTGCTCCCCCAACTTTCTTGTGTGAGAGATATTTACTTGGTATGGGAATTGGTAGTGTAAGAAATCTATATAGAATTTGTGGTAAGATCATCATCTTAAATGCTGCTATTTTGCATGACCAGGATAATTCTTTATCTGTCATAGCTTTTAGTTGGGTGTCTATTTTGGCCACAAGTTGTTTGATTTTGGCATCTGCTAGGAATGACGTTGTGTTAATTCCTAAGTATGTAATCCCTTTGTTGCTCCAGGTATACGGGAGCTTTCCTTGTAGAAGGTTTTGTGTTGACTGTTCTATGCCTATATGGAGAATTAAGGATTTATTAAAATTAACCTTGTAATATGAGATGTTTCCAGAATTTTGTGGGCCTGTTTTAGTGATGTATTTGGGTTTGTTAAGAGTAATATGACATCATCTGCAAATAAATTGATGGTGTGTTTGCTAGAGCCTATTTGGAAGCCCGTAATTAGTGGGTCGCTTCTAATGGCTTCCGCCAAGGGCTCTATCATTAAATTGAAGATAGACGGTGATAAAGGGCATCCTTGGCGGGTGCCATTAGAGTTATCAAAGGGTGTAGATAGGAGGCCTGATGTATACACTTGCGCAGATGGTTATGAATAAAGAGCTAGAACCGCAGTCAGTATAGACCCTCCAAAGATAAACTTGGACAATACCATCTTCATATAAGTCCAGTGGATTCTATTGAACGCCTTCTCTGTATCAATGGATAATAGCAGAGAAAGGCGTTCGAGTCTTTTCAACATAATGAATTACATTGATAATTCTAGCAGCATCCGAGGTGTTCCTCCCCTTCACGAACCCCATCTGATCAAGTTGTATGAGTGATGGGTTGATATTAGTCAATCTCTTAGCCAGTAGTTTCACATATACTTTAATATCAGAATTTAGGAGTCATATCGGTCTGAAGTTTGCCGGTGTGTTGGGATCGTTACCTGGTTTAGGTAGCGTTACTATGTGCGCTCTCAGCATCTCTTGGGGGAATGATCATGTTTTTGCTGCTTTAATATACACTGATTGCATATGTGGGGATAGAATATTGTTAAAAATTTTATAATATTCATTTGAGAAACCATCCGGTCCTAGTGATTTACCATTCAGTAGGGTAGCTATTGTTTGTTCTATTTCTTTGGTTGTAAATGGTGCGTTGAGCTCCTATAGTTGTGTTTGTGAGAGAGATGGAAGGTTTATTCCTTTTAGGAATTTTTGTATGTTCTCAAGGGTTGGTTGAGGTGTAGTGCTGTTATCTCGTAAGTTTGGTTTGTAATGTCCTGGGGATTGGTGACTTTGTGATGTAAGTTAGTGTGAATTAAATGTGCTATTTTGGCTTTAGTGCGTGCTGCTCTGACCTTGTTTGCTAAATGCTTACCTGCCTTGTTTGCATTGGCATAGTAGTTCAGTTGTAGGCATTTGAGATGCGTGTCGTATTGTTGTGCGAGGTGTAGTCTTAATTCATCTCTGAGCTTAGCAAGTTTAGTCGTCAGTGTATTTGTGGGAGACTCTTTGTTTAGGAATTCCGCTAAGTGTATTTCGGATAGAAGTGTTTTGCTGCGTATCATTTTTTCTCTCTGGCCCCTAATTGTATGACTATGCCCCTAATATAAGCTTTATGGGTGTTCCAGATAGAATATGGGTCCCTGACTGAGGATTGATTATTGAGAAAAAAATATTGGAGATGCTGAGAGAGCACAGAGTGAGTATGGGATGTCACTAGACCTCCACAAAATGTTTGATAGCCTATCTTATGATTACTTTTTTTTGGTGTAAGAAACTATAGGGTTTTGGCCCCTCCTTCCTATGCATTATGTGTGCCTTGTACCACACACCCACAGCACATATTTCCCGTAAGGGTTATAAATCGGACCCCATATAAATACAACGAGGCACGTGACAGGGCTGTTGTGAACATAAATACACACTATTTGCAGACAATGTTTTAATGTACATGACTTCCCCTCATACCACTGTAGCACCCTCTAGCTTAGTGTACTAGGTGTAGTGTTCATAGCTGTAATGTGGGTAAATTATCATGGCTGAGAGCCAGGCTGAGTTGAATCTGGGTCAGGGATGAGCAATTCAGGGAGGCTTGATGACTCATTAAGCAGCACCTCTGGTACCTCTCCCTACTTGCTGGAGCCTTGCAGACACTTCCAGGAGAATGGGTGGGAGGTTAGGAGGAACTGCTTGGAGTATTGAGGAGGGCCACAGCCAATCCCCAGCAAGTTGGCTGGCAGGGGACGGGCACCTTTTAAATACTCTTGGGTCATGCTAGCATGGGCAGTTGGGTGGAAAATGGAGATGGAGTGCTGAGGAGGTGAGGGATGCCCCCTAGTCTGGAAGGGGGGTGACCTCGGGCCTGGGGCTCAGGTGCTGGGGAGGCCCTCTACAACACATGGAGGATATCCTTCCTGAAAGCACGGGAGTAAGAGTGAGGACAGCAGGAGCAGGTCATCATATCCAGAAGTTCTCCAGGAGAAGTCAGCTGCGTGGGCTGGTGAGTTTACAGTCTGGGAGGACTGTGGGAAGTAGTAAGGAGGGATAGTGAGAGAAGCAGCTGCAGCCAGGTGGGCTGGCCGTGCTTGAAAAGGTGGTGCTGGGATCAGTAGCCACAGGAATGTAAACTGGACACTGAACTTTACTACACAACCAAGAGTGCTCGCGGTCCCTGCCTGTAGAGGGCCTTTGCTTCAAAATCTGACTGTTGCCTTTTTTTGTCAGATTAAAGGAGTATTTAGTGGCGCTTGGGGAGCAGGCAAGGAGAACTAGATATAAAATAAAAGTTGTAAAAAAATACAGTGGGTCTGAAATCAGTACCCAGAAGATAATGGTAATAAAAAGTAAAATAGTTATGCATAAAATTTAAACATAATTGTTGTAAAATAAAAATCCAAAGAAAATGGTTGTAAAAGGAATTCAAAAACAAAAGACATGGCAATAGGTGTCCATAACAAAATGTCCAATTAGTCCATGCTGATTACAAGCTCAGAATCAGCAGCCAGTTGTCAGAGTTGAAGAGGCTCTGTGAGACAAAGAAAGCAGGGAAAACATAGCAGCTCTATCTGAGTGTAGTAGATTAGTAATAAAACAAAATGTATTAAAAGATGAATTAGCAACTCACAAAAGTGGAGTAAAAGTATGCATATATACAGTATCTCACAAAAGTGAGTACACCCCTCCCATTTTTGTAAATATTTTATTCTATCTTTTCATGTGACAACACTGAAGAAATGACACTTTGCTACAATTCAAAGTAGTGAGTGTACAGCTTGTATAACAGTGTAAATTTGCTGTCCTCTCAAAATAACTCAACACACAGCCAAAATCGCTGGCAACAAAAGTGAGTACACCCATAATGCTGGATTCACATCTGGGCATAGCGTTTTCAGGCAGAGAGTAACGTTGTTAAAGCGATTTTGCAGCAATTTTTACAGCAATTTTTGCAGCAATTTTGCTGCGATTTTGTACAGGTCAAAAGGTCACCAGTGTAAAAAGTGGAAAAATGCCCAATTCAAGCTACAAAAATACCTCCAGAATTTTTTTGAACTTCAGGCATTTTGAAATGGAGATGTGAACCATCTCCATAGTGAATAATTGATTTTTTCCCCTCCAGCGTTTTGTAGCTTCAGGCTTCAAGCTACAAAATGCTCAGGTGTGAATGGGGCCTGAGTGAAAATGTCCAAATTGGGCCCAAAGTGTCAATATTTTGTGTGGCCACCATTATTTTCCAGAACTGCCTTAACCGTCTTGGGCATGGAGTTCACCAGAGCTTCACAGGTTGCCACTGGAGTCCTATTCCACTTCTTCTCCATGAGAACATCACTGAGCTGGTGGATGTTAGAGACCTTGCGCTCCTCCACCTTCCATTTGAGGATGCTCCACAGATGCTCAATAGGGTTTAAGTCTGGAGACAGCTTCTTTTGCAAGGCAGTGGTCATCTAGGAGCTGTGTTTGGGGTCCTTATCGTGTTGGAATACTGCCCTGCGACCCAGTCTCCAAAGGGAGGGGATCATGCTCTGCTTCAGTATGTCCCGGTGTGTTTTATAAC
>BLSH010396237.1:9636-32410 GCA_018402905.1 Glandirana rugosa
ACCCGACGACCAGGACCCCAGACCCGACGACCAGGACCCCCGACCGACGACCAGGCCAGGCCCAAGGACCAGCAGCCCAGGCCTAGCAGCCAGACCCCAGGCCCCAGCAGCCAGACTCCAGGAGCCCAACCCCAGCAGCCAGACCCCAGGACCAGCAGCCAGCCCCCAGGACCAGCAGCCCAGACCCCAGGACCAGCAGCCCAGACCCCAGTACCAGCAGCCCAGACCCCAGTACCAGCAGCCCAGGCCTAGCAGCCAGACCCCAGGACCAGCAGCCCAGGCCTCAGCAGCCCAGGCCCCAGGACCAGCAGCCCAGGCCCTAGCAGCCAGACCCAAGCAACCAGGCCCAAGGACCAGCAGCCCAGGCCTAGCAGCCAGACCCCAGGCCCCAGCAGCCAGACTCCAGGAGCCCAACCCCAGCAGCCAGACCCCAGGACCAGCAGCCAGCCCCAGGAGGACCAGCTGCCAGCCCTAGTACCCATTATTTAAGGTAAGTGAACGGGGCACCAGAAATATCCATGCACCCAGGCATCTGTGACCCTAGGATTGGCCCTGGAACTCACAAAGGTAAGGATCCTCTGGGAGTCAGAACGGATAAAGGGAGAATGAGAGAGGGACATAGCACTGACACTGGTTGTGAGAGTATTAAAATAAAAGTCAGTGGGATGGCCAGTGAGTGTATTCGGTGGGACGGCCAGTGTGTGGGCCTTGGGGAAAGTTGGTGGTCATGCCCCGGGGGGGCCCAGGCCTGAAGCTGTGTAAGGGGCCCCAAAATTTCTGATGGCTGCCCTGCATTTATAGGTATAGTTGATCCAGGGAAAATCTGTTTGCCTCTCGGGGGGATCAGGAAGGAATTTTCCCCCGCTATAGCAAATTGGATCATGCTTTGCTGGGGTTTTTTCCCTTTCTCTGGATCAACCATGGGCGACGAATTGTGTATATGGGATTGCATAGCTATGTATATATTTTTTCTTTTTTTTATTGGTTGAACTAGATGGACTTTGTGTCTTTTGTCAACCTGACTAACTATGTAACCAGACTGCCTTTACAGTAGTAAATAAGGGTGTCATATTTACTCTTTTTCATTGATAGGTTCTGCAACGAGGGTTAAACTACCCCCGGAAAAAAAAAATTTGCTTTAATAAACAGCGCTTCTCAGAGCAAGAGCCCTGTTCATTTGAGCAGTGATCATGGGATGTGTCGGATCGCTGGAGAGCCAGGCCGCTGCACTGTGTGAGATAAAAGCTGTCTGGCTCTCCTGTGTGCTGGTAGCACAGTGTATTTTAACCTTTGCTTCAGCACTTATCAGTGGGAAAAACCCAAAGATCCCCGTATTTTTTACTGTACACTGCATGATGGTAATAAATTAGGAGGGTTCAATTATACTTTAATTAATTGGTGGCTTTTTGGATCTGCCTGGGGATAACTCTTCTAAAGTTAATATGTCTACATTAGAGTATACAAAAAGGTAACAAAAATGGTTTCCTGTTTGTGCCAGGTTCTTTTGTGTAATCCGCTTAAATCTTTGTATTATTATGACCCTCAATGTCAGATAAAATCACAAATTTAAGTTGTGGATTGCAATTGATATGCCCACTTTAAGCAGACTTTGTTGGGTAGGAAGCAGAGACTGTACTTACAATGAAGTGCAATTCAATTTCTTTTCAATGCCCCAGTCATAGACTTCCACTGAACTCTTATTAGCTGCTGTTAAACTATAATAACATTTAAGACTATAGCCTGGAGCACAAAATGTTGCACTGCTTTGTTCATTGTTTTATGTATTGTTCTGATCACATTGTACTTTTTATTAGCTCCAAGAAATGAAAAATGAAACGATTTTCCATTTTTCTTAGGTAGCTGCAAAGTCACAAAATAAATAAAAAGGTTTTCAATTTAATAGGGGCCGCTCAGTGACTTTACAAGTCTGTATGAATTATTCCCAGGAAGCCACAATATACAACAGTATAATTTTTCAAAAAAGCTCAACTATTTATCATTAAAGTTGAGAAAAGCAATCTACCAATGCAATGCCCTCCCTTCCCTGCACTGCAAAGAAAAAATGCTTTTGTAGCCAGGAGCTGGGTATACACACACCCAGCAACAGAGAGACATTTCTGCCATTAAGTCCAATGCAGCTGTTTCCCCTAGTGTCAGTTTACTGATCTGTGACTCTAACAATGATAGGAGAGAGTTGCACTCTGGGGGTTGTAGCTTACTTGTGAGGATTTGCCCCCTGGCTGTACTGGGAGAGAACTACATCTACCAACAGGCTGTGGAGCAAAGGAGGGTTTCTGGGAGAAGAGGTGGCTCGTGGGGGAAGCTATTTAAGCAGAGGCTTGAGGCCTAACACACTCTCTCTGGACAGCGCGTATCTGTGAGCAGGGAATCTGTTGCTGAAAGTGGCCTACTTTCACAGACTGACCAACTCAGATACCCTGCAGGACTTCAGTGAGCAGCATGAGTGACCTTCCCTGCAGCAAGCGGGGCCAGTTTCTGGTCCATGCATCCCGCAAGGGCTATAGATCTGGGAGAGCCATGGTGAGAGGTAGTGGAGGGCGATCCTAGGAGCCGGAGACTGGAGTGATTATCTTCATCATCTCCATCCTTATCATCATCATCATTCTCAGTGGTGGATACATCATCTGCATCCTCTGTTCCTGTGGGGTGAGCAGGTGAAAGCCCATCCTAACAGACATTGTGCACAGATAATCTGATTCTTCATATGTACAAGTAGGAGAGGCCTAGTCATTAACTTTGGGAACAGAAGCGGAATACAAGCATTCTTACTTTAGATCGGGTTGTTGATATTTGTAGTTCCACAGAGTAAAGTCAGTGATCACTGTGAAGCTTTTATTGTTCTGCTACAGAAAGTGTGCTTTATACAATCACATTACACTTCTTTGGAATGTATTTTGTTACATCAGCCTTTGTTTGGTATATACCATTTAATCTACAAAAGCTAGCTGAAGAACAACTGAACTGTCAAGCAAGGAACATTTAACTACAACTACCCTTCATTCTCTTCCCCCACTTTGTGAGAACTCTCTCCCTTAGAGCAGGTTGAATACTGCTGCATTTATTATTTTGGTGCTGTACTTGTTTATCTACTCTTGGCTGGTGTCATGTGAGTGAGCAGTAGAGAGTGGTCTGACAATTCAGAAGTCATTCCCCTGCTCTCCTGTGCCCCACTCCCGTACACAGTATATTGATATTACATACCACTGGTTGAATCTACAGAATCACAGTTAACATACCATATCATTCCCTTGTGTGTAACATTTATCCAGTTATGAGAAGTATTTGATGTGTTTGACTTTACCTTTGTGAGTCCAAGTTCTTTCTAAAATATATACTTTGAGTAAACACTATTGATTATCTCAATCTTGTGTGTTCCATTACTGTGTCTTTACTTAAAGGGGAACTAACACTATGAGTATACCCAATGTGTCAGAAGTGGCAGAGGACTCACAGAGTCAGGGAAACCAGAGGGAGCTTGACTTATTTTGCGACCCTCAAGAGGGCAGCGCTACATTTGGGGGATCCCCCTAATGGTAAGCCCCAGTAAGTCCAAGGAACCACTCAGAGAAAAGGGGAAGATGGACTCCTCTACTCCTTTCAGCTGGGTGCAGGAAGAAGGGAGTCCTCTGGAATTGGCTAGTGTGCTGAAGCTAAAGAAACAAAATTACTACCCCAGCTCCACTGTCAATATAAAAGTCCATGAACTGTGATCCGGTGATCTAGGCAGGGTGTTCAGGCCCCATAGATACGATTCTTGAATCAGGAAGGCTTGCAACTCGGATGCTCTTGAATGAAAGTACTATATTTGTTACATGGGTACACGGGTACAGGCTATATTCTGATGCATTTCGGCTATGAAGCCTTCATCAAAGCACACATATTTGATTTAAAAACTGATATTTATAACAAAACAAGCTCTCAAAATGGGTAAGTATATCCTGATTAGAAACAATCAATCAATTAAAAACACATGGAGAAAAAGAAAGGAGACACAGCAGGCATATGAAAGACATATCATGAACAAGTAAAACATGTTCTGCCATTACTGAAACAAATCTAACACAACAATGTAATTATGTTAAGAAAATATTTATGTACATCCTATCATGCAAGGCATATGGTTTTCTAGTATTAAGGGTATAGATCCACCACACTTTACGTTTAAGCAACATACGATGAGTATCACCTCCTCTTGGGGTTTTTTTAACCTGTTCAGCCCCAAGAAAAGAAAAGGTGTCAAGATTACTGTTGTGTACTTCTCGGAAGTGTTTTGACACATTGAAATATTTTTAGCATTCATGTTAGTAGTGTCATTCACATGTTCCGAGATTATAACTCTCAATGGGCGTATAGTACACCCAACACATTGCACGTTACAAGCACTACATCAAATTAAATAAACCACCGATTTAGAATTACAGTTAATGTATTGTTTGATGGTATATGTTTTTTTGTTGAGAAGGAAATCACAGATGTATACTTTTTAATGTCTATGGCATTGCTTGTAGGTATTTTGGCCACATATATAGGTTCCTGTAGTAGAAAGCCAAGTCTGTGGTTTGTTTGGCTTCTGAGAGCAAAACAAACTAGGTGACAACATGCTACCTAGACTGGGAACCATTCTAGAAGAAAATTTGCAACCCCCTTTGATGGCACTGTACAGATCTTTATCAGCATACAAGATGGGAAGATGTTCTTTAAGAATTAGAGCAATTTTGTTGTACTCTAAGGAAAATGTAGTAACAAAGTTAACTAGTGTGCTGAAGCTGCCTGGAATTGGGTGGTCTGAGAGAGAGGTATGGCAGATGATGTAAAGAGCCTTCCCAGAGCAAGGATCTTATGTTGTGGATGTGAAGCCTGAGTATGGGGAAGACTACACCTATGCCCTAATTGAGTGCGAGAGATTGTCCTAGCTGGACTTCGGGAAGAGACTGTGAGTCAGATGGTAGATAGTTTGATCAAGAGCAACGATATTAACGGCAATCAGGGTTACAGGAAACTGCAGTTCTTCTCGGGTCGCGCCCCAACACCAGAAGGTGAGGAAGAATTTGAGAACTGGATGGATCAAGCCATTCAAGCTGTGCAAGATTGGAATGTGCCACAGGCAGTGAAAAGACAGAGAATAAGTGAGAGCTTGAGAAGTCCTGCCACAGATGTTATCCGGAGTCTGAAGAGAGGAAAGCCTGATTGTGTGGCCTTGGATTACATTGAAGCTTTGTGTGCATTGTATGGCAAGGTGGAGAAGATTCCTGATTTGATGTACAAGTTTCAGCACATGCACCAGTACAGAGGAGAGAAGCTGTCTGCCTATGTTAGGGTAGATCGTGTCTTACATCAAATTATCTTGAAAAAGGGAATTGACCCGAAAGAAGCTGACAAAGTCATGCTGGAGCAAATTCTAAAAAGGAGCAAGACCCAACCATCCAATCATGCTTTGTTTGCTGCTGAAGGGGACACAGACGGCACCAACTTACCCTGAACTGATGAAATTGGTTAGGAAAGAGGAAGATGGATGGATGAAGAGAATCATGGATTACGAGAAGGGATCAATACCACCCCAAATACTGGGAAGGTGTCTGCTAAACCAGTGCAAATAGAGCAAGGGGACTTTGAAGTGGACAGTGAAGAAGAGTCAGAGTGGGGGTAGAGTACTAAAAGCCATGTGGCTTCACTGGCTCTTGAAGAATCCCCAGTCAAGTTGCTCACTCAAGTGGCCCAGGCACAAGACCAACTACAACAGACATTGTTGCGGGTGATGGAAGCTTAAGTCACTACCCAGTTGGATAAAGCTGACCCTCGAAAGTGCTTTAAGTGTGCGGAGTCTGGGCATTTTAGAAGACAGTGTCCAAAAAGGGATGAAAAATTCAATTTCATGGCTGAGTTACTGAAAGCATTACAGTAGCTGTTATCTACTCAGAAGGCGGGAAAACTTCAAAGGGTCTCAGTGAAGGAGCCAACTGAGAACCTGAAGGAGGAACGGAGCTTCAAAAAACAAGACAAAGGCAAACAGAGTCCTAAATCAACTAACCCGTCACCGGGGTCTGAGGGTGGGGTGCAGGGAGTCAATGCTCGTTCACCACCCAGGGTTATAGTTAGATCTTCTCGAAGTGGGCCAAGAAGAGACACTAACAAAGCAGGGGTGGACAAGTTACCAGAGAAGTTAGTGGGGCCATCCCCTATTGTGTCAGTGCAGGTGAAGGGGTATCTATATGCAAGCTCTTTTGGACACAGGAGCCCATGTCACTCTACTCTACCAAGATTTCTACAATCAGTACATCAAACACATTCCTCTGAACCAACTTGAAGAGCTAGAGATTTGGGGAATCAGGACTGACAAGTTTCCATACGATGGATACATTTCCATAAGGATTTCTTTTGGACCAGCAGCGACAGGGAACAAAATTCCATGCTGATTGGAACAAACACATATTTGGTGAGAAAATTGTTGGAGAAGGTAATAGGAGAAGATGGGTCTGTGCCAACTGAGATTCACCATAGATTATATCAGGCCTGCCAGCAAGTGATTGAAGAGAAGAAGCCTCCTGTCCATGGAGTGGGGCAAATACGGAAGCTGGACATGAAAGGAAAAGTGCTCCAACAAGGTGAGGTTGCTTGTCTGAAGGCCACTGTGAAACTTACTTGGGATCATCCAGGGCCCTTTGTTGTGCTGGAGACGGATGCCCAAACTGAAGCAGCTGGTATAGCAATGGTCCCTGAATTGGTTTCTACTAAAGCTCTGCTGCGAAGCAAGAAGAGGGTGCCTATTAGCCTTCAGAATGTCTCTGATCATCCTGTGGAATTGAAGGGACGAATGTCAGTAGGGAAAGGAGTGCAGCTATCCCGGTGCCTCCAGAAGACGTTGAGAAGAGTGAGACGCGCCAAGGATTACAGATGGATTTGGAAGAGTATGCTGCTGCACTACCCCCTTACCGGAGAGGAAGGATAAAGTCACAGTTGGATCGTGGGAGAAGATCTTTTCTAGTAATGATTTTGATGGGGGATGTGCTAAAAGTACTCAGCATCAAATATGTTTGTAGGAAGATAAACCCTTCTGGGAGCGAGCTCGGCGGATTCCGTTCAGTGACTTGGAAGATTTGAGAGAGCAGTTGGCCGAGCTCATAAAATCTGGAGTGATTTAAAAGTCTCAAAGTCCTTATGCCTCACCCATTGTGGTGGTTCAGAAGAAGAATGAAACACTACATATGTGTATAGACTATCGAACCCTTAACCGACGAACTGTCCCGGATCAATACACCACCCCACGGATTGAAGATGCCCTTCAGTGTCTTCAATGTCTGGAGCCAAGTGGTTTAGTGTGCTGGATCTGAAAAGTGGATACTATCAGATACATATGCATGCTGAAGACAAAGAGAAGACTGCCTTCATCTGCCCCCTTAGTTTCTTTGAATTTAATCAGATGCCACAAAGACTGTCAGGGGTGCCAGCCACCTTTCAATGATTGATGAAAAGAACATTGGCGGATATGAACTTGGTTGAAGTCCTGGTGTATCTGGATGATATTATAGTGTTTGCAAGAACACTAGAAGAGCATGAAGCACGACTGGAGAAGGTATTTGAAATACTCCTTGAAGAAGGGCTTAAACCATCCCTGGAGAAGTGTCAGTTCTATCGTACTTCGGTCACTTGTATTTGGCACATGTGGTCACAGCCAAGGGAGTGGGTACTGACCCAAAGAAGTTGGAAGCGGTCACTGCATGGCCTAGACCCGAGACTGTGACAGAATTGAGATCCTTCCTGGGGTTTTGTTCATATTACCGAATATTTGTGGCCAACTTCGCCAAGATTGCTAAGCCCCTCAATGAATTGCTTCAGGTGGCCTCAGGGGGAGGAAGAAGGGAAGATGAAAAGAAGTTGGGCAGGAGAGGAAAGAAAGAGTCCATTAAAGAGCAGTGTACCCATTCATGTGAAGAAGCTTACAAGCAGCTGAAAAAAGTCTCACTGAAGCCCCTGTCTTAGCATTTGCCCATCTGTCCAAACCCTACTAGCTTCATGTGGATGCTAGCAGAGATGGGCTACGAGGAATCCTTTACCAAGAGCAAGATGGCAAGCTCAGGCCAGTGGCTTATGTGAGCCAAAGTCTTATTCCTCCTGAAAAGAGTTACCCAGCACACAAAATTAGAGTTCCTGGCTTTAAAGTGGGCAGTTGTCGACAAATTGAAGAATTATTTGTATGGGACACAATTCGTTGTGAAGACTGATAATCCATTAACCTACCTGCTGACTTCTGCAAAGCTGGATGCAACCGGGCACCGGTGGTTAGTTGCATTAGCTGGATTCCAGTTTAGTTTGAAATACCGACCTGAAATTGGAAACAGAAATGCTGATGCACTGTCCCGTCGGCCACATCACCCTGAGGAGTTTCGAGAATGGACCTTTGTGCCTACTGAAGGAGTACAAGCCCTATGCAAGGGCCTGGTACACTGCCTGAGAGGGGCTGTAGGAGCGGAGTCCATTGGAGTTTCCCTGGCTGGAGTACCTCAGGCCCATTGGGGCTTGACTCAAGTAAGAAGGGACGGTCTTCCTCGACATACAAAGAAGGAGATCAAAACTGATCAAGAGCAGGATCCTCTATGTAATGTAGCCTTTCAAGCTTTGGCACAACAAGATCCCACATTGCTGTTGAAGAGCTTGATAGTCCATGCTAAGATATTAGATAGAGAATGGAGTCCGTTACAGTTGAGGGATGGTCTGCTATACAGAAGAGGCTCTGGTGAGGAGTTTGACCTGGCAACTATTCCTCCCGGAAAAACATCATACCTCAGTTCTGGTGTCTTTGCATGATGAACACGGACAATTAGGCATAGAAAGAACCTTTCGCCTAGTCAGAGATAGGTTTTATTGGCCAGATATGAGAAGAGAAATAGAGAACTACTGTTGTTCCTGCCTACCTTGCATTCAGAGGAAAACTCTTCCAGTTTGAGCTGCCCCTATGGAGCAGTTACAGAGTCAGGGCCCCATGGAGCTGGTATGCATTGACTTCCTGTGCCTGGAACCAGATACAGGTGGAAGAGGCAATATCTTTGTGGTGACTGATCACTTTACCCGATATGCTCAGGCTTATCCGACAAAAGATAAGCAAACAATTATGGGGGCGAAGGTACTGGTAGAGAAATTCTTTGTTCATTATGGGTTGCCTCTCTGATTCCATTCTGATCAGGGAAGAGATTTTGAAATTGCCTCATATATCAGTTGGGCATCAAAAAGTCTCTGACTGCACTTCATCACCCACAAGGGGATCCTCAGCCTGAGAGACTCAATAGGACTCTGCTGAATATGTTGGGGACCTTGCCCACTGAGAACAAGCAACACTGGGGAAATCATATTGCCACTTTGGTACATGCTTATAACAGTATTGTAAGCGATGCGACTGGATAGTCACCCTATGGCCTTATGTTTGGAAGAGAGGTTAGATTTCCAATTGATCTGGTTTTGGGAACATCTGCTGATGATACCTGTTTGACTTCTCAAAAGGGTTATGTGGATCGGTTGCGAAAGAACTTGAAGCAAGCTTATGATAAGGCTATGCAGCATGATACTACCTGAGAATTGGGGAACAAAAAGAAATTTGATCTCAAAGTAAAAGTGCAAGATCTCCAACCTGGGGACAGAGTGTTATTGAAGAACCTAGGTGTACTGGGCAAACACAAATTGGCTGACCACTGGAGACCTCAACCTTATATCATTTGTAAACAGTTTCCAGGGTTGCCAATCTACCAGATCAAGCCAGAAGGACAGAAGAGACCTCTTAAGATGTGACATTGTGATCATCTACTTCCTTTGTCAGATGCAGTTCGGGTGCCTCCTTGTTCTCTTGCACGTCCTTTGAATCCAGGTCCCCCCGGGACTTGATCTCCTTGGAAACTCCCTGCTAGGCCTGCCAGGCCAGTTCAAGATTACAGTGAAGAGGTAGTACCCTCTTGGCTGTGGGCTTCGGTTGTTATTCCTGAGACAGAGGTCAGACCTTGGTTCAGAAGACCAACACCAATAAGAGAGGCAAGGAGATCATAAAGTTCTCTTAGACAGAAGAGGAATGCTCCACCATTAATTAAAAGGAGAGATGCTCTTCAAAGTGGGAGTATTAGGCCAGTTCCAAGATTTTAATGAGGGGACTTAATTAGTTTCACTGATGAATGCCTACCTGTGGTGAGACCGGCTGGTAGCTCTGTAAAGGAAACAGTGTTGTCAAAAGAAGAGTAGAACAGGAGAGAAGGATTAGGCTCTGATATCCCTGAACCTAGTCATTCTTCTCTCAGGTCTGAGCTTCTTACTCCAGTAAGCAGTCCCAAAAACTATTCCACTTCAGTAACCAGTCCTAAAAACAATTCTACCCCAGCAACCAGTCCTAAAAACAATTCTACTCCAGTAATCAGCCCTAAGAACAATACCACCTCAGTAACCAGCCCTGAAAGAAATTCCACTCCAGTAACAAGTCCTGGAAAGAATCCTACTTCAGTCACGAGCCCAGTAAGGAACCTTACTCCTATAGTGAGTCCTGAGAGGCAGATTACTTCTTCGGTCAGTTCGGAAAGGGGAGTCTCCCCTATATCAAGTACAGAGAGAAATTCTGCTCCCAAAGTGAAGCTTGACAGGGGCTCTACCTCCTTAGGTAGCCATGAAAGAAGTGCTGTAACAAAGCTGGATCCAGTCTCCTATTCAGTTAAGAAGAAACATCCACCTTCCCAGAAGACTTACTTATAATACATTGAAGGGGAACTCTGACAGATTAATTCCCACTATTCAAAGGTCGGATTCTATACCTGACCTTGTTGCCATCAGTCGGGCAAAAGGTGACCTCAGTGTGGCCTCTGACACTACTGGGTGAGACACGGCTATTGCCCTGGCCTGTCAGAAAACGAACTAGTTAACTGAGAATGTATTTAAGTGGTTTAAGCAAAATCCAGATGTTTGCCAATATTTGTTGAATTTAAATGCTGATTAAGTTGATTAAATTATTTTCTTCCTTAACCACTTCCCGCCCGGCGCATAGACAAATGACGTCCGGGCGGGTGGTTCATTATCCTGACTGGACGTCTATTGACGCCCTCAGGATAATCCGCGATCGCGCGCCCCTGGGGGCGCGCATCACGACGATCAGTGGTGCCGTGGGTCAGTCTGACCCAACATATTACCGACCGAGGTAAAAGGCTTTGATCCGAAGCCTTTTACCATGTGATCAGCCGTGACCGTCACGGCTGATCACAGTGTAAATAGGAAGAGCCGTTTATCGGCTTTTCCTCTGCTCAGATCTGCAGACCTGAGCAGCGGAGAGCCGATCTGCTGCTCTCCTGACAGAGGGGGCTGCGCTGAACGTTTATCAGCGCAGCCACCCTCAGGATCACCCCCACTGGACCACCAGGGAGCCAGATCTGGACCACCAGGGAGCCCCCCTCCCGGACATCGCAATGAGGCCGCCCAGGACCACCAGGGAAGGCGCACAGAGGCCACCCAGGACCACCAGGGAGCCCCCACTAGACCACCAGGTAAGGGCAATATTATGCACTGTAGTGATGGCACTGTGCCCATATATGATGCCTGCCAGTGCCATCCCTATCAGTGCTTGTTCCACCAGTGCACACCACTGCCACCTATAAGTGCCCACCTGTGCCACCTATCAGTGCCCACCTGCGCCACCTAAAAGTGCCACCTATCAGTGCCCATCAGTGCCCAGTGCCACTTATCAGTGCCGCCTATGTGTCCATCAGTGCCGCATATTAGTGCCAAGTATCAGTGCCCATCAGTGTTGCTTGTCAGTGCCGCCCATCAGTGCTGCATATGTGCCCCATCATCAGTGCAACCTTATCAGTGCCACCTCACCAATCTGTACTGCCTCATCAGTGCCCGTCAGTGTAGCCTCATCAGTGCCCATCAGTGTAGCCACATCAGTGCCCGTCAGTGAAGGAGAAAATGTACTTTATACAAACTTTTGTGACAGAAACAAAGAAAATGTTTGTTTGTTTTTTCAACATTTTCGGCCTTTTTTTTTTCTAGCTCAAAAAATAAAAACCGCAGGGGTGATCAAATACCACCAAAAGAAAGCTCTATTTGTGGGAACAAAATGATAAAGACTTTGTTTGGGTGCAGCGTCGCACGACCGCGCAATTCTCATTCAAATCGCAACAGCACTGAAAGCTGAAAATTGGTCTGGGCAGGAAGTGTTCTAAGTGCCTGGTATTGAAGTGGTTAAGTAGTAGTTGAGAATCCCTGAGTATTTGGGGACCAAATACTTTAAGTGGGGGGCGAGTGTAGCCAGGAGCTGGGTATACACACTCCCGGCAACAAAGAGACGTTTCTGGCATTACGTTCAATGCAGCTGATTCCCCTACTGATCTGTGACTCTAACAATAACAGGAGAGAGTTGCACTCTGGGGGTTGTAGTATACTTGTGAGGATTTGCCCCCTGGCTGTGCTGGGAGAGAACTACATCTACCAACAGGCTGTGGAGCAAAGGAGGGTTTCTGGTAGAAGAGGTGCCTCATAGGAGAGACTATTTAAGCAGAGTCTTGAGACCTAATACTCTCTCTCTGGACGGCGCGGATCTGTGAGCAGGGAATCTGTTGCTGAAAATGACGGAGTCGCAGCCTACTTTCACAGACTGATCAACTCAGATACCCTGCAGGGCTTCAGTGAGCAGCATGAGTGACCTGCCCTACAGCAAACGGGGCCGATTCCTGGTCCATGCATCCCACATGGGCATTTGAACCAGGAGAGCCGCAGTGAGGGGAGGTGGAGGCCGATCCTAGGAGCCAGAGACCGGAGTGATTAGCATCATCATCTCCATCCTTATCATCATCATCCTCAGTGGTGGATACATCATCTGCATCCTCTGTTCCTGTGTGGTGAGTGGGTGGAAGCCCATCCTAACAGACACTGTGCACAGATAATCTGATTCTTCATATCTATTAGTAGGAGAGGCCTAGTCATTAACTTTGGGAACAGAAGCAGTGTACAAGCATTCATACTTTAAATCAGGTTGTTGATATTTGTAGTTCCACAGAGTAAAGTCAGTGATCACTGTGAAGCGTTCCTTGTTCTGCTACAGAAAGAGTGCTTTATACAATCACATTACACTTCTTTGGAATTTACTTTGTTACATCCACCTTTGTTTAGTATATACCATTTAATCTACAAAAGTTAGCTGTAGATCAACTGAACTGTCAAGCAAGGAACATTGAACTACAACTACCCTTCATTCTCTTCCCCCACTTAGGCCCCTTTCACACTTATGTGACTTGTCCTGCAACTTGGGACTGCAAAGTCGTATGACAAGTCGTTCCCCTTGATTTCCAGTGAGTACCGTTCATATCTGTACGACTTCAATGTTAAATCCTCAAAGTCGCATGCAAATTGCACCTGAATAATATAGATGCGATTTCTGTACTACTATATATATGTAATATGTTTTCATTGTGCCAAAGATGCAACAAAATTGTACCAAAGTCGTACTGATCCGAAATTGCGGTAAAATCGTGGCAGGGGTTTTAGTGAGCCTATACTACTTTGCCAGAGTTTGTTATGAAGCTGCATTCACCAAAGAACTCTCTACCTTAAAGCAGGTTGCTTCATTTATTATTCTGGTGTTGTACTTGTTTATCTACTGTTGGCTGGTGTAATACTTGCTTATCTACTGTTTGCTGGTGTCATGTGAGTGAGCAGTAGAAAATGGTCTGACACGTCAGGAGTCATTCCCCTGCTCTCCTGTGCCCCACTCCCGTGCACAGTATATTGACATGTATATATATATATTCCCTGGTTGAATCTACAGAGTCACAGTTAACATACCATATCATTCACTTGTGTGTTCTTTCTAAAATATATACTTCGAGTAAACACTATTGTTTATCTCAGTCTTGTGTGTTCCATTACTGGGTCTTTACTTAAAGGGGAACTTACACTATATGTAAACCCAGTGTGTCAGAAGTGGCAGAGGACTCACAGAGCCAGGGTAACCAGAGGGGATTGACTTATTTTGCGACCCTCAAGAGGGTAGTGCTACATTTGTTTAGTCTTGGGGTACAGGGACAAGTTATTTTACTTACCCTTCTCCTGACCTTGGCATCCTACAGTGCTATCCTCAAGCTCCAGGCTGTGGGCAGTGCCTTGGTGTCATCATGCACAGTATAAGGCTATAACCCTGCATTGTATGTGAGGAGGTGAGCCTGTGACCATGGCCTGAAGCTCCTTAGGGAAGACGCTACAGCATAATAATCACATGTGTTGGGGTACCCTGACAGAACCACACATATCCACTGTTACTGTGACCAAACAACTCTATCTTTGATTGATCCCCCGGCACGCTAGGTGCCTTTTCCCCTCTTGGTGGCGCACGTTTGTGGAGGTTCTGTGGCCATGTGCCGCGCATGCGCAGGAACGGCCCGGCAAGTCCGCGGGAACACGCGGCCAGGTTGGTGACGTCACACGCCAGCCTTCGGCGTGTTGTGCATGACGCCACCAATTGGGAGCTGCACACTTAAATAGTGGCAGTCTCCCCCAGGCATTGCAGGCAGCTACACGCTACCCACCACAGTCGGCGCCATATTGGGCACGATTGGTTCCTATATCACATATTAAGGTAATACTTGTGTCCGTTTTGGACAGCCTACTTAAGGAAACCTTTACTTCTCTTTGTGTGCTGATTAGTACTTCTTTTTATTTTTTTGACCTCCCAGGCGCCATTCATCGGTATATATGGACCGCTGTCCGTGTCCTGGTTGCTGTCAATAGGAGTTTCTCTAATCTACATCTGTATGGGCGCCATCTATATAGTGCCTAGGGACAACTTCTTACAAACTACCTCCCTTTACCATTTCTATATATCTATTGCCAACCGCTGATTAAGGTAAAATACTACTTAGCTATGCCGTATGTTCCTTTGGTCCCCTTTTGGGACTTTATAGTGTGACATTTGTGCATTTATAATAACAAAGAGCCACTGGGTTAAATTCCCAGCTGTGACTCTTTAACAGGAGGTACGTTTCTTCTATTTTATATGTACCCCTTATACACACATTTTTAATGCATTTATACATGTTGTTTCACAATTTGACCTTACCAATATTCATATTGTGTGCAGATCCCCATGCTTGCCTGTGCATGATTTCTGCTACGTGGTGCGACCGGGGGGCCTCTACTCCCAGAGTCCCATCTTTCATTTCCATCCAGGCCACTTGGGTCATTGCGGGACGTGTGCTGCAATTGATCGACTTAAGCTTACCATGTAAGTGGTTTCATACTTTATCACATATACTTGGTATACTGACATGCCTGTGCTTATTCTACTAGATTGCTATTGAGTGCTTCAAATGAAGCGCAAATCCACAGCGCGAAACTAGTTGAGCCCCCTCAAGCTACTTCATGTCCTGGTGGTTTGAAACCTTATGCATTTTCCTCTTCACTTATGAACCTACAGTACACTCTAATGCCCCGTACACACAGTTCGACGATCGCATGTACGATGGTGTTGAATCGTATGTTGGCTGTTGTATGCAGCATACTGACTGCACTACACGATCGTACGTCCGCAAAAGAACGTTCAGGTGCATGTAATTAGCATCCGGCCGTTCCTGACTTTGGAGCATGCGTGTTTTGCACAATACAACTTTGTTGTACCAACTGCTCTGTACACACGATACAACGGACGTATGAGAGCTTGTTGGTACGACCAAGTTTTCTAGTCTGCTCATACAACTCCCTTGTATGACCGTTGTATGTCGGCTACTCAAAATCGCGCATACGAACGTTCGATTCCGCATACAATGGTCGTGAGTACGACCTGTTGTATGCGATCGTCGAACCGTGTGTACGAGGCTTAAGTGTTGCATTATCATTTAAACCGGTTATCTAACAGGTTTCACCCCGGGCTGTTAAAACATAGTCACCTTGTGCAAGTACACTCTCTCCCCTCTTTGATCCCACTCATCATTGGGTTGGTGTTTGTTCAGGGGAGATCATTGCAACAAACATGTCATGTCGATATTGTCTGATTCATTCATGTAGTGTTTTTAATTAAGAGTATATATACAATACTCTGGAGTAGGCCATCTGGCCCTTTTTGTAACAAATAAAGTATATTTTTTATTGTAACACATGCCTGCAAAGTCCATGTTTTGAGCTCTACTTGTATTCCTTTGATTGATCAGTCTTCAGCACGTTGTTCCAGAAGGCCTGGCCTTTACCTATATGTTTGATGGAAAACTTTAATCTTGCTTTAATGTTCTTTTTGGACAGTGAGGACATTTTCTTAAAACACCTCTCATACAAGGTAAATGAATATAACCAGGTTCTCCCTCAGGAGTGGCTGGTAGTTGTGGTCCACCTGCCCACTGCCCTCAATCACACGATTTCCACACACCCGGAGTCACTGAACAGGCCGGTACTTTGTTTTGTTGGTTTATTTAGGGGTTAAACTTGGATAGGGATAGAGATGACTGTGGGATGCCCAGTAATTGAAAACCGTAACGTTCTATATACACCCCTGGTATATACACTCCTTCTCCAGCACACTACTTGCTGACCGTTACACTGTTGCTTCACTGATCTGAAAGGAAATTTATCAGACCTCCATGACACTTCCTTTTCATCACAGCTAGCACATGGTGAGGCCTGCTCTGACTGCTAGCAGAGCCTCAGAACTACCCTTTGTGGGTAAGGGTTGCAGGCTCCCTTCTGTGAAGCCATGGACCCTCATTTGTGTAGCTAAGTACGTTGGAGCTAGTTGGGCACTGGATGAACTACAACTCCCAGCCCATCCATCTTCCAGATCCCTTTATGGTCTAAAGGCTCTCCTTCGCCTTGTTTGGCTCCTCCGACCTCTACAGACTGCACGTTACCTTCCCAACCTGTCTTATTTAAACCTCAGATTTCTTGGGCCTGGTGTTCTCCTTGCTATTCAAGTATGTGGTTTCATTATGCCACAATCAAGAGAGCTTTCTAAGACCCTCAGAAAGAAAGTTGTGGATGCCTATGAGCCTGGCAAGAGATTTTAAGATTGCCAAATGCTCAGAAATCAATTATTCCACTGAATGAAAATAATATACACGCGATATAGATGCCAAACAACTGTTAATTTGATGTCATTGGTTACGGTAGGATTTCTAAACTTCCGAATGTTCCAGTGAACACTGTCGGGGCCATAATCCGGAAGTGGAAAGAACATCATTTCACCATAAACCGGCCAAGATCAGGTAATCCTCGCATGATTTCTGACAGAGGAGAGAAAAGAATTTTCAGAAGAGTTGTCCAAGAGCCAAGGACCACTTGTGGATAGCTTCAGAAAGACCTGGAATTAGCAGGTACAATTGTTTAAAAGAAAACAATAAGACCCCTTTCACACTGAGGCACTTTACAGGTGCTATTTAGCTAAAATAGCACCTGTAAAGCACCTCAAAAATCCCTCCCCATCCACCCCAATGTGAAAGCTGGAGTGCTTTCACACTGGGGTGGTGCGCTTGCAGGACATTACAAAAAGTCCTGCAAGCAGCATCTTTGGGGTGGTGCGGTGATATACCACTCCTTCACCGCCCCTGCCCATTGAAAACAATGGGGCAGCGCTTCCGAAGTGGCTGCACACCACCTCAGAAGCGTGGGGCGCCGGCACTTTTAACCCCGTTTTAACCCCTCGTGGGAGGTCAAAAGTGCACCGCTCCCACCGCCATAATTGTCCCAGTTTACAGCAAATATCTCCAAAACGGTGCACATTTAGGAGATATTTACAGTACTACTTATTATAGGCTTGGCTATAGGTACAACGTACCAATGGAGGTTTACAACCACTTTAATGGTAGGCAATAAAGTAGAAAATATTTGAATGGTTGTTATAATAAAAACATCTGTTATGTTGGAATTGGTGTGTTGTTGAACACTTAGTATATTTTATTAAAAAAAAAGTAGTGAATGTGACATTCATCAAACATTCACAGGTGATAAATCATTCCCTGTAATTTAATATAAAGCTTATCAGGAAGACTCACTTGCAGTAAATATTTGGTGAATGTTGCATTCACAGCCAACAGCCAAGCACTACAGCATACAAGGCAGTAGCAGTACTCCCAGGGCTGTGGATGTACTCACTATTTGGCATCTATGGGGCCATAGACATGCGCACATAGGGTGGCAGGTGTGCCTGGCACACCCTAATCAGCCTGTACTGTGTAGATTCCCCCTGCTGCCTGGCTGTACAGAAAGGGATGGGGGGATCTCTGTTCTCAGTCCCTTTCTTTGTCTCAAAAGTGAGACATCAGGGGTCTGTTTAGACCCCTGATGTTTCACCAAAGCCCCCCAGCAGGGCTCCTTAATAAAATTGAAAAAAAATAATAAAAGATAATATTGTAAAAAAATAAATAAAGTAAAATAAAAATAAACTGCTAACACTGATCTCTGCCCTTCTGACATATATACACACACTCATGTTTGTTTGCGCTTTGTGGTGCACACCCTAATGCAGTAGGCTGCGCACACCTATGTATGGGGCACTTACTGCCCAACCAGCTCAGCTCTGAGTGATCTTGTGCAGTAAGCTGTCTCTCTTTACAAACTGATGTTAGCCATATCAGGCAGGGTGGCTTGGTACAGGTGTATAGGGGATGGAGCTGGATCAGGATAAATGACAGTAGTGGAGTTCTTCTTACCTTCCTGGTGGAGACAGATTGTGTGCTGCAGCAGGAATGTAGTGAGTAGACAGCTGGCTATGAGGGATGTCGAATGACTTGGAGAGGGCTTCAGCTCTGATGTGATAATGTACACTGGGAGAATTTAAGGTTATAGATCCAATACTTTTATCGTTCTGGTTGGTCCCTAAGAACTGGTGGGCTCAGGGCAAATGCCACATATCCTTATGTGTTAGACAGCCCTGGTCCATACACAACAAGGGGGAAAGTTGTATGAGTGTGAATTTCAGCTTGAGCTATTGAGCACCATAAAGCCTCATACCAGGGTGGATTTGATTTAAATCACTAGTAAAAAGGCTCAATGTAAATCATAATTTTTAAAGAGCAACTGTCATCTCTGTCCTGCAGCGGCTCCTCCTCTGACCCGCTGTTGACTCACCGACAGTCCCATTCACTTTAATGGGATGGCTGGTGATGCGGCAGTGACACAACAAGGTGAGGGGCATGACAGCAGCATGTGAGTTGATGCCCACTAACAGGCGCTGCCATGATGGATCTGAAATGACAGGTGCACTTTAAATGTAAGGACTTATTCTTGCTGTAGTTAGAATCTTTAATATTTGCAAACAAAATGAAGCTTTCCTATTTAAAATAATAAGCTGTCAGGTTAGTAAAACAGCGATATCAGAACCGATTCAATCATACAGTTTGTAGTGTACAAAGATTTGCAAAACAATGGGATAAAGGAATATTGATGGACTTTGTTTTATCTTATGGTTACTGTGAAATTGTGTGAATTCATCAATGCAATGCTTGGATTCATTGAATGAGCTTACCAAAAATATAAATATTGCAGAATATACAGCCTCATGCTACATAACAAAGCTCCATTTTATGCTGAATAAACTAAATGATTAATCTATCTTAAATAGAAAACTATCTTTAAATAGATTTTTACGCCAAAAGCATTCCATTTAACCGCCCACTGTCAAATGATGGCGGGGCGGTGCGGCTCTCGTTCTGGGACGATGTCATATGCCTAGCACGCCGATCGATCATGGTTGAGCTGTGTTGCCAGGACACGGCGCGGCCCCCATCTGTGTAAAGAGCTGCGGCTCTTTAACCATGTGATCGGCTGTGACCAATCACAGCCGGTCACGTGTAAACAAGGAAGTGCCAGTAATCGTCGCTCCTCGCCTCACACTCACAGAGTGTGTGGCGAGGAGAGCCGATCAGCGGCATCTTCTCACACAGAGGATGTATACGGATGTAATCAGGGCACTGATGATCAGTGCCCTGATTTCAATGCCAGCACTAAGTGCACACCAGTGCCAGCAGTCAGTGCCCACAAGTGCCTGGCAGTGGCACCAATCAGGGACCATTAGTGATGCCAGTCAGTGCTGGCTATTAGTGCCACCTATCAGTGCTGCCCATCACTTCTGCCTATCCATGCCCACCAGTGCCACCCATCAATGCCCATCAGTGCCACCCACCAATGCCCATCAGTGCCCATCTGTGCTGCCTATCAGTGCATGCCAGTGCCACACATCAGCACCTGCCAGTGCCACCCATCAGTGCCCACCAGTGCCACCTAGCAGTGCCCACCAGTGTCACCCATCAGTGCCACCTATCAGTGTCCATAAGTGTGGCATATTAGTGCCTCCTCATCAGTGCCACCTAATCAGTGCCCATAAGTGCCACCTCATCAGTGCCACCTCATCAGTGCCCATCAGTGCAGCCTATCAGTGCCCATCAGTGCCGCCTCATCAGCACATATCAGTGAAGGAGAAAAAATACTTATTTACAAAATGTACTGACAAAAACTAAGGAAAACTTTTTTTAAAAATGTTCAGTTTTTTTTTTTTAGTAAAAAAATAAAAATCCCAGCAGTGATTAAATACCACCAAAAGAAAGGTCTATTTGTGTGAAGAAAATGATAAAAAATGTCACATGGGTACAGTGTAGTATGGCCGCGCAATTGTTATTCAAAGTGTGACAGCTCTGAAAGCTGAAAAATGGCCTGGGCTGGAAGGGGTGAAATTGCCCATTATTGAGTTGGTTAAATACATTTGATAATAATCAAAATAATCCGATTTAAATAAAAAAAATCAGATTTTTCATAGATCAGATCATATGCACTGATGTATTTATGGCATATGGGCTGCTTATAGAGTCCTGTGTATTATCCTGCTCTAAAGAAAAAACTAGAAAGGTAAGAAATATTGTTTTTTTTAAATTATTTTTAGGCATGTTGTGTGAATAAGAATGCATAAACTAATAGTGGGGGTTTCTCAAATTTTTCTGCAAAGGTGGAAATACATTTTAAATGAGTTTACCTACTGTCACCTGCAGTGGATCCTTTATTTAAAAACACATTTTATTACCCCACGCATTAAAAAACACTCATTCCATGCGTTGCATAAACAAATATAAAAGCTTGTGACAGATTTTACAGTTTGAATAAAACTAACATTTTTATTTTATGTGACCATTTTTTTTATTTGACTAAACCACAAATTCTGATCCCATCTGATCAAAAATACCAGTCAATAGGAAACCATGTAAGCTGTTTGCCAGTTCTTAGTCCTTGTATACAATAGACCTGCTGTAGAATAGTTTCCAGATTAGCAGAATCGCACCCTGCTGCGTAAAAAGTAATAAACTGGCAATAGTTTGCACCTAATCTCCTTTTCCTAAAACAGCTTTCGGAAAGAGAACAATTGCTTGCCTTTTATATAGACACAGAAAAGCAGAAGATTTTACACTCACAAAAATAAAATATATAAAGGCCTATTGAAAAGACATTTTCCAATTAGTCTTTTCATTAAAAGATCTGGTAGCTTTTCATTTTGTCCATCTGCAGCCGTCTGAAAAGTGCCATGTACTGCAGCAGTCACCCCCATGTCCATATCAAAACCTTTTATTGGTTTGAATTTCTGCTCAGGAATTGGCTTCTATCAGGTTTAATTGACCTCAGAGTACTTGAAAACACGCTTCACCCACTCAGTAGCACCCACTGCATGGTTTGTAAATGTTCCTATAAATGAGAGATATACAGTAGATGTGATGGTGACTACATTGCACTGCACACAGTGGTCATAGACATTCCCCTGCTGCCCTCCATTGACAGTCCATAGGGAAAGCTCCAAGAGATTCAAAACCTTAGAATTCAGAGGTAATAAATACATTGCCTAATATAGCTGGACATTATAAATATAAATGCAATTTTATTGGGTTAAGTAAAGATCAACTTTTAAAAAGTTCATACAGGCTCAACTAGTTTCAGACTCCTCTGGGTATTTCCTCAAGGTGCTCAATACCATCCATACTGCTAGATCTCCATTGTGGAATGTTCGCACCCTCTTTCGTTTTGCTAGTATTCTGGTGTAACAGGTGAAAATGTAGAAGTTGCTTTCCGGGCTGCTCATTATATAATGCTCCATTGTCTCTCGGATTAGATAATAGGTAGGATATCTATAGCCGTGGCATATTCAGCTCTGGGGTATGATGACATTCTGTGATTGGTGTAAGGCTGGGTTCACACTAGTGCAAATTGGTTGTGGATTTCCCCGCATCCAAATCGCATGACAGGAGAGTGTGCCTCTATGGAGCCGGTTCACAACTCTCTGTGGCGGCCACGGAGCGGATTGCACAGGGGTCCTGTGCATCTTTGGCTCAGTTTCAGGCCTGAATTCAAGCAAAAAATTAAGCCTGGTTCATCCCTGAAATGGAGGACAGGGATGCACTGGTCACCTGCTGTGAGCTGCGTCCACACAAAGTCTAAATCAGTGGTCTCCCAACTGTGGCCTGGGGGGCCAAATACAGCCCTTTGCTTGCCTTTATCCGGCCCTTGCAGCACTTTTCTTCCCACTGATACAAGACACTATTCCTCCCACTGACACCAACAATGGGGCACTACTCCTTCCACTGATACCAATGATGGGTCACTATTCCTCTCACTGATACCAATGATGGGGCACCATTCCTCCCACTGGTACCAATGATGGGGCACATTTCCCCCCCACTGACACCAATGATGGGGCACAATTCCCTCCACTGACACCAACGATGGGGCACTGCTCCTTCCACTGATACCAATGATGGAACACTATTCCTCCCACTGATACCAA
>BLSH010396237.1:32420-52476 GCA_018402905.1 Glandirana rugosa
GATTCAAGATTGAATGCATGTAAGGTCTCTATGTAGTTGTCAAGATTGGGAAATGTTTTGTGACCAAGGTATTCCTGACACTGACACCAATGATGGAACACTATTCCTCCTACTGACACCAATGATGGAGCACTATTCCTTTTCCGCAGTCTAAGGTTAAACCTCCTCTTTTCTAACCTCAAATTATGGCAGTGTGTCCTCCTCAGGGACCTTAGAGTAAACAGTTTATTACAGTTACTGAAGTCACCTGTGATATATTTGTACATTGCAAACAGATCTTTTTTAAGAGCCTCTTCTCCAGAGTGGATAAGTGTAATCCGTGTAATCATTCCTCATAGCGGAGGTCCTCCACCCCCCTTGTGTTGCCCTTCGCTTAGCTCTTTCTAATTCAACTACATCTTCCCTGGGGATTGGTGACCAAAACTGAACTGCATATTCAAGATGAGGGGGAACCAGTGTTTTGTAAAGGGTTAGAACTGTTGATGTATCTCTGGAATGTACGTAAGTTAGAACTTAGCAATTGCAATTAAAATAAAAACGGTGGACATGAAAACCATCTAAGGCCCCCCTGGCTTGATTAGCAGGTCTCACACTGGGATAGATTTTGGAATTATTGTTCCTGTGTGTCAGATGTAGGAACAGTCCAAATTTACCTATTATGTAGAGTTTGGTAGGAAATTATCATGCAGATGTTGTGCTATTGAAACAAAAGATAAATGTTTTGTGACATTATTATATACATAAAATATAGATCCAGTGTGAAAGCAGCTGCTGTAGTGCAACATAGCATGGAAGCCCATGTAAAGTATCATATAATATGTTATCAGTTCTATATATTATATGATATGTCATGTGTATCTGTGTTTCGTCATGGATCCTGGTGGTGTTTTTATGCATTTTTGCCCTAATGCTCACAAGAATTGGTTACTGAATATAGCACAATGGGAGCATAAAACATATTAAACCAGGAATGACCTTTAATATAACAGCTTCTGATATCTATCTTTGTACCTTGCTTGCAACTTTATATGTACCTTCTAGATCAGGGGTCCTCAAACTATGGCCCTCCAGTTGTTCTGGAACTACAATTCCCATAATGCCTAGTCATGTCTGTGAATGTCAGAGTTTTACAGTACCTCATGGGATATATAGTTCCGCAACAGCTGGAGGGCCGTAGTTTGAGAATCCCTGTTCTAGATCATGGGTGTCAAATCAATTTCCTCGCTGGCTACATCAGAAGTATAAAAGAAGAAGATAGCGGCACTTCCAGATAATAAAAGCAGCTCCCCATTATTGTGCAAAAATAGGAATGAAAGACATGCCACACACACTCAACCCAGGGAGGCAGACGCATTTCACACTCCTGTGCTTATTCCTTGCATCAGAACTATAGTTTCCCTCAAAGGGCCTGTTGTATCTGGGGTGCATTACATACAGAGTGCAGGGTTCAAGAGTGAGTTACATGCAGAGTTCAGGAGTGTGCTGTGTACAAAGTACAGGGTTTAGGAGTGTGCTGTGTACAGAGTGCAGTGTTCAGGAGTGTGTTGTGTGGAGAAAACTGCTCTGATTTCCACTGCCCCCACTACTGCTGATGCTGCCACTTTTCCTGGATTCCGCATAACCCTCTACCCGACGGAAATTACCGGAGGATCCCCCAGGCTCTGTCAGCTCTGTCAGCCCTCTACGGAGGTCCATCGCTCTTTCTACTGACTGTAATACCAGCCATTGGTTAACTGTCGGCTGCCTGTTTGTCTGTCAGACTGTCAGCCTGCTTGGGCTTCTCGGTGCGCCTCACGTGGGGTGGTTTGTGGAGGCGAGTGGAGGACGCAGGCATCGGAGTTGAGCTAGGTCCGGTCCGTGGTGTCGTCGGACACCGCGGGCTCGGATCGCCTCCTCCGGCGGGGCTGGTGTGTGGACGGGCGGTAGGTGGACCGCCAGACCCCGGGGGTCAAAGGTGGGGCTGGAATAGGAAGAAGCATAGAGGGAACGACAGAGGTGAAATACACTGTGGAGCAGTAGAAGTATTCAATTTGATAAAACTGCAGACACATGCTGATAACAACAAGACAACAAGAGGTATTTTTGCCTATCTCCTCTCTCTTTCTGTGGAAGCATGAACCAGCCATAGCGGTTGTAAGTCACCAACCCTCTTTAAAAAATTGTTTGTGTATGCTGTGTATGGTGGTGTAGGCTGCCTGAAATAACTCTGCAATATTTAAAAACTCTACAAGAACTGGCTTATCTGTCTACCTCCTCGTTCCCCCCCATGAAAACACTGTTTAAATAAGAACTGGCACGTCTGTCTACCTCCCCTCTCTACCCAAGGAAATCGAAGTCAGCCATAGTGTGGAAAGCTGCTTATTTTCAATAAAAACGCTTTTGGTGCAGGCTGTATATATCTCTGCAATATCTGAAAGCTGAATACTTGTTGGAGTAATAGATATTTAAACTTGTATGTACGTCTGTTTGTAGCACACAATTCCACGTGTTGGATGGGGTTGTTCCTTTTTTTTTTTGGGAGGTGTAAGACAGAGAGAGTGCAATAAGTAAGAGGGTGAAGATAAGAAGAATAAGGATTTAAGGAGTGCAAGGTGCGGAATAAGAGAAGGAGGGGAGAGGAGAAGAAGAGGATAGAAAATGAAGGGGAAAACAACTAAAACAAACCCACAGACAAAATCACCAAGAGTCAGTACAAGCCCTGGGGCAATAAAGAAATATATGACACAGGGCGGGAGTCTGGATAAATCAAGCTCCGAAAAACAGATAGCAACCAGATCGAATGCAACAAATCCAACAAAGTGACCTAGTAAAGGGGGACACACTAGTGGGTCACCGAATGGGAACACTATAAGTGGAGAAGGACTGGGAATAGGAGGAAATGTAGAAGGAGATGTGGGCCGGGGCCCTGAATTTGATACACAAAAGCAACTCCCCACTAAAACAGACATGGGAAATATGTTTGCAAAACTGGAAAGTTCCCTTAAGCAAGATATAGCAATATTGCATGACGATCTGGCTCACCTGGTGGATCGAGTGGAAAGCACAGAAAATCAACTAGAGGTGCATGCACAGTATATAGATAACTTAAGAAGCAAAATTAAAGATTTGCAAATTGCGCAAAGAAATATAATAATATAAATTAGAAGATCAAGAAAACCGGATCAGGAGGAAGAACCTGAGAATACGGGGGGTCCCGGAAACAACGCAGAAGGAAGACCTAGCCGCAATAATTAGGGAGATCTTCAACCCACTCTTGGATGGGCAAACAACAGACATTACAACTGATGCCACTATGAAGCTAGAGAGAGTACATAGGTTCAGAAGACCAAAAGCAATCTCAATGGACCTTCACTATGAAGTTAAAGCTCAGATTTGGAAGAACCTGAAAAACAGAACACCAATAAAATATAATGGGAGAGATCTACAGATATTCGCTGATTTGTCACAAGAAACGCTGAGGAGAAGAAGGATACTGAAACCACTGCTGGAAGAAATGAAAAAACAAAATATACAGTATTCATGGGGCTACCCGGCATGTCTGATAGGCACCAAAGATGGTCTGATAGGCACCAGAGATTGAAGTCCCGAAGATACCGGGGTGGTCCTCTACGAGAATGAACAACCCCCAAAAAGAAGAAAAATGGCACCAGACGAAAAAGGGGAAAGGGGAGAAGGGAAAGTAGCTTAATTACACTGGAGTGACGTTGAATATTTCTGTATTATAGGAACACAGGGTATGCAAAGTTTAATGTTGGAGCAGGGTGGCGGAAGGGGAGATGGAACACAGGGAATGAAGACAGTTAAGGGACCAGATCCATGAAGATCTGGACGGGATGGGTCTAGCCTTTGTTTCTCAAGGTAAGGCGCCGACCGGAGCACCACCCCAAAGAGGAGGAGTAGTAAGGTCAATAGACCAGAAGGGAAGAGAAAATTGCTACTCAAGACGTAGGTCAACCCTAAGGGGAAACTACTGTTAACCCTAAAGCGGAACTCCTGCAGGAGGGCTGGAGAGGAAGGAGGTGGGTGTGGGAGGGGGGGGGGGTAAGGGGCGGGGGAGGTGGACGAGAGGTGGGGAGGGGGGGAAGGGAGAGGGGAGAGGGAAGGGGTACACCAGGATCCCAAAATATCAGGTTAAAGACAGACCCTCACGAATGAACCACTTTAAATCGGAAAGGACGATGCAATCCCCAGGAGAAAGACAATGGGAATAGAAAATAAAGTAAAAATCCTATCATATAATGTAAAAGGGTTAAATACCCCGGAAAAAAGACATAAGGTCTTAAATGAGATCAGGCGATATGGAGCAGGAATAGTGTTTTTGCAGGAGACACGTTTGGCGCAGGACACCAATGTAAAGCTCCTGTCGAGGCACTACCCAAATTGGTTCTATGGGGATTCCCCCACTAAAAGAGCAAAAGGGGTGGCGATTGGACTCGCACGCGAGACCCAGTTCCAAGAAGAAAAGAGACAAGTAGATCAGGAGGGACGCTATATATTTGTGAGAGGGAAAGCATCGGGAACAGATTATACCTTGGCTAATGTATACTGTCCAAATAAAAACCCCATAAGATATCTAATTGGAATATTAAAGAAACTGGAGGAATTTAAGAAAGGAAGGGTAATATTGGCAGGGGACTTTCATTTTAGTTTGGACCAGAGAGACAATACGTCGCGTGCACCCTGGACTGGAGGGCGTCAAATGGAGAAGATAAAGAAAATTTTTTTTCCAACAGCAATTGATAGATGTATGGAGAGTTCAACACCCGGATACAAATGACTATACCTTCTACTCCATGGTGCATGGGACGTATTCAAACCTGGACTATATAATGGTGGAACACAGAATGTTGGAAGCAGTAGGAAGATCATCAATTGAGATACAGACATTATCGGATCATGCTCCAACGATGGTAGAGCTTAAGCTGGGAGAGACTAGGGATAGAACAGGTGGGTGGAGGTTGAACAAAGACCTACTGCAGGATAAAACGGTCGAAGAAGAAATAAAGAATGCATTACAAAGTTATTTCCAGCTCAATGAGACACCAGGGATCACGAGCAGTACGATCTGGGAGCCGCATAAGGCGTATATAAGAGGAATACTGATCTCTCTAGGGACAAGGAAAAAAAAAAGAACGAAGTAATCAAATGAAGAACTTGACCTCCGAAATATTTGAATTAGAACAAAGACATAAAAAAACATGGACGAGGAAACACAGCACCAATTAACACTAAAAAGAGGTGAGCTGAAAATGTTAATGGAACAAGAAACTAGATGTATGTTTAACAAAGTAGCAAAAACTAGATATAAATGGGGAAATAAACCTGGAAGACACCTAGCAAGAATATTAAAAAATAAAAGATAAAAAAAAATTTATTGGGAAAATTAAAAATAAGGAGGGGAAAATGATCCACTCAACAACAGGAATAGCAGGAGCATTTCAAAAATATTTTGAAACCCTCTATGCAGTCAGGCGGAACAAAATACAAAAGATAGAGGAAAGAAGATTAGAAGAAATGCAAACATATATAGAAGAAGCACACCTACCTAGATTGCCTATAGAAAACCTCCAGCACTTAGAAGCACCTATAACAGCAGAGGAGATAAACCGAGCCCTAGAATCAACACCTATAGGCAAGAGCCCAGGCCTAGATGGCTTTACGATGGGATATTATAAAAAAATTTAAAGAGTTGCTAGTGCCTAAAATGTATAATTATATGAGAGAGCTAGGAGAAGGAGGGACGCTAAGAGAGGAATCCTTGGTGGCCCATATCACTCTGATCCCGAAAGAAAGGAAAGACAGAACACTTTGTTCTAGTTATAGGCCAATAGCCCTCTTGAATAATGATACAAAAATATATGCAAAGGTACTGGCAACAAGAATAACAGAACTTATACCTGAGTGGATACATAAGGACCAGACAGGATTTGTGCCAAATAGGGAGGGTAAAGATAATGCTATCAGAACATTACTTATGCTACATAGTATCAAAGGGGGGAGGGAGCCGGCACTTTTACTATCAATCGATGCACAAAAAGCATTCGATAGAGTAGATTGGGAGCTCATGTTAAAAACTTTGGAAACCCTGGGGATTGGTCCAAAGATGGTAGAGAGAATAAAAGTCCCTTTCCCTTTTGGGTCCCTTTCCTCGCCATTCAAAATGTTGAATGGTACAAGACGGGGTGCCCGCTTTCTCCTCTCCTATTTATAATATCGTTGGAGCCATTATTGGCAAAAATAAGGAGAAATAAAAACATAAAAGGGATAAAAATAGGCGAGAAGGAACACAAAATTGCGGCATACGCTGATGATCTCGTATGTTATATAACAAATCCCAGAATTACACTACCAAACCTAATAAAAGAACTAAAAACATATGGGGATATCTAAAATTTCAAAATGAATCAGGAAAAATTAGAAATATTAAATATAAACATAAATAAGAAAGAGGAATCAGCCCTGAGAGGGGAATTTCCCTTTAAATGGAAGAAAACAGAAATAAATTATCTAGGGATAAAAATTACCCCTAGGCCTGAGAAACTATATAAGGCAAACTATATCCCACTTCTAAATGAGATTAAGACAGAAATAAAGAGGGTAGAAAAGAAACCATTATCATGGCTAGGGAGGATAAACACCATAAAAATGTTGATACTCCCCAAAATTCTTTACAAGTTCCAGATGATCCCAATAAAACTCCCACAAATGTATTTACAAAAATTGCAAGGTATGATAACAAAATTCATCTGGCAAAATAAGCGGCCAAGAATACAATATAAGACCCTTAGTCTAGATAAATCACAAGGGGGACTGGCAGCACCAGATATAAAAAAAGTATTATGACGCAGTGGTACTATCACGCACAATAGAATGGAGCAAAAATGAAAGTAATAAGAGATGGGTAGAGATAGAAAAGACATTAAATAATGGACACTTAAAAGAAAACATATGGGTTTCACAAAAAGACAGAATAATGAGTCACACAGCACCCAAATTAACAAGGAATGTATTTAGGGTATGGGATAAAATTTTTAAACAGGCAAAATTAGAACACAATTCACCTTTCATTTTTTTAAGTGGCACAAAGATATTTGAGCCAGGAAATAAAGCACATTTTGGGGGATGGGTGGGGAATGCACAGTTAAAAGATATAATAAAGGACGGGAAGATATGTAATTACCACGAACTGCGACAAAAAGGTATTTTTGGAAATCTGAACGAATGGAGGTATGCCCAGTTAAAACATTTTGTGGCAAAATTACCGCAACCAATAAGATCAGAGGAAGAATTAAACCCATTCGAGAAATTATGTAATTCCAGAGAAACAATGAGACATGGTATAGCAAGGCTTTATAAAATAATCAGGGAACTGTGCGGATGGGATATACCCCTATTTGTTGAGAAATGGGAAGAAGAATTGGGGATAAAATATACGGTAGAACAATTAGTAAAAATGTTCAAAGCAGTACATAACAGTTCAAGAAGCACTCAAAGTGCGGAATTGAACTATAAATGTTTAGCGAGGTGGTACATAACCCCGGTGAAAGCTCACAAATACCAAAAGGACATATCATCATTATGCTGGAGATGTTGTAAAGCACAAGGGACCATGATACATATATGGCAGGATTGCCCAAAAATAAAAGAATATTGGGAAGAAGTGAGACAGAATATACTAGAGATAACGGGAGAAGAATTAGGGCTAGGTCCGATGAGATATCTTTTCCATATGCCAGATAAACCAAATAGACAGTATAGGGAAACTTTGGTGCCCTCCTTATTAAACGCCGCAAAAGGGGTAATACCAAAAAAAATGGTTAGATTCAAATAGACCTACAAGGAGGGAGTGGTTTGATAGGATAGAATACATTTACAATATGGAGTAAAAAAAAAAAAAAGAGTGTGCTGTGTGCAGAATGCAGGGTTCAGCGGTGTGTTATGTACAGAGTGCAGGTTTCAGGAGTGCATTAAGTACAGAGTTCCGGGGTGGGCTATGCAGAGAGTGCAGGGTTCAGGGATGCGTTACGTACAAAGTTCAGGGGTGAGCTATGCACAGACTGCAGAGTTCAGTTCAAGGGTGCTCTATATACAGAGTGCAGGATTCAGAAGTGAGATATGTACAGGGTTCAGGGGTATGTTATGTACAGAATGCAGGCTTCAGGAGTGTGTTACGTACAGAGTTCAGGGGTGTGCTGTGTACAGAGTGCAAGTTTTAGGAGTGTGTTATGTACAGAGTTCAGGGGTGTGCTATGCACAGAGTGCAGGGTTCAGGGGTGTGTTATGTGCAGAGTTCAGGGGTGTGCTGTGTACAGAGTGCAGGGTTCAGGAGTGCGTTATGTACAGAGTTCAGGGGTGCCCTATGTACAGAGTGCAGGTTTCAGGAGTGCATTAGGTGCAGAGTTCAGGGGTGTGCTGTGTACAGAGAGCAGGGTTCAGGAGTGCGTTTTATATACAGAGTTCAGGGGTGCTCTATCTACACAGAGCGGGGTTCAGGAGTGTGTTATGTACAGAGTGCAGGGTTAAGGCTTTACTCTGGGCACAGTGTGCAGCCCCCCCCCCCCCCCAAAGCTTCCTCACATCTCTCCTACATTACCTTGATCTAATAATAGAAAATATATAAAAATATTTACTTCAGCACCAACGGATAAGAGTACATTAACTATAACATGGATTAGCTGCAGTGCTCAACTTGCTGATATGGCAAATAACATGAAATATAAGGAAATACCACTGTGCTATTATCACATAAAAAATTATTTGTACTCATAAATAACAAAGTCCATAAACACAGTCCCAGGTGAAAGTGAATAATGTGTTTGATGCTTATACATTAAAGGTGCTAAAGACATGGTCAGACAGGGTGCCCCACATGGATGTACACTGACCCCTTGTAGCTGACCCACTATCTCTAGTGCGGCCAATCGTGTGTATGGGGTAACCCCTGCTGGTCTCTGTAGGCTTCCGGCTCTCAGATTAAGACCCACTCATCAATATGATGTATGTAATGGAGTAAAAAACTTAATTGCGCAATACCGTAATCACATTTATACATTGTTTAAAAAGTTGCTAAAAAACGTACTCGCATTATATGGTGCCTGATCATCCTTGCAACCGGCATATGAGGCAGATGATTTGTTAAAGGAAATCGGCCCTGTGTTGTGTCAGCCATCTGCAGACCGGTGTTTGGTTGTGGGCGGATGTGCGTCACCGTGACGCAGATAAGCCTTGACGCGTTTCAGCCAATCAGAACGGACTGTCTTCAGGAAGCTCTAAATCCGCCATTTTGGATAAGGACATTTATACCCTTACTTCCAATTCTTCTCATTTGAATACTCTAATCATCTGCTACAGGTGTGGGGGTGCTAACAGTCTACATACTACTTCATAACAACATAAATCAACTCTATGGACGTAAGTGATGGCTGCCACTAGGGAACCGTCATTTACGTCCATAGAGTTGATTTAATTCACCTAATGGATGTTATTTTTAGGAACACAATTTCGGTCTATAATGTCACTTTTTAATTGTCTAATAAAGTTTATAATGAATTAGGATATGTTGTTATGAAGTAGTATCTAGACTGTTAGCACCCCCGCGCCTTTAGCAGATGATTAGAATATTCAAATGAGATGAATAGGAAGTAAGAGTATAAATGTCTTTATCCAAAATGGCGGATTTAGAGCTTCCTGAAGTCGGCCCTTTCTGATTGGCTGAAACGCGTCGAGGCTTATCCGCGTTGCGGTGATGCACATCCGCCCACGACCGAACACAGGGAATCGAGCCGTGCCAGTCTGCAGGTGGCTGACACAACAAAGGGCCAATTTCCCTTAACAAATCATCTGCCTCACATACCGGGTGCCAGGATGAACAGGCACCATATAATGTGAGAACGTTTTTTGGCAACTTTTTAAAAAATAAACAAATGTGATTACGGTATTGCACAATGACTTTTTTATTCCATTACATACATCATATTGATGAGTGGGTCTTAATCTGAGAGCGGGAAGCCTACAGAGACCAGCAGGGGTTACCCCACACACGCGATTGACCACACTAGAGATAGTGGGTCAACTACAAGGGGTGAGTGTACATCTATGTGGGGCACCCTGTCTGAGCACGTCTACGGCACGTCTCTAATATATAAGCATCGAACACATTATTCGCTTTCACCTGGGACTGTGTTCATGGACTTTGTTATTTATGAGTACAAATTATTTTTTATGTGATACTAGCACCGTGTTATTTCCTTATATTACCTGGATCTAGTACCTCCCTGTGTAGGTGGCTCTGCCTCACATTGCAGGGAGATTGTTCTCTCTTTCTCAGATTCTGGAAATCCATCCCCACCGTGAGTGTGTGCAGGGGTCTGTTAGTTCCTGGAGCCACTGAAAGCAAACCTGTCCCTTATAAATACAGAAGGCTCCTTTTTTTACATGTGGCAGCGAGGAGCAGAGGGCGAGAGCTTTAGGTGGCGAAATGGAGTTCCACCATATTTCGGCTGCAAAACTGGGTGCGAGGGCCACATGACAAGGCTTGGAGGGTGACAGGTAAGATGTCCCTTCTAAGTTCCTGGCCCTCATAACTGGGAAGAAGATAATGGAGGGCACTCTATTAGCTTCAATAGAAGGCAGGTAGAACTGGTATGTCTCATTAAATATAATCTGTCTTAAAAATATATCCCATAGAGGACTTTTGCCCCCTGTGCTATATATACATTCTTAGTGAAAAGAAATAAATGTCAACAAATAAAGTTACCATGCACTTAACCCCCCCACCCTAAAAAAATAATATGACCCCCCAAAAAAAAAAAATGCTTAGCTTGCCTTGCTCCCGTGTCTGCGCACACACAAATGGAAATGCACCCGTCAGGTTCACCTGTGTATGAAAGCATTGTTTGTGATACACTTGTTACATATCACTGCACACGCATAAGAGCAATAATTCTAGGGACATTCTTAATGGTCTGCTCTAAACTGATGACCTGTAGGAGCTTTTCTAAAAAGAAAATATAGGATACCGAAGTTGGTCATTTTGCGGGCACGTGCACATTTAAGGCTGGCTATCTATTTACTCAACACAACCATCTCATGTATGTTTTACAAAATAATTTGGTGATCTATTGTACTTGTGTTTCCTATAATGAATGTATTTTTAACTAAAATTTTGCACATAAACCGTTGAGCATATGTTGCGTACCATTAAAAATGATTGAAGCTATCACCATTTTATTTTCCAGGGTGTTTGCTTTCAGAAAATATATAATATTTGGGGATTTAAACTAATATTTAGGCATCAAAGGATTTTTAAATGTGCTTGCAAAAACACAAAAACAGTTTTGGCAGCAAAAGTGCTACGTGGCAAGGGTTGGATCAAAGCATGGGTGCAGGCAAAAAATGTTTTTTTGTTTTTGTAATGGCTTGGGGAAGGGTTGGAACCTCTGTCAATTTTTATTGCTGTGTCATTGTCAATGGAGGATTTCTTTCCCTTAAAGCGTAACTGCACTTTTGTTGAGAAAAAAAAACATTCTGGGTGATCTATGTACATTACAAGGATTTTACCAAACTTTGTTGCAGATTCCTACCTTTTGTTATTCTGAAGAAATCCCTCTGTGTTTCTCTATCTATGTGGGAAAGTGAGTCTAATGGGAGTGGTTTCTTAATTATCAATCAGCTGCTGCACCTGCAGGGTACTAATGAGGAAAGCTGCTGGGCCTGCATCCCTTAAGATGTGATTTCCTATTCGCAGTATCTCACCAAAAATGCCATTTTTGTTGCAGGGGATACATGAAATCTGACTTGTATCTTAGTGTAGACTTCTGGGAAAATCAATGAGCCAATCACACAAGCAGGAAATTATATTTCTGGGGGACGTTCTGTACAAATTCTGTGTACAGGACACCTCCAGGTAGCCATATTGCATTTTTAGGAAAATTACAGAACTGCAAATTAAAAGGGAAAGGTAATTTTAATAACATTCAATAACAATATGACTTGTGTCGCAGTTGTATACGCTATGTCAGTTTTTTTTATTCGCTTTTTTTTCCCCACGAAAGTGGAGTTACCCTTTAACTATTTAGCTGTAAGACAGAAGAGGAAGTAAGAAGAAAATTCTGCAATGGAGACACAGAAACAAAATCAATTTCTCTTGTATTATGAGGAAGGTTTAGGACCCTCTGCATACCAAATTTCTGCTTTCAGAAAGAGGGACACATTACAGCAAAAAGAATTTAGGCAAACAACATACCTCCAACCCCTGTTACACATACTATGAAAATTTGATACGCAAAAAAATGATTGCTTAAAACCACAGTAACTTGTTTTCAGGGTTACTTTTCTTGACTTTTCAAAAGAACAAATTCAGTAATTTTTGACATTTGATGAAAACTTTAGTGCACTAAAACATTTTCGTAATTAAAGAGGAAGTAAACCCTGATGGGGTTTACTTCCTCTATGTTACCCTGGCATGTAAAAGCATAACGGGCTGGTATGCATCGCATATTAGCCCATTATGTGCCACTTACTTGCATTGAAAGCCAGCGATGTCCCCGCTCCAGGCCGCATCCATCTTCTGCCCCTCTTCCTTCCGGGGCTGCGATCTCCGGCTCTGTGACTGGCCGGAGTCACGTGACGTCACTCCCGCGCACGGAGGTCTTTTCTTCACTGCGCATGTGCCCGATGACGTAGGCACATCGCAGTACACTGCATATCTCTTGAACCGTGCAGGTTTGGGAGATATGCAGGGCACCTACAGGTAAGCCTTATTATAGGCTTACCTGTAGGTTAAAGTGGTTGTCATGGGTTGACAACCACTTTAAGTATTCAGAGGCATAACTAGAGCCTTCAGGGCCCCGATTCAAGAAGCCATAAATTGCCCCCTTGAACTCCAAAGCCCTTTACATCGGTCCCATGACCCTTCCTTCTGAGCCTGGGGACCTTCCCTCGGAGCCCGGGGCCTTTTACTCCCTGAGACTTTGGTGGGGTTGGAGTGCCATAGACTGCAATGTTAAATCACAAAGTTGCAAAGAGCAAGCAAGTTACAGGACTTTGGGATTGCAGCAGTGTGAACTAAGCACATGTTTTGCAGTGGGCCCCCTTCCTGCTGTCTCAGGGCCCCCTGTGGTGACGGAACGCCATGGCCCAGTCCCAAGTGTGACCTTTGCGACCATGGTAATTCTACCACTATAATTATTACATTTTTGGATAGGGGTACAGTATATACATGAGACATACATCAAAAAGAGGATCTAAGAAGGGAAGTGGGATGGGGGAATAAGGTTTAAAAAGACTTTGCCTAAGGCTACATGTACACGGGACTTTTCAACCTCCCCTGAGCGATTCAACTTGACAGCTAGAAACCAACATTTAAAAACGTCCATTTAGCTGTGTTTGCATGCCGCGTTTGCGTCTAGAAGCGTTTTTTTTTTATGAAAAACACCTGTAAACGAAACGATCCTAGACTCGAGTTTACAAATTGTTACAGGCATTTGGTGTTTCAAATGCCTCTGAACATCCGCCCCGAACGCATTTTTTTGCTTTCCAAGAAATGCTTCTGAACTCAACTGCCTAGAAATGACCCTGTGTACATGTACTGATAAGATAACAGAGGAGAGATCAGGGGCAGCTGAAAAAAATGCCCAATTGCTCCCAAATGTCCGTGTCCATGTCCCAGCAGCAGTGTACATGAAGCCTAAATGAGGGACAGTTGAGATGCATGCTTCTGTCAGGGTTCTTATTTCTGTCTATCTGCCCATTAAAGTTATACTAAAGGGGCGGAACCGGATGTCCGGGTGAGCGGTCGCATAGCTCCGGCTTCCAGATCTGTTATCCTGATCAATCCCGCAAGAATCCTTGATTTATTTTCTCCTTAAAAGGCCCACAGGACGCTGCATATTGCCCGCATTGCCCTGATGCCTTCGAGGCGGCAATCGACGAAGAAGCAGTCGCCGCCAAAGTCGTTGGGGGCCTCGGCTGGCACGAGTACAGCAGCCATCTTGCCTTCCTCCACGAGCTTGGCAGCGCTCTTCAAAGGACTCACAGATCTCCTGCAGCTACACGGCATTGATATGGACCCGCCGGTGGTGAGTTCCCCTAATCCTACTGCCCATCGGGGGGAGAGTGTGGCTACCTTGGGGACCCCAGACTGTACAGTGACAGACACGATCCTGGCAGACAGCAAGGCCTCAGTCATGGGGCGCATCGATACGCTGGCCATTGAATGTGGGCTGATTAGGGCAGACATGGACAAATTCCGGGGTCATATTGCTGAAGCTGAGTCCCGCATAGCGATCGTTGAGGATGGGGCGGAGACCTCGACCCGCGCCATAGCAGAACTGCAACGCCTAGTGAAGACCCTGGCAGAACGATCGGCTCCGCAGGAACAACGTTCGTGTGGTGGGCCTCCCGGAGGGAGCGGAGGGGGATCGCCCAGCCACCTTTGCGGAAGAGTTCTTCAAAAAGGTTTTAGATCTGGATCAAGTCTCTCCGGCCTATATTGTGGAACGAGCTCATCAAGTGGGAGCACCACCTTGCCCCTTTCTAGTGCGATTTCTAAACTACAGAGACAGGGATCTTATCCTTGCCACTGCCAGGAAGACTCCGGATCTCAAGTATGAAAACGCGAATTTACACTTCTTTCCCGACTTCTCACCAGAGATTCAGTGCCGCAGGCGCTCTTTTATGGATGTGAAGAAAAAGCTTAGAGAGAAAGGGTTCACTTATAGCATGCTGTATCCTACAAAGCTGCGAGTAGTACATCAGGGTGCGGTTCACTCTTTTATGGATCCTGTGGATGTCTCCGACTGGTTGGATACACTGGGCTGATTTCTCCATCCTGCTGGGCTGCCTTGCGGGGAGGTATTTTCCCCTCGTTTGCTTATTTGGCGAGTTGCCGTCGCATTATGCTTCTAACTGTATGTATCTGGTCTGGACTGATCCTGTTATGAACACTCCATTGGAAGCTGGAGGACCTTGCTCTCTTTGGAACTTGAACACAGCTCTACTTACCCCCCTGTGTTCGAAGGATGGGGTTTTTGTGTTTGGGGTGCAAGCTTTGCCAACCATGTTGGATTTTGGGTTGGGGCACAAGCAGGGTTGTTTTTTGGCTGTTTTTCAAAGTTGTCAAGGTAATGTTCTCCTTGACCTTCTTCAGTTGTCTCCTACAACTGAGGAATTTGACTGTTTTTTTGTCTTTTTGAACTTTTTTTTTTCTTTTTTCTCTTTCACCAGCAGCACCTCTCCCCGCTAGCACGTCTAGAAGGGGTTTGATGTTTTTTACCAACTTATTTTTGGGGCATGGGACTGTTCCTCTAACTGTGAATACTAACTGTGGCCACACAACTGGGGTAAAAGATTGGACGGAGTGTTCTCAATGGCTGCCTCTCTAAAGTTATTATCATGGAACGTTAGAGGCCTAAATTCTAAGCTTAAGAGAGCAGCTGTTTTCAAATATGTGAAATCTCATAACCCTAACCTGTTTTTTTTTTCAGGAGACGCATCTAATGGGAAGGGCAATTATGTCCCTTAAGAGGCAATGGATGCAACATGCTTTTCATTCCACCTTCTCTACTTATGCTAGGGGAGTGGCCATTTTAATACATAAAAATGTGTCCTGCACTGTACTGCATGTGTTCACAGACCCCCTGGGGCGGTATGTGGGCATTATCATAGAATGGTTTTCCTTAAGAATTGCAATCATAAATGTATATGTTCCGCCGCCTTTTCAGGCCGCTATCCTATATACTGTTCTTGATAAATTGGCTCCCTTGCTGCCTGCAAAGGTCTTGATCATGGGGGATTTCAACTGTACTCTAGACTAATCACTGGACACGACTAACTCCTCCAGGGTTCAGAACTTAGAGTTGGCGCAATGGGCCGAGGCAGCGGGTCTGCGGGATGTGTGGAGGTGGAAACATCCAGATGTTAAACAGTATTCATATTTATCACATGTCTTTCATTCCTCCTCTCGCATAGACTTAGCCTTTGGCAGCCCAGACCTGCTGCCTTTAGTGTCGGAGGTGGAATACTTGGCGGGAGGGATCTCTGACCACACCCCATTGCAGGTGGTGCTGTCTCTGCCGAGGGCGAAGGGCGCCCGCCCCTGGCGTCTTGATCCAGGGTGGGTTGCCGAGCCTGAAGTGGAACAAATGGTAACCAAAAGCATTGAAACCTTCTGGGGCATTAATGAAGGTACTGCGGCCTCTCAGATGGTGTGGGATTCCTTCAAGGCGGTGGTGAGGGGCGAATACATCTCTAGTATTAAAGCTGCTCGGATCCTCAAGAATGGTGCTACTGGGCGGCTTCAGGAGCGGGAGATAGCTTGTGCTGGACTACACGCGGCATCTCCCTCTGCTGAGACCCTTCAGAATCTTAGACAGGTGAGGAGGGAGTTGAATCTCCACTTTAAAGAATTGTCTCAATGCGAGCATAAGACTAGAGCGGAGAATATCTTTGAGGCAGGAGATAAAAACGGCAGACTGCTTGCGCTTTTAACAGCGGAGGAGCATTTGCCCACTGTGGTTCCTTGTATCTATAACAAGTATGACCAGCTGGTAACATCTAGAGAGGAGGTAATGCAAGTTTTTGTTGACTTTTATGAATCACTATATGCTCCTATCCAACCCTACGAGGACGGGGATCTAGCCTCTTTTTTGGATGCATTGGATCTCCCGGTCTTGTCAGACGAGAACAGGCAATTACTAGATGCCCCTTTCATGGCAGAGGAGTTGCAGCTGGCTATCGGTTCCTTCCCGTTGAGGAAGTCGCCGGGGTTTGCCTGTAGAGTGGTACCAGTTGTATAAGGAGCAATTCACTCCTAGACTGCTGAACCTATTTAACTCCTGCTTAGAAGATGGACGCCTTCCTCCTTCTTTTTATGCAGCCAATGTAGTGCTGTTGGCTAAGCCGGGGAAAGATCCTCTCCGGTGTGCCTCATACAGGCCTATAGCACTTTTAAATGTTGATCTCAAAATACTGACAAAAATGTTAGCAGTTCGGTTAACAAAAATCCTTCACTTGTTGGTCTCGCCTGATCAAACGGGTTTTATGCCTAACAAGGCGACTGATATCAATCTGAGAAGAGTTTTTACGCATGTCGCCTTGGCCTCGGAGTTAAAGGAGGACCGAGCATTGGTCTTTCTAGACTTAGAAAAGGCCTTTGATTCGGTGGATTGGACATACATGCGCAGGGTACTGCAGCGCATGGGGTTTGGCCAGGTATTCCTGACGTGGATAGAAATACTTTGTGAACGCCCCATGGCAGCCATTAAGCTAAATGGAGAGTTATCAAGGACCTTCCCAGTCTGTCGGGGGACCAGACAGGGCTGCCCGCTCTCGCCGGGCCTCTTTGCCCTTATGATGGAGCCAGTGGCCAGGGCCATACGTGGCTCTCCATTGGTGAAAGGTGTTCGGGTGGGCCCCCTGGAGGAGAAGACAGCACTTTATGCTGATGACGGGGTTCTGTTTTTGAGTGACCCGGTTACTGCTCTCCGGCACGCGTTGGAGATTTTTAACCGCTTCACTACCTATTCGGGGTTGAAGGTAAATTGGAATAAATCCATGATTCTCCGTCTCGGGAGGAAATCGCGGGAACCTTTTCCTGGTGATGTTCCTCTTCAGGTGGTTACAGAAGCTAAATATCTGGGTGTAGTGGTTTCTGCATCAGTTGCTGATTTCATTAGATTAAATCTTGCTCCGGCGCTGGCTACGGTGAAGCGCAAGTTTAGTGCATGGAGGAGTATGCCTTTATCCTTGATAGGGAGAGTAAATTTAATAAAAATGAAGATACTACCCCTACTACTATATATTATTAGGCACTCCCCAGTGTGGATCCCAAAATACATATTCAAATCTGCACGGGTTGATGTCAGAGTTTGTTTGGCAGGGGAAGGTGCCCAGGATTAAAATAAATATTTTGCAACAACCATGGAAGGAGGGGGGATTGGCGGCCCCGGATTTTTGCAAATATTTTTTAGCTGGTCAATTGGTTATGGCCCATCGGTGGCTTACCGGCCCCTTGGATGACGCGGTAGCTGCCCTGGAGGCGGCGATCGTGGGTTCATACGAAGCTCTGGCTCTCCTGATATATCGGGGGGGGAGGAGAGCTCCGTATCCACTGACAACTCTTATGAAGGGGGTTCTTAGGGCTTGGCAGGTAGTGCATGGGAAAGAATTTGGAGGTCCTTTTTTGGCCACCCCCCATGCTCCGCTCTGGAGGAACCCTAACTTAAAACATTTTTATAGCATGGAGGACCCGTATATTTGGACTACATTTGGGGTCAAAGCTATAGGAGATATCTCCAGGGATGGGCAACTCCTGCAATTTGAAGCATTAAAGACGGGCCATACTCTTCCTAATTCCCATCTTTTCAGATATTTACAGCTGCGCCATGCTTATCAGGCACAGTTTGGTAAGACTGGAACGGTTTTCGTAGCCTCAGCCTTGGAAACCATGTTGCGAGATGAGGACTTGGTTAAACCCTTATCCACTATTTATAAGTGTTTGTTCCCCGAGACAACAAAGTTGCTCAATAAATGTAGATCTAAATGGGAGGCAGTAGTCCCGGAGCTAGATAACGAAGATTGGGAGGATATGTGGGATGCACCCTTTATGAGGCTGATCTCCGCTCGAGATTATCTCATACACTACAAGTTTTTACATAGGATTTATTTGACCCTGGCCAAAATAGCCCACATTTTTGGAACTAGGGGCTCCCCCGGTAGCGGTGTGCGCAAGAGGAAGCTAATTTCATGCACATTTTTTGGGAGTGCCCGGCCGTTGTAACATACTGGAGAGCAGTGCTTGATTGTATCATGGAAATAACCTCTATTCCATTAATACCTTCGGTTAGGCACTGCTTGCTGGGTTTGGTGGATGACCTGGCCCCTAGCACAGCGATCAGGACCTTGTTTATTATACTTTTCTTCCACGCCAGGAAGCGAATAGTTTTGACCTGGAAAAGTCCTTCTCCTCCTTCAGTAGAATCTTGGAAGGCCCTGGTGAATCGAACTCTTCCATTTTATAAGGCCACGTACTTAACTAGGGGGGCTGCTCGCAAATTTGATAGGGTCTGGGGAGGATGGTTGGCCTCTTTACACACGGCTTCGGATTAGAGACTGGCATATCTGGGATGGCAGTCTCTGACTGGGCCTAGTGGTGTTAGGGAAATTATAATACCTTGTATGCATTATAATTTGCCTGCGCTAATAAGCGCATTTTTCAGCTCTTTTGCATAATGCATTCGATCGACCTGTGTTGAAGCAGACACACACACAGACACAGATTGCTTCATCTCACATAGCCGGTAGCAGGGATATTGTCCTGCCTTAGCTCTGGCTGCTGTGTTTATTTATACTGGTCAGACAGGTTTAACAAAAGGGACTGAAGGCTTCAAATTCAGCCAATCAGCCTCCAAGGCACAGTCACATGACATGAGCTCAAATACAAATATAACCAATCAATGACACACTTGATTACATTCAAACTATACAATAGGAAAGGCATGCATGTATGGGGGGGGGGGGAGCTGACCGGCAGGGAAGCCATGTGCTTCTCCTCACAAAGGCCACACAACCATCACCCCAGATATGCACTAACCTGCCAGTTACAATGAACCTCTATCAAATACAGTTCTATAAAACTATATTACATAACGGTTATGCTACTGTTCCATTAAAGGGTAAATTACAACACAAAGGAATATAGCTGTAGATCTCTGTCACATTGATCAGATGCCACAGAAAGCCTACAGATCATTATCCTTACATAAAAGGCAATACTAATTCCATAAGGCAAGTAAACTGCCGCCAAGCAGATCGATCTGTACAGAAGACTGGGGCCCCCTGATTGACGGTAATACACCCGCGCCACAGAACGTGCATTGCACCTCAAAGATCCGGACCAGCGTTTGCTCCAGCGATAACCGCTCAGGGTGCCTGCTGGCCGGGATGATCGGGCGGTAGCGTGTAATTATCAATTGATGGAAGATTTTCATTGTATGTGGCCTTTCCTCAGTATCGGTTAAAGCCATATTCGCTGTACACAGCGCATACCGGTAAACCA
>BLSH010396237.1:57700-88175 GCA_018402905.1 Glandirana rugosa
AACAGTGTCACAGAGGGTCACAACCAAATGGCCATACGCGACACATGTCGCTTATACCGAAATTGGCTATCAGATGCCACAGAAAGCCTACAGATCATTATCCTTACATAAAAGGCAATACTAATTCCATAAGGCAAGTAAACTGCCGCCAAGCAGATCGATCTGTACAGAAGACTGGGGCCCCCTGATTGACGGTAATACACCCGCGCCACAGAACGTGCATTGCACCTCAAAGATCCGGACCAGCGTTTGCTCCAGCGATAACCGCTCAGGGTGCCTGCTGGCCGGGATGATCGGGCGGTAGCGTGTAATTATCAATTGATGGAAGATTTTCATTGTATGTGGCCTTTCCTCAGTATCGGTTAAAGCCATATTCGCTGTACACAGCGCATACCGGTAAACCAACACTGGGAGACACTGTGACAATACATAATACACATCCTAAATTTCTACAACAGTGGGAGTGTGGGGTCTCGGTATAGAGCATACTCGCTTGTCACAGGGCAAAATATAAATGCAAACTAGGTTCTAGAACTGGTGGGTAGAGAGTGAAATTGCCTCGAATATTTAAAATCCAGTGGATACTTTGTCATAGTATTGCTATTTTTTTTTTTTATTTACCAGCGGTTAGCAGTCCTGGATTGTAGGAGGCTGGCCGTTCGGTTGTGTTTTTGTTGTTGTGTATTGATGTATTGTACAAAATGCTAATAAACAGAATTTACCAAAAAAAAAAAAAAAAGTTATACTAAAGCTATTATTTTTAAGGTAAACAAGAGGTTATATTTACCTGCTTTGTGCAACGATATTGAACAGAGCGGTCTCTTACTTCCTCTCGTTCAATCCCTTGTTGGCATTGTACCCTCCTCCTTCCTCTGGGTGCCCCTCAGCAACCCATGGCTCCCGTCGCCTGCAGTGTCTCCTGTGACACATTGTAAAGATATCCTCTCACTTCCTGTTAAGTCTACAAGGCAGGAAATGAAGGGAAATCGCCTTATTAAGACAGATGGCTAAAAAAAAAACTGACAGGAGTATTAACCCTCATATACGCTATAAAAAATAGCTTTAGATATACATTTGGAATATGTGTAGAAATTGTGTACTTACATACTTTCCTAATTTATTATTATTATTTTTTTAGATAAATATAGCATATGTATGGTATGTACATTTGTAATATTCTATCCAGCCAGCAGGTGGCGTTCTGGTCTCCCCTTCATATACAGTACAATATCTGGCATCCACATGTTGTTTACAATAGCTCCAGCTGAAACCATAGTCAGTGACTCATCCCTTATCAGAGGGCTCAGTCCCAAGCTTCAATCAGAGGGAGCCAGCTGGAAAGTAACCTGTCAGAAATGTGCACAGTATTGAGCATGTAAGGAAGAAATGCATGCGATTGCCTTCAAAGAAAATCCACCTGTTATAAATGATCAGTAGATCCAGAGATTTAGGCAGATGAAGCTGGAAGGGACTGGGGCCAATGTTTGACTTTTCCAACAGAAGTCAGGTTTTATCTGTAACTTTAATTGCCTGCAGCTCTGGATTAACTGTTTGAATACAATGATCAGCTATAACATTATGATCATCACAGAGCTGGTGGATGTTAGAGACCTTGCGCTCCTCCACCTTCCATTTGAGGATGCCCCACAGATGCTCAATAGGGTTTAGGTCTGGAGACATGCATGGCCAGTCCATCACCTTTACCCTCAGCTTCTTTATCAAGGCAGTGGTCGTCTTGGAGGTGTGTTTGGGGTCGTTATCATGTTGGAATACTGCCCTGCAGCCCAGTCTCCGAGGGGAGGGGATCATGCTCTGCTTAAGTATGCCACAGTACATGTTGGCATTCATGGTCCCTCAATGAACTGTAGCTCCCCAGTGCCAGTAGCACTCATGCAGCCCCAGACCATGACACTCCCACCCCCATGCTTGACTGTAGGCAAGACACACTTGTCTTTTTACTCCTCACCTGGTTGCCACCACACACGCTTGACACCATCTGAACCAAATATGTTTATCTTGGTCTCATAAGACCACAAGACATGGTTCCAGTAATCAATGTCCTTAGTCTGCTTTTTTTCAGCAAACTGTTTGCAGCCTTTCTTGTGCATTACCTTTAGAAGAGGCTTCCTTCTGGGATGACAGCCATGCAGACCAATTTGATGCAGTGTGTGGCGTATGGTCTGAGCACTGACAGGCTGACCCCCTCACCTCTTCAACCTCTGCAGCAATGCTGGCAGCACTCAAACATTTATTTCCCAAAGACAACCTCTGGCTATGATGCTGAGCACATGCACTCAACTTCTTTTGCTCAACCATGGCAATGCCTGTTCTGAGTGGAACCTGTCCTGTTAAACCGCGGTATGCTCTTGGTCACCGAACCACAGCTCAGTTTCAGGATCTTGGCAATCTTTGTATAGCCTAGGCCATCTTTATGTAGAGCAACAATTCAGGTCCTCAGAGAGTTCTTTGTCATAAGGTGCCATTTTGAATTTCCAGTGGCCAGTATGACAGAGAGAGCAATAGCACCAAATTTAACATCAGGGAGGGAAAATGGCTAATTGGCCCCAATTTGAACATTTTCACTTAGGGGTGTATCTTTTGTTACCAGTGGTTTAGACATTAATGGCTGCGTGTTAATGTTATTTTGAGGGGACAGCAAATTTTAGCAAAGTGTAATTTCTTCAGTGTTGTCACATGGAAAAATATAATAAAATATTTACAAAAATGTGAATGGTTTACTCACTTTTGTGAGATACTGTACATAATTTATAGAATTTATAGAATAAGTGAATATTAACAGTATGTTCAATTAAAAAGGAGAATATAACAGAAGAATACAGATATGTATTACCGGTCATATTTGATACAATGGTGGGGTGCTAAGACTTAGCCTATCTTAGCTGTAGACCCCAACAGTTTGTATCAAGCAGTGCATGTGAATTCTCTGTAGTCCAGGGTAGGGTTGAGTTGGTTTGAGGGGAACAGAAATGGAAGGGGGTAGGAAGGGAGAGGAAAGGACCACAGGCACATTTGAGCAAAAGGATGTAGAAGGTCTGCATCAAAATTAGTTGCTGCCATGTCACTAAATACACTATATTGTCAAAAGTATTGGGACACCTGCCTTTACATGCACATGAACTTTAATAGCATCCCAGTATTAGTCTGTAGGGTTCAATTTTGAGTAGGCCTACCCTTTGCAGCTATAACAGCTTCGACTCTTCTGGGAAGGCTGTCCACAAGGTTTAGGAGTGTCTATTGGAATGTTTGACCATTCTACCAGAAGCGCATTTGTGAGGTCAGTGCACTGATGTTGGGCGAGAAGGCCTGACTTGCAGTTTCCGCTCTAATTCATCTTAAAGGTGTTCTATGAGGTAAAGGTCAGGATTCTGTGCAGGCCAGTCAAGTTCCTCCACCCCAAACTCGCTCATCCATGTCTTTATGGACCTTGCTTTGTGCACTGGTCCAAATCATTTGGTGGAGGGGGGATTATGGTGTGGGGTTGTTTTTCAGGAGTTGGGCTTGGCCCCTTAGTTCCAGTGAGGGGAACTCTTAAGGCGTCAGCATACCAAGACATTTTGGACAATTTCATGCTCCCAACTTTGTGGGATAGACATGTGCAGAGAGAAAAAATTAGTTTAGTTTAGTTTCATTATTTACATAAATACGTTTAGTTAGATTAATTTCATTCATTTAATTTGTTTTCTGAATTCATTTAGTTTATTCATTTTCAAATCGATTCAAAAAGTTTTCAAATTCAAATCATTTTCGAACTTGAATTGTTTTTGAATGTGAACAGTTTTTGAATACGAATAGTTTTCCCATTTCCAAGGAGAATGGGGTGGAGTGGAAAGTGGAGGAATAGAATGGAAAAAGATAGAATACAATACAGGGGAATATAACAGAACTTAAAAGAATATAATGTGGTGGAGTGGAACAGAGCTGTTTTACTTTGTCTATTCTTTTGTTTTCTGTTATATTCTATTCTAGTCTATTTTTTTTTCTGTTCTATTCCTTTGTTTTCTATTCTATTTTGTTCTCTTTGGAAATTGGAAAACTATTCAAATTCAAGGACTTTTTGAATTCAGATTTGAAAATGATTTGAACTTGAAAACTTTTGAAAGTATTCAAAAACAATTAGAAAATGATTCAAATTCCATCCGAATTCTTTTTTTCATTATTTCGGATACACCCGAATTTCCAAAAAATGAAAATTCGTGCAAATTATAATTCAGAATGAAACAAACCGCACATGTCTATTGTGGAAACAGTTTAGGGATGGCCCCTTCCTATTCCAACATAACTGCATACCAGTGCACAAAGCAAGGTCCATAAAGACATGGATGAGCGAGTTTGGGGTGGAGGAACTTGACTGGCCTGCACAGAGTCCTTACCTCAACCTGATGAACACCTTTGGGATGAATTAGAGCAGAGACTGTGAGCCACGCCTTCCCGTCCAACATCAGTGCCTGACCTCAAAATGTGCTTCTGGAAGAATGGTCAAACATTTCCATAGACACACTCCTAAACCTTGTGGACAGCCTTCCCAGAAGAGTTGAAGCTGTTATAGCTGCAAAGAGTGGGCAAACTCAATATTGAACCCTATGGACTAAGACTGGGATGCCATTAAACTTCATGTGCGTGTAAAGGCAGATGTCCCAATACTTTTGACAATATAGTGTATTTGGAGCCTGACCTGTGTGATTCTATACCTGGTTTCAGCAACAATTTACACATATCTTAAACAGTAGTCTCCTAAAAGGGGGCATTCCAGACACCGTTGCCCCCCATCTGTGTATCTGCCAGTATGCATTGACAGAACCACTACACCCAGCATTGTATCACAGCAAAGTTTCAGCTGCCCGTTGCCTGCAATGAGCTTGGCTGGTAAAGACGGCTGATTATCTGCATGCATACAAAGTAACCCAGAAATATCCTCAGATACAAGAACTCATTATGCAAAATCCCCAAATCTCAGGGCCAGATTTCATATGATATAAATGAATGCCAGTGGTTAGCCAGTGTTTGCTAAAATCAATGAAAACCTACAAAGTTGTGTCAAATTGGCCCATTTGTTTTCCTTTTGTAGCTTGAGTCAAAATGTTTCTTACAGACAAAGAAAAGTGTTTATGACTGTACTTAGCAAGAGCCGTTACAGGGCACTGTGACCTCGGTATCTTGGCTGGGATGATGTTATTACATCAGACTCCTCATGAGGACCAGAGACACGGAGACATGAGCTCTCTATAAAATCAGAATAGCAAAGTAGGGTGTACTGCATGAATATGTACGCCAGCTGTTGTGTGAGCCGGGATTGACTATTTGTGATTTAAAGCAGACATGCTACCGATAGAGAGAATAACATGCTGAGGCCGATATAAGCTCATTCATTAAGCAGAAAGGTGCTTCAAAACGAGAGCTTTTAAAATTGCTGAATGCAGCAGCTTAAAGCTCAACTCCAGCACACTTTTTTCTTTTGGAATAAAGTAGGTAAAGGTTAGAAACCTCCTTGATTTTATTGCTGAAGGTGGCTCCCTTAGGGGGATTTCCCCTTACTTCTTGTCATAGTGACCACCCAGGACAGGAAGGAAATCATACAAATGGAAACAGGGGTCGCAGGAAAGAAAATTGCTGAAATTGCTCCCGCGGTGCTATTGTGATCTCCTGGCAGGGGGGGAATCATCCCTGCCATGAGAACACAGTGATTATTGCTAGCGGCTATAGCCACTAACAATAATCGCACGAAAATTCCAAAAGGCTGGTTGTATCCAAGTTGATTGATCGATTGACTTGGGTACACTTAGCCTGCCTATACATGGTTCCAATCTCGGCCGGCCCCTGCTGAACCGGACAAGATTTAAATCCTCTACGGCAGGATTTAGGTTAGCTGTGAGGTTGGAGAGGACATCCCTCCTCCCTCCGTAGCAGTCCAAAGAAGCAGCTGGCATGTAGATGACTTCTTTGACAGACTGCACCATATCTGTCTCCAAGCACTTGCCTGAGACAAGCATCCCAAGAGTTTGTGGGGATAGAGAAAAGTGTCATCTGTCAGATCAAAGCAGTTGTCTCCTTGCTAGCTGCGTTGTTGGATGACCATGGAGGGAGAAGGGGTGCCCTGTCCTACTGCACAGCTACCCTTACATAACACAAAGAAAGATGACACAAATTAGTACATGTGCTGTTTCCCATGGGGAACAGAACATGTTAATAAAAATGGAAGTCAGACTTCTTCTTTAACACTCAACATTTTAATAGTACCAATGAACCTGGGAATTAAGGGCACCTACATCCCAAGAGGAACATATAGTATTGCTTTGTGGAAAAAGGGACTTTAAAGGTGCCAAAACGCACATATAATAAAAACAAATTCTCTATTTTACTTAAGTATAAAAACAGCATGCAGATACTGTTAGGTTATTAAAACAAACAAAGAATATCAAAGCAAGATTTAATATGCAGTTCAAATTGCTCTTTTCTCAACATGTTTCACCAAATAGACTTCTTCAGGAGCCTCAAAGCACTACGTATTGATATAGCTGAAATTAAGAACAAACATTATATTACTTCACATTGCACTGAGATAGTATCAAGTAAAACACAAATATACAACCATTGTGTATAAAATAGATAAATCAATTGGAGGGCATCCCACCACGCATATCCAAGATTCTGAACGTTAGAAATCACAGCAAGCCTTTTGAGCCCCCACAGCCAACGTGCTGACCCCGCAGATATTGGTGAGCAATAGGGGAAGCAATCAAAGCAAGGACTATCTAGAAATAGGAATGAGTCATCCTGAAGAAGCCTATTTTGTGAAACAGGTTGAGCAAAGAACAACTTGAACTGCATATTAAACATTGTTTGGATATTTCTTGTTGGTTTAAATAACCTAACAGTATCTGCATGCTGTGTTTTATTCTTATGTAGAATAAAGAATTTGTTTTTATTATATGTGTGTTTTGGCACCTTTAAAGTCCCTTTTCCCACAAATCAATACAATATCTTTTTAACACTGTCTTTTATTTTGTTTTTTTGCAAATAATAAAGCTTTCATTGAGCACTTTGTCATTTCTGTTAGCAAGCAAATTACGGTAACTTATTATTGAAGGTAAGCTTGGGTAAAGCTGCAGTCAAAAAAATAAAGGGAATTAATTGTAATTATCCTAGAGTTAAGTTTTAGTCACAGTAGTGCCTAATGCCTTAATGCAGTCACAGTAATTACTACCGGGAATTAAGAAATACAACAGAATTAAGGGAATATGTACCATTTGGTAAGTAATGTTTGTTGCACTCTTATAATAAAAATATAATGTTCCATTATTATGTTCAAAATAACACTTTTTTTGTATGTAGTCATACATTGTGTATTGGGATAGTGTAGTACAGTCTTTCCAAACCAGTGGTTCACCTAAACCAGGTAATGACATCTTCAACTGAAGCTGAGCTCCAGGCTGATATAAAAGGCATTATTGAATGCTGCTCTGTGTAGCACCCTCCTAGTTCTGAGTAGGTTGCTAGGCAAATTTAGTTTAGCTCCTCTTCTAGAGCCTTCTAGAATCATAGTGGGAGAGAGTGCAGAACCAGCAGCATGAATATTTATGAAAATCCAACCAATCCCTTGGGAAGTGTGCCCAGATGGTGGCGTGAGAGCTCCTAAGTAGTCTGAGGCCTGGGCAGCAGGGTGCAGTGTTGCTGGGTCCAGTCCTGCAGGGGGAGATCCCTGGGGCAGGAGAGTTAGAGAAGCCAGAGTGAAGACATCAAGGTCCCAGCTATGCTTTGCTATTACATGGCCCCGTCCATAATCCCTTTGATGCGGTGAAGTTGTCCTGTCCCCTTAGCAAAAAAACACCCCCAAAGCATAATGTTTCCACCTCCATGTTTGATGGTGGGGATGGTGTTCTTGGGGTCATAGGCAGCATTCCTCCTCCTCCAAACACGGTGAGTTGAGTTGATGCCAAAGAGCTTGATTTTTGTCTCATCTGACCACAACACTTTCACTCAGTTCTCCTCTGAATCATTCAGCTGTTCATTAGTAAACTTCACACAGGCCTGTACATGTGCTTTCTTGAGCAGGGGGACCTTGCTACAGGATTTCAGTCCTTCCCGGCGTAGTGTGTTACTAATTGTTTTCATGGAGACTATGGTCCCAGCTGCCTTGAGATCATTGACAAGATTCTCCTGTGTAGTTCTGGGCTGATTCCTCACCGTTCTCATGATCATTGAAACTCCACAAGGTGAGACCTTGCAAGGAACCCTAGACAGAGGGAGATTGACAGTTATTTTGTGTTTTTTCCATTTGTGAATAATCGCACCAACTGTTATCACCCTCTCACAAAGCTGCTCTTGTAGCACATTCCAGCCTTGTGTAGGTCTACAGTCTTGTCCCTGACATCCTTGGACAGCTCTTTGGTCTTGGCCATGGTGGAGAGATTGGAATCTGATTGATTGATTGATTGATTGATTGCTTCTGTGGACAGGTGTCTTTTATATAGTTAACAAGCTGAGATTAGGAGCACTCCCTTTAAGAGAGTGCTCCTAATCTCAGCTTGTTACCTGTATAGAAGACACCTGGGAGCCAGAAATCTTGCCGATCAATATGGGGTCAAATACTTATTTACTTATTCTGTCTCTCACTGTTAAAATAAACCGACCATTAAAATTATAAACTGATCATTCCTTTGTCAGTGGGCAAACGTACAAAATCAGCAGGGGATCAAATACTTTTTTCCCTCACTGTAAATGACCCCCTCTTTACTGAGAAGAAGTGACACTGTGTAGCCTTTTAACCTCCTGAAGAAGTATACGTCACTACCAGCATTTGGAATCCTATGGGACAATCAAGTACAGCCAACAGTGTGGGAAGAGCAGTCATAAGTGCAGCCAGCAGTGTGTAAAGCACAGCTGGAAGTTGAGGAGTCCTCCAGTTGTTCCAGTTCACCAGGGCTATCCCATGCTCCCTATCCCTGTCCAAGTTCCCGTTCCAATAAAAACCCCTAGACTCTTTTCTCAACCAGTGAAAGAATGAAGAAAATGATATGTGCCTAGCTGTGCGTTCAACAAAGGGAGAGATAGGACCCAATTCACCAGTGGCTCTTTAGGGGTTGTGCTACAGCTGTAATCATTGATTTGTCATCAAATGTATTTTTAAAAGCAAACAGTGTAATTACGTGAATTTGCCTTGCTTTTGCATTCTACTGTATAGCAGAGCTCAGAAAGGTGAAAGAGAGAAGCAGCACAAGGAGCCAGTCAGGTGTGCTGCAATGTAAGAAACATGCTGATAGGAGGAGGGAGCAGAGTGACAGAGAGATGAGCTCATCCGTGAGATGCTTCTTTTTTTTACTATCTAGTCACAGGGTGGGGAGCACATATACATAGAAAAAAATTCAGGTCCCCTCACTGCCAGACAGGACTGTGCTGTGTGGCAGAGCTATGTAGATTTCAGAACTGGATGAGCAGAAATGCAGACCCTTTATCAGGTAAAACTGCTCTCATATATGAATTTTATCTGTTTATTTATATGTTTCCCTGGAGTTCAGTCAAAAATGAATCATAAAAAAGTTATCAAATAGAAATTTGTATTTAAAGAATAACACATTAGCATACCTCCCAACTTTCTGAGATATGGGAATGAGGGACACCTATTAGCAAAAGTATGTAGGCATAGGACACACCCCCTGCCACGCCCCCTTAAAGGAGAATTATACAAAAACGATTGATTAAGCCCACTACTATTCCTTTATATTGGCTTTTGGAATTTACAAATGCAACAATTTAGAAATTGAATGGAAGGTTTAGCACTGGGAAACACTTTTTGATAGATAAGTAGTCAGAGGCGTAACTAGAACCTTCAGGGCCCTGGTGCAAGAAATTATAAAGGGCCCCCCTGACCCCTGGCTAGGGCCCTTCCCTCTTCCCACTGATCTTGGGGCCATTTACTCCCGACGCGAGTCCCTTTATTACGGTACCGCAGCGGCACCCTTTCACAAGTTCTGTTCGGGCCCCCTTTCTGCAATCTTCGGGCCTCCCCATGGTGGTAAAATGCCAGGGCCCGGTCCCAATTGCAAGCTTTGCAATCCTGATCGTTCCCTCACTGGTGTCAGTAGTTTTTTATTTTAATTTTTATTCTTTTTTTACCATTTCACTTCACTTTCTTTACATTTTTTTTTAGGAGCCCTGTTGGGGGGCTTTGATGAGATATCAGGGGTCTAAACAAACCTCAGCCCTCATTCTCCATCTGTGTGGCCTCGGCTGCACAGAATGAATGGACAGGAATAGCTGTGCACCGAGCCTCTCATTCATTTAGAAACGGAAGTATAGTAAAAACAGTTTACTATGCTTCAGTTATAAATGAACCAATTGGTACCAATCACTGACTCTGTCCATTCAGAAAAGGAAGGAGCCAGTAAATGACAAATTTACCAACCCGTTCCCATCTCTCCATCATGATACATCTTCTACAGCAGCTGGCAGGAGAGAGGAGGGGGGAAGACAGCAGCTCTGTGGGGCGGGGGGCAGGGAAGCACACAGGGACCCTGGGAACAGCAGAAGACAAGTAAATTGGATAGGAGGGGAGGCGGGGGCTGAGATAGAGGAACCAATCTCCTCCATTAGGAGGAAAATTTTGGTTCTTTTAAATGCCGCCCCCGTCATCCCTCCTATCCAGGTGTACAAAGGAGGCACATGGGCCCCCTGAAGCACGGGCCCAGTTGCAATTGCAACCCCTGCAACCCCTATCATTACGCCCCTGTAAGTAGTGCATTTTATATACAACTGTATAGATCAGGCCAAAATGAGGGACAAATGAGGAGGAAAGAGGGACAGAGGGGCTTTGTTCCAAATGAGGGACAGTCCCTCGAAATCAGGGACAGTTGGGAGTTATGCATTAGCTCAGTGTTTCTCAATTGGAGTCCTCAAGGAGCACCAACAGGTCATGTTTTCGGGATTTCCCTCAGATGAAACAGTTGTGGTAATTACTGAGGCAGTGAAACTGATCAAATCACCTGTGCTAAGTAATGGAGAGCCTGAAAACATGACCTGTTGGTGCGCCTTGAGGACTGGAATTGAGAAACACTGCATTATATTGTAAAAGAGGAACGTTGTGGGACTTTAAATGAGGTCATATGGGTCATAGGCCTCCATCCATAGTGGGTAATACATGAAAGGAGAAGGGCGGGGCTTTGTATGAAGCACACAGGTTGTTAGAACAATAATTTTTATTATGAATAAATAATATCTAATAAAATTCATCAATTTTGTATATTGTAAGCAATTCCTATGCATATATTCATGCACATTTGGGCCTACTGCTTCTACATTTCAAATAATACATATGAAGTAGTAAACAGTCCATGATTTGTACATTGCACAATAAGTTTTGACACGGCATAAAATAGCTCTACGCGTTTCGTTGAAGTTAATACCCACTCATCAGGACAGGAGCATGCGCGTGACTGATAACTGTAATTGATAAGAAGTATAGGTATTATCACCATTTGATAAATTGGGAAACTAGCAAGTAGGGCTGGAAAATATTTGGAGCCAACATACCTACATACATGGCAGCACTGATAAGTGCGATACCCGGACCCGATACATCCCAAGTGGGGTGTCTCGCCCGGGAGCTGAGGGGGCGACCCGCAAACCCCAACAGAGGCCACCTCCAGAGAACCATCGTCCAAAAGAGGAGGGAATGACTGGATGTGACTAGGGAAGCTGGCCCAATTGAAGGGGGTTCTGCAATTAAATAATGCCTAAATGTGTATGAATATATGCATATGAATTGCTTACAATATACAAAATTGATGGATTTTATTAGACATTATTTATTCATAATAAAAATTATTGTTCTAACAACCTGTGTGCTTCATACAAAGTCTCACCCTTCTCCTTTCATGTATTACTGCATTATATTGATATCTAGGGATATTAAGATTTAATATATTTAGGGACATGAAGCAACTTTGCAAATATAGTCTTTTACCTCTGCTTGTTCTTTCCGCTGTGTTTTGAAAGTCATCATTACAACCCCAGACCATGAAAACATGGCTTTGTTTGCATTCATCCTGTCTGCATTTTGCATTATGTAGTTTCTTGCGCAATACACACTATATTGTCAAAAGTATTGTGACGCCTGCCTTTACACACACGTGAACTTTAATGGCATCCCAGTCTTAGTCCATAGGGTTCAATATTGAGTTGGCCCACCCTTTGCAGCTATAACAGATTCAACTCTTCTGGGAAGGCTGTCCATAAGGTTTAGGAGTGTCTATGGGAATGTTTGACCATTCTTCCAGAAGTGCAGTCTCCGCTCTAATTCATACCAAAGGTGTTTTATCGGGTTGAGGTCAGGACTCTGTGCAGGTCAGTCAAGTTCCTCCACCCCAAACTCGCTCATCCATGTCTTTATGAATCTTGTTTTGTGCACTGGTCCAAATCATTTGGACTGCAGACTAAGACTGGGATGCCATTAAAGTTCATGTGCGTGTAAAGGCAGGTGTCACAATACTTTTGACAACATAGTGTAGCTGCAGACTAGACCTCAGAACATGGAAGACTTCATGGATCAGGACATTATACAGTATGTAGTGTTTTTGCTGTTATTAGAGGCTACATTGTTTTTGTGCTGTCACAGTAAAAATCATCTTTTGTTCTGTTTTATAGGTCGAAAGTTCAAAAAGTTTAACAGACTAAAACCTGGAAGGGAGCTTGATAGGGTTGTGATACAGCAGTCCACCTCCAGCCCCATGGAATGTCAGCAGGCTCTGACGCGGAGAATATCTTCCAGTTCACCACAAGAGGTTGCGTACTTTCCAGAACTGTTGCAGATTCTACAGAGTATAGAGCCCGAGGTGGTGTACGCTGGATATGACAACACTAAGCCAGAAACCCCCAGCGCTTTGCTGTGTAGTCTCAACCAATTATGTGAGCGACAACTCCTCTGTGTTGTGAAGTGGTCCAAATCACTACCAGGTAACTTGATTGTTAGTGCCATTTTTTTCCCTTTAAAGGGGTTGTAAACCTCAGACATTAAATATGAACAAAGCATATCCCTCTATAGTGCCTCGATGAAGATCACTAAGTGTCATTTCTGTCTGCTGCTTCCTTATTCTGCTATCAGCATGAATCACTCCTGACAAGTTTTCCTGACACCAAGAGAAAAATGGTGACAGGAGAGGGAGCTTCAGCTGATTGACACTCTCATCTCTGTTCCTGTGTGATGTGTGGATGAGGGGGGGGGGGGGGTGTCCCTTTTCGCTTATCAAATCTCAGAGCTCCCCTCACTTAGGCTACTTTTACACTGAAGCGTTTTACAGACGCTATTTAGCTAAAAATAGCATCTGTAAAGCGCCTCAAAAGTCCACCCCAATGTGAAAGCCCTGAGTGCTTTCACACTGCGGAGGTGGTGCGCTAGCAGGACGTTACAAAAAGTCCTGCAAGCAGCATCTTTGGGGCGGTGAGGGGAGTGGTAATATACCGCTCCTCTACCGCCCCTGCCATTGAAATGAATGGCAAGCGCTTCTGAAACGGCTGCACACCGCCTCGGTAGCGCTGAGCGCCAGCACTTTCAACCCCTTGTGGGGGGTTAAAAGCGTGGCGCTCCCGCCCGCATAGCGGAGCCATATCGCTGGTAAAACTCCGCTAAAACTAGCAGGGCTTTACCGCGGCTACCCGTGCAGTATGAAAGTTGCCTAAGCTCTGCAGTGTGTAATTTCAGCTTTCTGCCACATTTTCTGAAAGCTCAAATAAGCTTTGTAAATTTTGGACTTTGAATGGCTGTAGAGAAGAGAAGACAGCTACAGATAACCAGGTACAACTTATATAGGAGGATTTGTTTCATCCCTGTGTATAACCCGAGGTCATTCGCTTCACTGGTTATATGTAAGGACAAATTTAGATTGATTTTGTGCTGAGAGTCACATTCATTTGTAAATTTCTTGTTTGTACGGCAAAAAAAATTTCCAAACTTTTCCTTCAAATTTTTGGGACTCTAATGGCTTAAATGGGTTGTAAAGGCAGAAGGTTTTTTTTTTTATCTTAAAGCATTTGTTAACCTAAAAAAAATAAATGAAAAATAATCCTATCCGCATGTTATACAGCACCGTGCTTGTGCTGTGTCATTTGGCCCCCTGTATCACCTAAAATACCTGTCTGATCCTGCCAGTTTCTGCCCTCCCATTTGCAAACTGACCACGGTGTATCAGAACTGATCACACCGTGGTCAGTTTACGTGCCTCATCAGCCGCTGCTATCCTGTCTCTTCTCTGCGCTCTCCTTCCCCCCTCCCTGCCTGTCTGCCCCTGTGCCAGTGCCTGCCCCCTCTGTTCCTGCTGCTCTCATAACTGGTAAACTCACATAATCCTGCTGTGTGTTTGGTTAAAAAAATACCTCCTTTACCATATTTGAGAGCGGCTCCCCGCAATCACGTGACTGGCCGGCTCTCTCTCCTCTCCTCCTTGCGTCCCGGGTGAAGTCAGCGGGGAAATCTTGGCCACGCTCGCTGCATCTGTCAGCAGAGCAGAGGAGAGAGCTGGGCGATGATGTGATCACAGGGAACCGCTCTGATATATGGTAAAGAAGGCATTGTTTTTTACAAAACACAACGACAAGAGCTCCTGTCATTAGGAAACAAGTAGGACTATGCAAAGTTATATGAGTGGGTTAACAACCACTTTTAGGCTTCTTTCACGCTGGGGTGGTTTTAAGACACTTTAGCACTAAAAATAGCACCTGTAAAGCGCCTGAAAACTGCCTCTCAATCCTCCTCCTGGAGGATTGGGGCGATGCGCTTGCAGGATGGGAAAAAAAAGTCCTGGGGCGGTGCGGGAGTGGTGTATACATTGCTCCTAAACCACCCTGCCCATTGAAATGCTTCCGAAGCGCCTAAAAGGCCCAGCGGCTGAAAAGCGCCTCTATAACAGCGGTAAAATGCTGCTAAAACTAGCGGCTCTTTACTGCTACACCACCCTAGCGTGAAAGGGCTTTAATGCATTCTATGCATTAAGGTAAAAAGCCTTCTGTGTGCAGCAGCCATCCCAGCACCCCCTGAGCCCCATCTCTATCCAGCGATGTCCACGAGTGCCTCAGCTGTCCGGGACTCTCCCTCCTGATTGGCTGTGACACAGCACTGGCACCACTGGCTCCCACTACTGTCAATCAAAGTCAGTTAGCCAATCAGGAGAGACAGGGGACGGGCCGAACTGGGGTTTCGTGTCTGAATGGACACAGGGAGTTGTGCCCCCATAGCAAGCTGCTTGCTGTGAATGCACTTGACAGGAGGGAGGGCCCAAGAGAGCCGAAAGGGACCCAAGAAGAGCAGGAACTGGGCTGCCCTGTGCAAAACTACTGCACAGAACAGGTAAGTATGACATGTTAATTATTTTTATAAAAAAAAAAAAGAGACTTTACAATCACTATAAATGTTTTTCGATTGATACCCATTAACTGGCTGAAAAATGATTGAACAGTCCGAATGATAGATTTTCCAAAGATTTTTCGACTGGTATATGGCATAAGTATTTGTGTACAGAACTACTTTTCTCTCTGTATAAGTCAATGAGAAAGCATGATGCAGCTGAGAAAAAGAATAATATAGGTCAGATGAAGATCAATTGGCAGGTCAAAAAATAGGCCAAATGGCAGGACAGAAGGAGGTCAACTGGCAGATCAGCAGGGCGCAAACTGGCAGGTCAGGAGGAGGTCAAATTGCAAGTCAGGAGGAGGTCGTAGCAGGTAATAAGTACCTGTGAATGCATTCGGATGGAACTCACGAAAGCACCTCAAACCAATTTTAAATGCAGACTGAATACACCACTGCATTTGCCCATCTACAGTTCACCGTGTCAACTGCTCCCTACCGGGTCCTTAGGAATATATGGTGAACCCCTCACAGGCTAGGTGACACCATTGCATAGAAGTAAACTAGGTTTGTTAATGTCCCGGAACCAAAATCTTGTGTCCATTGATCCATCTACAGTTTCCTCTGCAAAGCTGGTGAGAACTATTTATATTACAAAGCTGGTAAGAACTACTTTTCACTCCATACAAGTCAAAAAGGAAAGTAAAAGCAGTTTGATGCAGCTTTAAAGGAAATCATCTGACAAGTAAGGAGGGGGTCAAATGTCAGATCAGGACAAGGTCAACTATCCGATCAGGAGGAGGTGAAATGCAAGTCAGGAGGAGGTGAAATGCAGGTCAGAAGCACCCGTGAAGGAACTCAGATGGAACTCATGGAAGCATCCCAAACTGGTCAGAAATGAGGGTCAAATGCACCTAAAGCAAAACTGCATTTGCCCATCTGCAATACACAGTGTCACCCACTTCCCCCTGGGTCCTTAGAAATATATGGAGAATCCATCACAGGCCAGTTGATACTATTGCTTAGAAACTAAGTTGGCTATGCCCCAGAATCAAGATCTTGAGTCCATTGACCCCTCGACAGGTTCCTCACATATTTGCAAAGCTCATAAAAACGACTTTTCTTTGTCAGAAGTACTCAGATGAAACTACTGGAAGCATTTCAACTTGAACATTCTCCCTTGCAGTGCAGCTGTGCCTGCATAGCAAGAACTAATTGTGTGTAAAGGTCTAGGGAGCATGGAAAATTAGATTTACTTACACGATCCTATGCTGCTCTGTACTGTCAGACCAGTCCCCGCAGTTTCTTCTCCCCCATGCTCTAGTGGCCTAAGGTCCTGGCATCATCCCTACCCCTGCATTGGGCGTGAGGGCAGACTACTGCCAGAGCATGGGGGGGGGCACTTTCTGTTGGGAGAGAGGAGAAATTAATAAATAAAATGGCTTTTACTCTCCACTAAACAGTCAATCCTCACAGTGTGGGCACAGCTTCACTGCAAGTGAGAATTTTAGAGTTTCCTGGAGCTGGACTTTAATTGAAGGCAAAAATGCATCTAAATGAACACTTAATTTGCCTATCTACAGTACACAGTGCCACCCACTCCCTTTCTGTGTTCATAGGAATATATGGAGAATCCATCATAGGCCAGGTGACACCATTCTTTAGACTGACGTTAAATTGCCCTTACTAATCGATCTTTTAGCAGCCCATACTTTGTAATGTTACCATTCATTTATCTCCCCAGGCTTTAGAAATTTGCACATTGATGATCAGATTATCCTCCTGCAATATTCCTGGATGAGTCTGATGGTGTTTGCTATGGGTTGGAGATCATATAAGCACGTCAGTGGGCAGATGCTTTACTTTGCACCAGATCTAGTTCTGAACGAGTGAGTATTTCTTTGATATTGCATTTTACTTCAATATTGTCATACTAAAAGCAAATGATTTTGTTTTTCATTTCATTTTTCATTCTATGGCCCCTTTATCTAAAAGTTTCTGCTATCCAAACACTAAGTCCATATATGCGATGCAGTTTCCCTATTTAAAAATGCCATTCGGCACCCAGGAGGCAGCAGTCTCTTTCGTACAGAATAAATATGTGCATGCACTTTTATTGAGTGAAATGCTATGCAATTTTTTTAAACGCACACCCCAATGAGTATGTAGAACCTAACAGTAAAATTCTATTATTTTCTCCATTTTGATACCATTGGGTTGATATTAGCCTCTTGCAGTCCCTCTACAGCAGAGCTTAGACCAGGGAGAGAGAAGTAGCAGCACAAGAAGCCAATCAGTTGTGTTGCAGTGCAGGAGTATGCTGATAGGAGGGGAGACTGGAGGGATGGGCTCATCTGTCAGCTGCTTCTCCTTTCTCTGTCCATGTCAGCAAAGAAAAATCAGTTCTTCCCCCATGCCCTAAAGGGGTGTTTGATGTGGCAGAGCTGTGTAAATCTCAGAACTGGATGAGTAAAAATTTAAATCCTTTGGCAATTAAAAGAGATATTTTATATGACTGAAGTAAAATCACCTTTACCATTAAATGAGACCGTTTCTTGCCTGGTTCATGTTACACAGAGCACAAGAACATGGTTATTCAGTGGTAAAAGGGTGGGTGATGGATTTGCCTAATTTAACCACTTCAGCCCCGGAAGGATTTCCCCACTTCCTGACCAGGCCATTTTTTGCGATACCGCACTGCGCCGTTTTAACTGACAAATGCGTGGTCGTGCGACGTTGTGTCCAAACAAAATTGAATACAGAAAAAGATAGGTGATCATGGGACTTTAAATGAGGCTTGTCATGAAATTACATCAAGTCATAAATTGAATATAATGAGTATTTATTAGTAATAAATATGAACATGGCATGATATAGATAAACAGAAAGTAAAATTAATATATGTACAAAGCCAACACATACAAAGACACATGACTGAATAAATAGATAAATTCATCTTACATAAGTACATGATAGTAATAATTAAATAATTGCATGGCACCTAAAAAAGTGTATAAAATTGATGACCAAAGTCTCTTGACGTCTAAAAAAACTGGACACATTTCATGGAGCTTGTCCACTCGTCAGGAGTGTAGCAGCCGCCCCCAGCACCCCCTAATAATTACCTGAGCCCCATCTCTATCCAGCGATGTCCACGAGTGCCTCGGCCATCCCTCTCCCTCCTGATTGGCTGAGAAACAGCAGTGGTGCCATTGGCTCAATCAAAGTCACTTAGCTAATCAGGAGAGATGGGACTGGGCCAAACTGAGGCTCTGTGTCTGAATGGACACACAGGGAGTTGTGACTCGGCCCACGTGCCCCCATAGCAAGCTGCTTGCTGTGGGGGCACTCGACAGGAGGGAAGGGCCAGCAGCGCTGAAGAAGGACCCGAGAAGAGGAGGATCTGGGCTGCTCTTTGCAAAACCTTTTCGCAGGGCAGGTAAGTATAACAGATTTATTATTTTTTATGGAAAAAAACAAGACTTTACAATCACTTTGAGCTGGCCATGGTTCAGTTTTTTTTCACTGAATCGATTCCCCCATTCACACAATGAAGATGGATGACGGAATCATCTCCCGTGTGCTATTGTATTCTGACAGCAGGGAGACTCCCCCACTGCAAAATACACAGATCAGCGCTGCAGCCATTACCTGTTATCCAACAGGGTGGCTGAACAGAAGTTGATTGGTCTGTTTAACCGTAGTGGCCAAACGGATCAAAATTCAGCCACTCTCCACTGAACTGGCTGAATTTCGATCCATATATGGCCAGTTTAGTAAGTATATGTAAAGGATGGTCCTGGCATAGGAACATTAAACAAATGTAACAGAAGGGTAGTAGTTTATAGTTAACATAACATAAAGACAATTTTATTGGCTACAGACAGCGCTTTAGAGGAGAAAAAGGCTACAATCTTGCTGCAGGGATACTTAGGAATATGTATTTTCCAGGTAAAAGTTCTGTTTTGTAATTATGATTACAATACAAAGTATCCACAGCTTTGTTACTTCTTTAATACAAAGTATCTATGGCTTTGCTGCTTCCTCCAGACTGTGAATTTTTATATAATGCTTTAGAGCTGTGCTCAAAAGCTTGCATATCTTGGCAGAAATCATGAAAATTTGGCATTGATATTTAAAATATGACTGATCATGCCAAAAACCTGTCTTTTATTTAACAATAGTGATCATAAGAAGCAATTTATTATCACATAATTGTTTGGCTCCTTTTTAAATCATAACAATAACAGAAATCACCCAAATGGCCCAGATCAAAAGTTTCCATTGGACCCCTTAGCGTAATCCTTTAAAACCACTTCAGGACCGCCTGTCGCCTTTATATGTCAGTGCTTTGACGGTAAATACCGTTGTTATGGCAACAGATAGCTTCCATAACCCCAGTATTTTTAAAAATGGCAGGCGGTCCGCTTTAAGATGAGTGTCCTCCGCGGTGGATTTGCCACGATATAACTTTTATCGATGGCCGTAGAGGTGACCCGCACCGTATTCCGGTTATCTCCACTGCTTCCTGGAGACGATTCAATCCGTTCCCCTGAAAGGCTAGATGATGGAAGCGACGTCAAAAGTCACTTCCTCCCAATGGTCTTAAAGTGGAATTTTTTTTTATATTGGATTGCATTTAAGTGTAAATATGAGATCTGAGGTCTTTTTGACTCCAGATCTCACATTAAAGTGATCCTGTTAGGCTTTTTTTTCTATTACAAAGGATGTTTACATTCCCTGGTAAGCAGAATAAAAGTTACCCAATTTTTTTTTTTAAATGGACAGTGTAAAAATAAAAAACGAAAAGTAACATAAATAAGAAAAAAAAATTTAAAGTGCCCCGTCCTGCTGAACTCGTGCGCAGAAGCGAACGCATACGTAAGTTGCACCCACATATGTAAACAGTGTTCAAACCACATGTGAGGTATCGCCGTGATCGTCAGAGCGAGAGCAATAATTCTAAAACTAGACCTCCTCTGTAACTAAAAACTTGTCAGTGGAGATTTTTAAGTGCCAAAGTTTGTCGCCATTCTAAGAGCGGGAGCAATTTTGAAGCATGACATGCTGGGTATCAATTTACTCGGCGTAACATTATCTTTCACAATATAGAAAAAAATTGGGCTAACTTTACTTTTGTCTTATTTTTTAAATCAAAAAAAGTGTATTTTTTCCCCAAAAAAATTGCGCTTGTAAGACCAAATACGGTGTGACATAAAGCATTGCAACAACCGCCATTTTATTCTCTAGGGTGTCTGAAAAAAAACATTTTTGGATTGGGGGTTCTAAGCAATTTTCTAGCAAAAAAAAAATTTAACTTGTAAACAACAAATGTCAAAAAGAGGCTCGGTCTTTAAGGCTGGGTTCACACTTGTCTGACACAACAATGATCAGACTTTCTTCCTACTTTGCTCTGCGACATATGTCCTACAACAGTCCTACATTGTTCCGACTTCAGTGAACGGGGAACCGACTTTGATCCCGACAATCCCAGGCACCTTGTGCTCTGAGGATCTTGAAGGGGAACCCCCGCCAAACTAAAAAGAAAAGCGGCATGGGTTCCAGGCCCTTTGGTCTGGTACGGATTTTAAGGGGAACCCCATGCCAAAAAAACACATAGCCCGGCAGGTCAGGAAAGGGGGGTGGGGATGAGCGAGTGCCCCCCCTCCTGAACCATACCAGGCCACATGCCCTCAACATGGGGGGTGGGTGCTTTGGGGCAGTGGGGACCCTGCACCCCCCCACCCCAAAGCACTTTCTCCCCATGTTAATGAGGACAAGGGCCTCTTCCCAGCAACCCTGGTCAGCGGTTGTCGGGGTCTTCGGGTGAGGGGCTTATCAGAATCTGGAAGCCCCGTTTAACAAGGGGGCCCACAGATACTGGCCCCCCACCCTAGGTGAATGAGTATGGGGTACATTGTACCCCTACCCATTCACCTTAAAAAAAAAGTATCAAAAATAAGCACACTACACAGGTTTTTAAAGTATTTTATTAAATCAGCTCTGGCATATTTTTTCCCTCTCTGCGCTGTCTTCTCTTCTCCCTCTTCTGCTGGGTCTTCTCTCTGCTGTCTTCTCACTCTTTTTCTGGGTCTTACCGCTGTCTTCTCACTCTTTTACCAGGTCTTCTTCTCCCTCTGTTCTTCTTCCAATGTTGACTCAACGCGATCTCCCGGTGTAATGCTAGGTCCACAATGTGAAATAACTTATATTGGCATGGGTGGGGTCACCCGATGATGTCATCTGGAGGCTACACCCCCTTGTGATGTCACAAGGGGTGGGGCCTCCATATGAAGTCATCGGTTGGCCCCACAAGTCACATGCCAAAGTCGGATAAGTTAAGATAATGATCTGTCTTTGATCCGACTACAATGATTTTCAATGGGCTGAAGTAGGATCAAAGTGGTACCAAAGTAGTACAGGAACCTTTTTCAAAGTCGGACCAGTTAAGACGGCTCTCATAGGGAAACATTGATTTGGTGAGGTCATGCGACTTGTGCTCACAATGTCAGTCCATTTGTCAGACAAGTGTGGACCCAGCCTAAGTGGTTAATATAATACTTTTATTTTTCTAAAAACTCCATGTATATAAAAGGAGCGAGTCTACTGAATCTCATTTTATGAGCCTACGGGGGTCTCATTTCATTACCAACATCACAGAATATAACAAAGTATTTCTGGACATAACTCTTGTTAAATGTTTGTTTCCTCAGACAAAGAATGAAAGAGTCCTCGTTTTATTCCCTCTGTATAGCAATGAGGCAGCTGCCGCAGGAGTTTGTGAGATTACAGATCAGCCAGGAGGAGTTCCTGTGCATGAAGGCTCTTCTGCTTCTGAACACAAGTAGGTACATGAAGGTGGAAGGGTAGCACAGACTGTTCACACTTTCAGTGATACTCCAGGTAAACAACTAAAAACACCAATCAGGATACATTTAGAAAACAAAGCAATGATGGACAGCAGGTTTTGCTTCACCCTTCTTTCTCTAGTTTTCCAAAATATACCCTTTAATGATGACCTCACTAATCATGGTCCTGATGGACAGCCGGAGCAATCTTGGGGCAGCTATGTTATGCTGAATGAAATATGAAATTGTCTGATATTCAAAGCTCTAGGCAAATGGAAAACTACACAGTTATAATATTTACAGTGGGTATAGAATCACCCCCCTTTAACCACTTGACCTCCTGAAGATTTACCCCCCTTTTTAAGCAATACAGCATTCTGTTACTTTAACTGACAATTGCATGGTCATGCAACGCTGTACCCAAATACAACTGATAGCCTTTTTTTCCCACAAATAGAGATTTTTTTTGGTATTTGATTACCTCTGTGTTTTTTTACTTTTGCACTATAAGCAAAACAAAAATCAATATTTTTTACTTTCTGCTATAAAACATCAAATAAAAAAATTGAAAAAAATCAAATTTCCTCATCAATTTAGGCCAATATGTATTCTGTTACATATTTTTTGGGGAAAAAATCCCAATAAGTGTATATTAATTGGTTTGCGCCAAAGTTATAGCATCTACAAACTATGGGATATTTTTATTTATTTATTTATACTAGTAATGGCGGCGATCAGCGACTTATAGCAGGACTGCGATATTGCATTCGGGACACTGACTGACACTTATGACACTTTTTGGCGACCAGTGACACTAATACAGTGATTGACACTGAAAATATTCACTGTCACTGTACTAATGGCATTGGCTGGGAATGGGTTTAACATCTAGGGTGATCAAAGGGTTAACTGTGTTCCTAGCCAGTGTTTTTGTCTACTGTGGGGGAGGTGCTTTTACTAGGGGAAGCCATGGATCTTAGTCCCTGCTTTGCAGGATCACAGGATCCATGCCTTCCCTCCTGTCAGAATAGTGATCTGTCTTGTTTAAATATGCATCGCTGTCCTGGCTCTCTACCTAACGATTGACGGGTGCCGGTGGACATCGAGTCAGCTCCCGCTGTTGAGTATAATCATAGCAGGAGCAAGCCGCTGGTGCACAAGTAAACTTGCTTTGCAGCCTGAAATGCAGACAGACACCATTTTTGTTTTATCCAGCGGTATCTACTAAGTGCAACTTATAACATCCAAGTGAAAGATATAACACCAACATGTCAGATTTTTTTTTTCTTTTTTGGTTTAAAAACAGAATCCCTGAGTTTTAAAAAGAATCACCCTCTTCTTAAAATGACTTGTAAACTCAATCAGGTGTAGCTAATCACCTTCTCAATGACACACATTTTCAAAAGTGATCAGCTGTGGTCATTTTGATTAGCTCAGCATGAAAGGAGCTTTCCCAAAGCATTTCAGTACCTTGGTGTGCAAATGAAGCAAACCTTCAACTATGGGGAGTAAGGCACTGTCATCAGGATCTCTGGGATAAAGTTGTGGACAGGCACAAGTCAGGAGATGGATAAAAAAAGTTTCAAAAGCTTTATCAATGCCTAGAAGCACAGTGAAGTCTGTTATTAAGAAGTGGAAGGTATTTGGTACAACACATACCCTCCCTGGATCAGGACATCACTCAAAACTGGATGAAAGAGCCAAGAGGAAACTGGTCAGAGGCTACCAAGGGACCTACAGTAACTCTGAAGCAGTTGCAGGAATTTATGACAGAGCAGTCATTGTGTGCATCTGACAACAATATCACAAATTCTCCACAAATGTGCCTTGTATGGGAGGGTTGCAAGAAAAAAGCCACTCCTCAAGAAAGACCACATGCAGTCACGGCTGAGCTTTGCCAAAACGCACCTTGAAGATTCTGAGGCCACAGGGAAAAAGGTGCAATGGTCAGATGAGACTAAAATTGAATTATTTGGCCTCAACACCAAACTATGTCTGGAGAAACTCCAATGCAGCTCAAATAAACACCATTCCTACAGTAAAGCATAATGACGGTGATATCATGTTAGGTAGGTTAGGGGGGGGGGGGGGAGGGGCTCTCTGCAGCAGGGACTGGATCAATTGTTAGGATAGAAGGAAATATGGATGGGGCAAAATACCATCACATTCTTGAGGAAAATAGTCTGCCCTCTGCCAGAAAGTTGTCAAAAGGAAGAAGGTTTACCTTCCAACATGACAATGATCCAAAGCACACAGCAAAAATGACCACACAGTGGTTGAAGGAGAAAAAGGTGAATGTCCTTGCATGGCTTAGTCAGAGCCCAGACTTAAACCCAATTGAAAATCTGTGGAATGACTTGAAGTCTGTAGTCCACAACGAGTCACCATCAAATTTAACTGAACTTGAGCAAAGAGTGGGCAAATATTGCAAAGTCTAGATGTGCAAAGTTAGTGGAGACATCCCAACAGACTAAAGGCTGGAATTAAAGCAAAATGTGGTTCAACGAAATACTGACACAAGGGGGTGATCTTTTTTTCAACTCAGAGATTCTGTTTTTTATTTTTTTTCTGACATGTTGATGTTATATTTTTCACTTGGCTGTTATAAGTTGCACTAACTACAGCTGGATAAAACAAAAACTGTGTGTGTCTTCATTTCAGGTTGCAAAGCAACAACATTTGATTATTTTAAAGGGGGGGGGGGTGAATCTTTTCTATACCCACTGTAACGAGATTAAATGCTGTTCTTTTAAGGCTCATGCACACAGATGACAACAAAAGAGCCGGAACTTCTGGAAGTAAGGTCTTCAAAAGTCTATATTACATACCAATTAAAAGTGGAGGAACACGCAAATGCATTTCGGGTAGTTGCCGAAACGCATCTGGATGTTCCCCCACTTTTAATTGGTATGGAATAAAGACTTCCAGAAATGCCGGCTCTTTTATTGTTATCTGTATCTGGACTGATTGGATTTGGGAGGAACATCCAGAGCCAGAGCACCTGGTATAGGTGTGCATGATCTTACTTGGGCATTCAGTTCCTGGAGACTAGAGCTGTGTACCCATTTGCAGACTACATGCACACAGATGCATTTGAGCCTTCAGTGTAATGAATGGGCGTGCTTCAGGGTGGTGCGCACAGCCTGGTGGTGCGCAGCACAGCCTGCTGCCAGCAGCCTTTCAAAATCCGTATCATTAGGTTGTGCATTCAGCTGCTGTGTATTTGAGATCATCATTAATACTGACAGGCTGTACCTGTGACTCCTGGGCAATACGCTCAATTTTTATGCTGTACAGACATTCACTTTCATGTGCATGAGCTTTATATTATCCGAGTTCATCTTTAATATCACACAAAATATATAACAGAAAATTATTCACCCAACCAGCAAATGAGAAACAGAAATGGCTAGAATCATCTAATAAAATTAAGACATGAGCGCCAAGCTTATTTTGGAGCAATTAAGCAGTTTGTAAAATAATATACTTTATGATTTCCTGGAGATGATGCAAATAACAGTCCACTCTTGACCCCATTTGTCATATTATTTAAACCAGAGTAAAATAGAAAAGTCTGCAGATAATCTGATTATTACAAGCACATGTCACCAACAGGCAGTAAATTGGAAGGTTTTATGGTTGTACTCAATGCTCAATTTTGTCTAAAATATGAAATGTTTTATTTTTGTGTTCTATGTAAACATATTAAAATAGAACTTGTTTGTTCAGTGTGTACAGATGATCCCTGAGATAGTAAGAAAAATATTGTATCCGCCATCCTTATGGAAATCCATCACTGCAATGCCTGGACTCAAGGAAATGATTAGAATCTTTCCAATGCCAATATGACTGGTCACCCTTACTGAAGGCAACTCCCTTTTCCAGCAATACTGACTGCAGCCTCCAGGCTCAGAGTATATCCTGTTGTGTTCTGAAAAATCTCCTCGGACAGGAGTGGTTCATTCAGCTCAATACAAAGCAGATCTCCTGTCTCTAAATAGAGCCCTCTAGTAGTGGCTTGTTTACAGCAAAGATGGAGGCAACCATAGGCCAGACACTGCTGGAATCAGAATTTATTTTCAGAAAAGGTAACACATTATATTGACATAGACTGCAAGGACAGTGCAAATCTAATTTTGTTTTGCAAATTTGGTTATCCTTTAGGCTGGGTTCACACATATGCGAATTGGATGCGGCTTAAACTGCATCCAATTCGCAAGACACTTGAAAAAACATTGATTTCAATGTGTCTGGTGCATTCGCACTCCGCATTGCACAAAAAACGTGTGCGTTTTCTGAGCAGTGCGGTGCGAATTCCCAGCCCGTTGTGTTCAATGGGAGCGCATCTAACACGGAGATGCACTCCGCACTGAATGCGGATATTTTACCCTGCTCGCGGCCCCTCCCCCTTCCTCCCCCCACAGCTGCTACGCTTTGAGGACGGACAGGAGCCGCCGAACGGGGGCTCCCCCCCTTCTCGGCAGCAGACAGGCTGGAATTCGAACCGGACTGGTGTGAATCCAGCCTTAAGAGTTTGGTTATGGCTCGACTAAGGTTAAGGAGACTTTGCCCCCTCAACCATCCCACCTCCTCCACACTCCCATCTTTCAGCATTGTTTAAAAAAATTGCTTCTAAAAGAGTTTTTAAGTGGCCTGTTGACACCTGTCCTTTACTGGAAACCGGAAATTCATTGCTGCAGCGTGTGCCCGCTGCTGACCATTCACCTCATTATAAGTCATAAAATCAATTTACTATTCAGGACTTAAGGCCCGTACACACGATGCAACGGTCGTACAACAACGGTCTTACAACAGCTTGTTGTATGATAATCCAAACGTTAGTACGCGCGATTACAACAGCCGACGTTCAACAGTCATACAACAGAAGTTGCCTGAGCAATCTAGAAAACTTTTGTTGTACAACAAGCTGTTGTATGGCTGTTGACTCTTGTACAGAAGTTGGCCCAACAAAAGTTGTACTGTGCAAAACACGCATGCCAAGGAAGAACCCCCGGAAGTGTCCGCTCGTGTAAACCTACATTCCTAATTCACAAATCACATTCCCCCGAACTTCCTCTTTATATGCTTGTAACATGTCACTACGTTTGGCTTTGTTGTTTGATTACTTGACTTATTTCAGTATGCTAGACACAACCTTCAACAGCCGATTTTGGGCAAAAGTTGAATGTGAGGTTGTACGACCATTGCACTGTGTGTACGAGGAATAAAGAGCATCCCATCACTGGATAGAAAGTAGAAAGTTGGGCACCTGTAGAAGGACCTTTCCTCTCTGCAATGAAGAAGAGAGAAACATGACCATCGAATATATGGGCTGGTTCACCAGGTGTGTTGATCTGCATTGATCAATGCAGGCTGAATCCAAGGGCACATGGAAATTAATTGCTCTTAGGTAACAAAAAGGGGCTATTAGATTTGTTTTTTTCTTACTGCAGCTGATAGTAAGAGGAGATGGGAGTATTGTTTTGGCGAGGGGGATCTACGTATGGCTGGAGTACAGCTTTAAAGTGAACCTGCCCCTTACCTGTGTGCCCTTCTTCCACTCCTATGCTAAGAAAGACGCTCCATGTCACTCAAGTCATGGACTCTACCCATGCTTGGTAATTGGCCCAGTGTTGACACATGCTTCTTCACACCCTAAAGTATCTGGTATTTTTATTCTCTGCTGGAAACTGAGCAGGGCAGTGTGTGTGTGTGTGGGGGGGGGGGGGGTGGTGAAGTGAAGGATAGGTGGGTATGTCCTGCTGGGGATGGGGTTGCGGTTAAAATTGCTTAAAGATTCAATAGCACTTTGAAATCACGTTTCTTTGAGAAAGGCATCATGCGTGGTCCACAGCTGTCAGCCTGTGATGCCTTTTGTTCCTGAGCAAAGAAAAGAAAACAATTCTTGCATTAGGGTATGCTGGCAAATCTTTTCTACCAAGAGAACCTGTCATTGCCTTGAATAGGCAAAATAACAGATTACCTGTATTCCATTCCCAGCATCTCCTATACTCCTCCTTTAAAAGGTATTGTTTCCACTTTAAATCTATGGGTGCAGCTTAATGGCATTCCCAAAGGATTAGGGGACTAAGTTAGACTTTGTCTTTTCTTGCAAATCATTTTTTTCCCTTTTTTCATTTAGTTCCTTTGGAAGGTCTTAAAAGTCAAAGTCATTTTGATGAGATGAGATCTAATTACATTAGAGAACTGGCAAAGGCCATCAGCTTAAGGCACAAAGGAGTTGTTGCAAGTTCTCAGCGGTTCTATCACCTAACCAAAGTAATGGACTCCATGCATGAAGTAAGTGGTTTCTTAGTAAAGGTTGTGATAATATTTAGAATTAAAATGGCCTGCACAAGTTTACTCATGTAGCTCAGTTGAATTGGCAAATTTGAGGAGAAGATCCCACGCTAAGGAAGAAACGTATGTTCTGTAGGAGATTATAGACTGCTGCCCTCCAGTAGCTCTCCTCCAAAAAGGAGAGAAATTAATATAAAAGAGTTTGGTCAGGAGATGGCGCTTTCACAAATATGTGAATATCAAACCCATGTGTAGTGATTGTAAAAGATAAATGTGCAATTTTTTTAAAACATTAAGTGATAAATTACTGTAAAGTGCATATAGTGCTTCAATAATAAACTTGTGAATATTAATCAATAAAACCATAAGTGTCCGTAAAAGTCCGTAAAAGATGGTGTTTCTTTAAGACCACGCTCACATTACTCTAGACATACATTACACCTCCTGATGATGTCTATATATTCCTTCTGGGGTATAGTTAGGAGTATTACCTAGAGGTTTATTGAAATATGAATTTTTCTGAATGTCCGTAAAAGTCCGTAAAAACACACTTATACCCTACTATGAGTATCTTCAATAATCAACAGTTATATTAGTGAGTATTAGGAATATTTCCGGTTCATATCAAGTCACTATAATTTCAGTAAATTGGTGACATCCCGTGCACAAATGTTTCCTTTCTGTAATGGATAAAAGGTGACTTCACTGGTGCTCCCCGCCTGTGCCCTCACTTACCAGATTCTTCTTACCCCTACAGGGGTGATGCGCCTTTGGTAAATGGGGTCTTTGCTTTCTCTGTGCTTGCAGTTTCCTGTTGTAGCTTTATCCTTAGGCTGGCTCCAACATTCCAGGGTGCTTGGGCTCCGTTCTGCTCCAGATGGTCACGATCCTTCCTTATGTTTCTGTCCCGCTCCAGGTGAACCCGGGTATGGGTATGGGAAAAATCAAAAGGAATCCGCGATAGTGTAGTATGTTTAAAATTATTGTCCACGTTTATTTGATTTAAAACAAAGTGATTTAAAAACAAGGATTTGTAGAAACATCCAGGTTGCAAACAGTGCTAGAGATCCGCGGGCTCTACCCGCTTGAGGAAGGTATGATCTCTTTTCCTTTCCTGTCTCTATGTTCCTGCACGAGGAATCAGCTTGCCGCCTGTGTGTAAGAAGGTTTGCGTTATGTGGCCACGTCTGGCGCGTTTCGTCACTCTGACGTCATCTGAGGCTATCATATGTTTTAAAAAATTGCACATTTATCTTTTACAATCACTACACACGGGTTTGATATTCACATATTTGTGACAGCGCCATCTCCTGACCTAACTCTTTTATATGAATTGGCAAATTACTATACACATCACAGGAACAAGTTGGAGCCTTCAGAGGATGACAGTAAAAATTGGTTGGTAATGATAATCTTAGCCCATCAGAACAAAACCATAGATTCTGCTTGTTGGGCATCAATATTATATACGATTGTATATTCCACTACTTCCCCCACCATACACACAAACTAAGGTATACCATGCAAGTTACAGTTGTATTGTACTATATTCAACAATGAGAAGTACAAATGCATGTCTTACTAGATACAAATTGTATGGATTATTTAGGTAGGACCTAATATTAAATAGTTTTGGTAAATCTAAAGACGAGCTGGTAGGGATAAGGGACAGTTCTCTCCAATGTAAAATTGATTACACCTGATGTATATGTATGGGCAAAACTTTTTCATTTTAATAATTTTTATCATTTTGTGCAATAAACATTTTACAGACATTTGTTCAGTTCAGTAATTGAGTAAAGCACATTGGTGGATCATAAAACATGCACAGCATGTGCGGAATGTACCAGGAAATCAATATATCCTACTATAAAGCGTATAATAGGACTCTGGACACAGGCAGCGACACCTGTTGTTTGAGCGACTAGTGTAAAATAGTGACAGGTTCTTCCCATCTTTGCTGCCTAGAGTCATG
>BLSH010396237.1:90373-105764 GCA_018402905.1 Glandirana rugosa
ACACATATTTTCTGTGGCCAGGTGTCTTAGAGAAAGAAGGTAAGTCTGGGGTGGTAGTACCCGTTCTGGTTTCTCGACAGTTTCCTGAAATCCCTGTTCTAACATCTGGACGTGTTCCGACCTTACCAGATGTTCTGGTAGTCGTTCTTCGAACCACTCTTCCTCTGTTGACAACCTCGCTAATAACGTTCTAACACTTACTAGAGTTCCTCGAACACTTACTAGAGTTCCGTCAACCCTCGTGTCAGTGGTCTTCTTGGTAACCATTGTGTTATGCGACGGAACCTAACTTTAGAACGTCGCGGGCGTTCCAGGGGGCGGAGTTCTTCCGTGTGTTTGTCCGGGTAGACTTCTGAATCATTTATATGTTCATTGACATACTTCAGATGGGCCTGTTTGTGTGCCTTCTTGAGGCGGGGGACCTTGCGGGCGCTGCAAGATTTCAATCCAAGGCAGCGTATTGTGTTACCAATGGTTCTTCTGGTGACTGTGCTCCCAACTGCCTTGAGATCATTCACAAGCTCCTTGAGATCATTCACAATCTTGCAATAATCGCTCCAACAGTTGTCTCCTTCTCACCAAGCTTCTTGCTGATGGTCTTGTAGACCATTCCAGCCTTGTGCAGGTCTACAATCTTGTCCCTAAAGTCCTTTGACAGCTCTTTGGTCTTGCCCATGATGGTGGGGTCTGAATGGAAGAAAGAGATTCTGTGGACCGGTGTCTTTTATACACATAACAAGTTTTCGTTTGGAGCACCTTCTTAAATTGGCAGGACTAATCAGTGTACCACACGAGCACATACTGTAGCCAGTCTGCGGGAGCCAGAATTATGGTTGGTAGGGGATCAAATACTTATTTTACTCACTGAACTGCAGCTCAATTTATAACATTTGTATCATGTGTTTTTTTCTGGATTTTTGGTTGATATTCTGTCTCTGTCATTTAAAATACACCTATGATAAAAATTATAGACCATTCATTTCTTTGTAAGTGGGCAAACTTACATAATCTGCAGGGGATCAAATAAGTATCTTCCCCACTGTATATGGAAAATTACTTTAACTAGCTTCTTTTTTCGAATGCCCTTGGCAGCCTGGTATCACCCCCATCACCCCTTTCACTATCCCTACTAACAATGCTGCTGCCCCCCCCCCCCCATCTATTCCTAACAGCACTCCTGCCTTTCCGCTGACACATCTGGCAGCCAATCTGAGCTCTTTTATCTATGCTTCTATCTATTCTGCATGGCACAAAAGGGAAGTGCCTTAGAGGATGGGTGTGTGTAGCATATGGTGTGTGCTGCGCCAATCTCCAATACAGAATGTGCACACAAAAAAAAAAAAATGGCCATGTAGCACTGCATATTTGTGATTGTCATGATCCAGCAATCTATGTGAACTATACTGTTGGCGCTATATAAATCCTGTATAATAATAATAATAATACAAGGCTGTGTATGATTCAGCAGAGGCTTGGTCAAAGGTATTTGTTAATAAAGCCCCAGTGTCATTGATGTCATTGGATTTAGCAATAAAGTATCCAGTGTCTGTGGTGTCAGTGGGTTTACTAATTAAGACCCCAGTTTTGTTGGCGTTAATGACTTTAGTAATAAAATCCCCATATCACTGGTGTCAATAAGTTTAGTAATAAAGTCCCCATATAACTGGTGTCAATAAGTTTAGTAATAAAGTCCTCATATTACTGGTGTCCATGAGTTTAGTAATAAAGTCCTCATATCACTGGTGTCCATGAGTATAGTAATCAAGTCCCCATGTCACTGGTGTCAGTGAGTTTAGTAATAAAGTCCCCATATCACTGGTGTCAATAAGTTTAGTAATAAAGTCCTCATATCACAGGTGTCCATGAGTTTAGTAATAAAGTCCTCATATCACTGGTGTCCATGAGTTTAGTAATAAAGTCCTCATATCACTGGTGTCCATGAGTTTAGTAATAAAGTGCCCTTATCACTGGTGTCAATACGTTTAGTAATAAAGTCCTCATATCACTGGTGTCTATGAGTTTAGTAATAAAGTCCCCATATCACTGGTGTCTATGAGTTTAGTAATAAAGTCCTCATATCACTGGTGTCTATGAGTTTAGTAATAAAGTCCCCATATCACTGGTGTCAGTGGGTTTAATAATAAAGTACCTGTATCACTGGTGTCAGTGGGTTAATAATAAAGTCCTCATATCACTGGTGTCCATGAGTTTAGTAATAAAGTCCTCATATCACTGGTGTCCATGAGTTTAGTAATAAAGTGCCCTTATCACTGGTGTCAATACGTTTAGTAATAAAGTCCTCATATCACTGGTGTCTATGAGTTTAGTAATAAAGTCCCCATATCACTGGTGTCTATGAGTTTAGTAATAAAGTCCCCATATCACTGGTGTCAGTGGGTTTAATAATAAAGTACCTGTATCACTGGTGTCAGTGGGTTAATAATAAAGTCCTCATATCACTGGTGTCCATGAGTTTAGTAATAAAGTCCTCATATCACTGGTGTCCATGAGTTTAGTAATAAAGTGCCCTTATCACTGGTGTCAATACGTTTAGTAATAAAGTCCTCATATCACTGGTGTCTATGAGTTTAGTAATAAAGTCCCCATATCACTGGTGTCTATGAGTTTAGTAATAAAGTCCTCATATCACTGGTGTCTATGAGTTTAGTAATAAAGTCCCCATATCACTGGTGTCAGTGGGTTTAATAATAAAGTACCTGTATCACTGGTGTCAGTGGGTTAATAATAAAGTCCCCATATCACTGGTGTCAGTAAGTTTAGTAATAGACATTGTTGTTGATCTAATTGCTCCTTATATCTCTTGATGATGCTGAAGATGAAACTGAGTTGCAATTTCTACTTCTGTATCACACAATAGCTATTATGAAGCCAAGCAAGGGAGTACCCTGTTGGTGTATTATCTATGCAGTGCCTTGAAAAAGTATTCATACCCCTTGAAATGTTCCACATTTTGTCATGTTACAACCAAAAACATAAATGTATTTTATTGGGATTTTATGTGATAGACCAACACAAAGTGGCACATAATTGTGAGGTGGAAGAAAAATGATGTAATAAAGAGCTGGGTTGGCGCTGCCCTGAATAAAAAGACCATATAAATGTTGTGGCTGTCAGCAGTGTATAAGGTAAGGGATCCGCCCAGGTGTACCCCACCCTTGTGCAAAATAGCAAAAAATAATTTATAATTTATAATAATAAATAAATTAGCGAAAGTGAACAGTGCTTATGTTATACGTTATATCCTGTGTTTCCCAACCTTGTGCTGGTATAACATATAGAAAACCATAAATATCATAAACCACATAAGATAAATATTTATAGTAAAAATTAATAATTAATAGTGTCCATTAGGTGAGTGTGAATCACATGTGCTCCCCTCTTTTTACCCTGCTTACCGGACAGCGCCACCCCACACAGGGGTAAAGCGCAGGGGCGCCTGTCTAGGCAGGTGATCAGGGGTCTTTGCTTTGATCCTTGTGAGTTGTCTAATGTTGTTATCCAGTAATGAATATTTCTCTGCAGTCCTCCGTTGGTCAGTGTGTTAGTGGTCAGTTTGAGATGAAAAAGGAAAAAAGCTCCATAGCGTATATCAGTCAGCAAAAACAATATTTATTTTAAAAGTTCTTTAAAAACAAACATTCAACACGATCCTTGTTAAAAAAAAATTACTAGATGGTCACTTAGGTCCTAATCACTGCCTCTCCTACTCCTGGTAGCCTGGGACCTTTTACAAAGTCTATTCCTTACTTCCTCCGCAAGGTTTTAACGTACCAGCTGAGAGAGCGAGACAGGGAGTGACCGGAAGTGATGCAATACGTGGTCTGGAGTCACATGACGCGTTTCGTCCAATGACGTCTTCTGGAAGAAAAATGATAAACGGTTTTCAAATTTTTTTACAAATAAATATGTGAAAAGTGTGGGGTGCATTTGTATTCAGCCCCCCTGAGTCAATACTTTGTAGAACCACTTTTGCTGCAATTACAGCTGCAAGCCTCTTTGGGGATGTCTCTACCAGCTTTGCCCATCTAGAGAGTGAAATTTCTGCCCATACTTGCGCTGTCAGATTGGGCAGAGAGCATCTGTGAACAGCAATCTTCAAGTCTTGCCACAGATTCTCATTTGGATACAGTTCTGGACTTTGACTGGGTCATTCTAACACACAAATATGCTTTGATCTAAACCATTCCATTGTAGCTCTGGCTATATGGTTAGGGTTGTTGTCCTGCTGGAAGGTGAACCTCTCCCCCAGTCTCAAGTCTTTTGCAGACTCTAACAGGTTTTCTTCTAAGATTCCCCTGTATTTGTCACCATCCATCTTCCCATCAACTCTGACCACCTTCCCTGTCCCTTCTGAAGAAAAGCATCCCAGGGTGTTCAGGGTGATGTGCAGTGTTAGTTTTCCACCACACATAGCATTTCGCTTTTAGGCTAAAAAGTTCAATATTGGTCTCATCTGACCAGAGCACCTTCTTCCATACTTCCATATGTTTGCTGTGTCCCCCACATGGCTTCTTCAAAACTGCAAACGGGACCTTATGGCTTTCTTCTTGCCACTCTTCCATAAAGGGCCAGATTTGTGGAGTGCTCGGCTAATAGCTGTCCTGTGGACAGATTCTCCCACCTGAGCTGTGGATCTCTGCAGCTCCTCCAGAGTTACCATGGGCCTCTTGGCTGCTTCTCTGATTAATGCTCTCCTTACCCGGTCTGTCATTTTAGGTGGACGGCCATGTCTTGGTAGGTTTGCAGTTGTGCCATACTCTTTCCATTTTCAGGTGATGGATTGAACAGTGCTCTGTGAGAAGTTCAAAGCTTGGGATATTTTTTTATAACCTAACCCTGCTTTAAACTTCTCCACAACTGTATCTCTGACCTGTCTGGTGTGTTCCTTGGCCTTCATGATGCTGTTTGTTCACTAAGGTTCTCTAACAAACCTCTGAGGGCTTCACAGAACAGCTGTATTTATACTGAGATTAAATTACACACAGGTGGACTCTATTTACTAATTACGTGACTTCTGAAGGCAATTGGTTTTACTAGATTTTAGTTAGGGGTATCAGAGTAAATGGGTCTGAATACAAACGCTACCCTTTTCAGATATTTGTTTGTAAAAAATTTTGAAAACCATTTATCATTTTCCTTCCACTTCACAATTACGTGCCTCTTTGTGTTGGTCTATCACATACAATCCCAATAAAATACATTTACGTTTTTTGTTGTAACATGACAAAATGTGGAAAATTTCAAGGGGTATGAATACTTTTTCAAGGCACTGTAATAGAAAAAATAATTGAGCAAAGAGAGCAAGAACACCTCTCAATGGCCATTGCCACCACAGACAGAGCCTGTGCAATGCCGGCGATTTATATTGGTGGTCGTTCAATAGAATGATCATTTCAAAGAAAGCATCATAACTTAAAACCAATTGTATTATTTGATCAAAACAGAACAATCATTTCTAGCAGAGACTCCAGTTAATAAGAAATGCCATGTAAAACATCTTTGAAATGATGGAATAGGAGATTGATTGTTTATAGTTACCCATTGAACCTTAGTTCTGGGGGGTTTCGAATTGATTGGATAAAATAAATGATTGGTTACCCATACGGCATCTGAGCATTGCAGCACTGTTGGCACATCATCAAAGGAAGCTGTTGCAGGTGGATGTCTCTGGCAGGTTTTACAGGTGTTTGTGGGACTGCAAACTATAAGTGCAGTTGCACTTATAGTTAAGTGCTGCAGCATTTATTTTTTAATGGGAGGGACATTTTTTATCGGGTCCTTCTTTAAGCAGAATGGTGGATTAATTCAATTTATTTCTAGAACTAGATCCACCTAGTTTGAGATTTGGTTTAATAGGCAGGAGAGAGATATTTCCAGATGTTAACCACCAATAGTGATGGGCCGGACACCCCCCAGTTCGGTTAACACCAAAACTCCTGAACATGGAAAAAGTTTGCAAACCGCAAACCCTATTAAAGTCTATGGGACCCGAACTTGAAAAATCAAGTCCCCATTTTGAAGGCTTATACGCAGGTTATTGGCCATAAAAAGGGTATGGGGGTGGATACTGCCCTGGGGGACATGTATCAACGCAAAAATTATGTTCTTTAAATATATTTTTAAAGTAGCAGTGATTTTAATGATGCTTAAAGTGAAACAATAAAAATGAAAAGTTCCTTTAAATATAGTACTCCAGGGGTCCCCTTAGTCTGCCGTTAAAGTGGTGCATCTGTACTGTGTATAGAACCTGCTGCAGAAAAACTGACATATATAAAGAAAAAAAAAGACATTTAACCACTTGCCGACCGCCCGCTGCAGTGTGACGGTGGCAAAATGGTTCGTTTTCGCAAACCACCGTCACCTGACGGCGACCGCGATATCTAGTATTGTGAGCACGCGCACACCACCAGAGGCATGCTCACTATGTTCCAGGGGGCCAGAGAGTGGGTAGGGCGGACTCGATCTCCACCGGCTACCCACGATGGCCCCCCTGCAGTGAAAGAACGGAGGTCCGTTTAAGTAAACATGGATCTCCGTTCTGACAGAGGGGGAAGGGCTGTGATCACAGGCTTCTTGTATATGGAAGCCATGATCACTTCCCTACCCCCCCTGCCAGCCCAGCCCCCATACAGTTAGAACACACTGAGGGAACACAGTTAACCCTTAGAGTGCCCCTCCAGGTTAACCCCTTCACTGCCAATGGCATTTACACAGTAATCAGTGCATTTTTATAGCACTGATCGCTGTATAAATGCCAACAGTCCCAAAAAAAGTGTCAAAATGGTCCGACATGTCCGCTGCAATATCGCAGTACCCCTAAAAATCGCAGATCGCAGCCATTACTAGTAAAAGAAAAAGAAAAACCCCAGAAATTAATTCTCATCATTAGTAAACGCGGCAACTTTTGCGCAAACCAATCAATAAACGCCAATTGTGATTTTTTTTTTTTACCAAAAATATGGGGAAGAATATAAATTGGCCAAAATCGATGAAAAAAATGTTTTTTTATATTTTTTTGGATTTGTATTTTAGCAAAAAGTAAGAAAAAAAATTTTTTTGCAAAATTGTTGCTCTTTTTTTGTTTATAGCTGTGATCAGAAATGACGCAGAGGTGATCAAATACCACCAAAAGAAATCTTTATTTGTGGGAAAAAAAGGACGCAAATTTTGTTTGGGTACAACATCGCAGGACCGCGCAATTGTCAGTTAAAGCGACGCAGTGCCAAATCGCAAAAAGTGCTCTGGTCCTAAAGTGTCAAATCCTTCTGGGGCTGAAGTGGTTAAATTGATTCTCCCAGCTGCAAGCTTTCCTGAAAAAATAATATAGAAAAATGTAAAATACCAATCCCTATGTATATGCTATGTTTATCCATTGTCAATCATGGCGCCTGCCGCACCTCTGGACCCAAAAAAAGTAAAAAAAAAAAGCTCCACGTGTGATGAAGGCTAATTGCCGACTGCCTGCTCCACCATCTGAGAGTTGTTAAATAGGTAAAGGGGCAGAGCCATGTGGCGACATCAATGGTGGCTCAGCCCCCTTGTGACATCACCGATCGCTGCATTCTGGGTTGGTGATATCACATGGGGGCGGTTCCACCAGGTGACGTTGCCAGGTGGCCCCGTCCCTTACCTATTTAAGAACTGTCAGACGGTGGAGCAGGCAGTTGGTGGGAAGCCTTCGTTGCTTACAGACATGCAACATGCCTGATGAAGGGGTCCTGCATGGCTCCGAAACGTTGCTGTTTGCTGTAACAATGTGATCGCTGAATAAAACTTTGGACCCAATTTTGGAGACCCATGATGTGCTGGTGACATCTTATACTCTGATTGTTCGCGGTTCCAACCGTTGGTTGCTTCAGCACCCACTTTTATGAAGCAACTCTTACAGGAACATGTGCGTTGGGAATAGTGTATCCGTACCCAGAACAAGGTACAATTACTAAAATTATAGATAGTTCAGTGTAGTTGCATTCAGTCATGCAGAATGTTCATAGCGAGAAGAACCATATATCATACATACCAGCAGTCTGTAGACTCTCACCTATTTACTTATCTCCTACAGATTACGGGGCAGCATAAACTATCCCTCTTTATGATTATATAAGAACTATTATGTATTACAGCAATGCTCTTATAGAAATAAGGAAAAATACATTTGTTTTAATCATATCATAATTTTCTAATATCTGTTGGAACACAAGTTTTATTAAAAAGATACATTAATCATATAAAGCAAAAATAACAAATGTGCCCTGCTGCTGTAAGAGCTTGTATACCCCTGTGTTGGTCTATAAAAATAGACTTGCGAAAATTTGCTTTACAGAGAGTGGTACAGGTGCAGCTGACAGACATTCAGCTCACAGGTACGGCACAGCCCAACCCAGTTAAGTGGAATAGATAGCGCTTGGTGGCAGTACTGCCCACTAAACGTGACGGGAGGTATCATTTTTGCAAAGATTTGTGGCCGCTGCATGTGTTCAGCCCCATCTGGCTACCATTGCAGCTCAAAGTGTATGTTACCACATCATTTCATATTCCTGATATGTGCCTGCTGTGCAATGTACTTGTATGAGAAAGTCTACTGTTCTCTTTATATTGCTTCCTTTGTGTGAAATACCTGGTCCTGGCCGAGCCCCTTGCTTTCCTATTTCAAACTGAGCACTCTAGACATGGAAGCACATCCATCCCAGCGTGGTCAGTTTTCTTCTTTGCATTCTACTCGGAAATACAGGCTGCCTGTACTCCAATGGTCAGACTTGTGCTGACACCCCCCCCCCCATCCCCCGCACAGCTAATCACTGGGGAGATCAGTGTACTGCTGATTCTGTGCCTCCTGTTTACCTGCCCCATACAGTCTCCACCCCCACCTCTGTAAGCCCCTTATATATCTGAGAACAGAGGCCATGTGGTCAGGTATTTTATTTATATATATATATATATATATATATATATATATATATATAAATGTTTTGGCTTGCATTTCTATTTCAAATGGAATGGGTTGTTTTACAATGTAAAGGTTCACATTTAGATAAAGGATAATGTTGGGGGAGGGAGTCCTGATGAGGATAAGTGTACTAAAAGTCAAAGAAGAAGTATGTTTTAGGAAAAATTTTATTTTTGTTGACAAGCCTAATATGTACAGTATATAAGGTGTATTGCACTATTGCCTAATATTTGTGCCTGCTTCATAAACTACCCATATAAAAGTGGTTTATTCATAAAACATGGCCTTTTTGTGGTGGAATGTATACATGGACATACAGAAGAAAGCACCTGCTCATGTCATAATGCTGAGATGCCAACTTTCCCAGGTTAAAGCAAAGCAGTTACACGCCTGTGCAATATAAATGATATATAATATATATATATATATATATATATATATGTGGAAACAATACATATGCAGTGGTTATGTCCACTGGAAAACAGTCTGTAGATCAGGTATCTAAAGATACGTGCAAATCTTGACTAGTGTGACTAGTGTGGCCCATCCCCTTTTGCTGTCAAGCTTGGCCATTTCTCTTTTTGCTATCAAGCTTGCCTCCCGAGCCTCCTTATCAGTCCTTTCATGTGATGGGTGGCTTTATTGATCCAAAGCAGGGATCTCCAAACTTTCTAAACAAAGGGCCAGTTTACTGTCCTTCAGACTCTGGCCTATGGAAGTAGAAAAGGTCCCGAAGTCAGTGGGAAAAAACAATGTCCCATCTTTAGTGTCGGTGGGAGGAATTGTGCCCCATCATTGGTGAGAGTGGGAGGAATTGTGTCCCATCTTTGGTGTTATTGGGAGGAATTGTGCCCCATCATTGGTGCCATTAGGAGGAATTGTGTTCCATCAGTAGTGTTAATGGGAGGAATTGTTCCCCATCATTGTCATTTGGTCTCATTGTTGGTGTCATTGAGAGGAATTGTGTCCCAACATTGGTGACATTGGAAGGAATTGTACCCCATTGTTGGTGACATTGGGAGGAATTGTACTCCTTCATTATGCCCCATTGTTGGTATCAGTGGATAAAATAGTGTCCCTAGGGCTGGATAAAAGTAAGCACAGGACTGCATCTGGCCCCCATGCCTCAGTTTGCAGACCACAGACCTAAAGGAAGCTCATAAAGGAGCAGTGTCATGCTCAGCCTTTACAGGGTCTTCCATACCGTATAGCTTCAGCTGCTTATATCTGGAAACACTGATTGTTTTGAAGCTCAGTTTTCACTAATTATATCCTCTGTGTATTCAATTTTCAATCACATGCTCAGTTGGTCATATGTGGAAACGTAAATGACCACAGACCCGGTATGACCAAACCTTGCCAAGATCCACCATAACCCCATCTAAACTACTCCCAGTGTTTTGTAAAACCCAAATACTCAGTCGCTGAAATTTGGTAACCTTGGAAAGTAGGCGTTTCATAAAATGTACAAATAATGTATAGCAAGCAGCCAGTGTAGAGATATTTAGAAAAGAACATTTCTAAATTGTTTCTTTGGTGTACATTTAAGTAATAAAATAAAAGTGTTGAAGATTCTATCTCAACAGTGTCTAATCAGATCACTTTTTTCATAGCAAGAATGACCAATCAAAAAAAATAAAATGTGCAGTGCATAAATAATGATGTTGTCCATAGGAGTCAAAGAGCAGTTTATTTCTCCAGCCTTCCAAACATGGAAGCTGAATTCCACTTGGAATCAAGCAAGCAGCAACATCAATTATTTTTTGTTGTGTCTAGGTTTCTAATCGACTGTTATAATGACTTTTCTTTCTTATGGTCTTTTATGCCTGTGGAGACATACAAGTCTCATGGCCAGATTACTAAAGCATGAAAGGAGTTGAAGTGAAACTGTTAACGTCAAACATCCAACCATGTAAATGAGAAGCACTATTTTTAAAGATTTTCCTGCATTTGATTGGGCGTTTGAACTGAACACAGGTCATTTCTCTCTTTATACTTGAGTAACTCAGGCCCTCGGTATATTGTTGAATACATGTAATACAACTTTATTGCATAAACCATTCCTTAGCCATTTGATGATATCTTTTCCTCATGTTGTATTGTATGCCAAGATCTTTTGAAAGTGCTATAAATAAATATGCCTGTAATCATATTTTTGTGAAATAAATAAGCAACAAATTCACTTTGGTCCCTGCTTTGTTTTATAACACCACATCTAAAGAACTCTGCTCCAATTTTTTTATCCTAGATCAAAGCACTAACTTCTGTACCTAATACATATGTGAAATACATATGACATTGCTCAGAAATCTTCCAAATATGCCAATGAACTTGGCAAGGTTGCCCCCTGTCCCTACTTCTTTTTGTCTTGGCCATAGCTGAGGGAAGGCAACAAGCAAAATAATAGCTGGGTCCAGTCTGAAGTTCAGGGCAGGCATTAGGCAATGGAGTTATCAGGTTTAAGCAAAAGGCATGTGCAGGCCGCAGGCAGGACAGTAGTTATTTGCATGCAAAGGATATGTAGGCAGTTGATAAGCAAGAGAGTAGATAATAGTCAGGTAAAGGCAAAGATCTTGGGGAAGGCATCAGGCAAGAGAGTGAAGAATAGTAAGGTAAAGGCAGAGGTCTTGGGCAGGCAGTAGGCAAGCGAATAGTCAGGTCAATCTAGGTTAGCAACAAGGCTATAAGGAAGTATAATAGATCTTTTGAACAAAGGACAGCATTAGCAACTTAAAAGGCTGGCACTTAAATGGGAGAAAACCAGCATTGTTTCATGGAATTCTGAAAGTTTTAACAGGGATTCTGTAAGTACCATTGGAAGTCCTGGCAGGGATCCTGAGAGAAGACATTCTGGAAGTTCTGGCAGGAATTCACTGGGATTAATTTACTAAAGGCAAAGAGACTGTAAGGGCAGTTGCACTTATTTTCCTTAGTCAGTGTAATGTGGTGAAGCTTCACTTTGTAAAGAATACCCAATTTGCGAATGCGCACAAGCACAATTCCTGTTGGCGGCATACAGGCTATTTAAAGGATGCTCATGCCCATGTTCTGTGCTGACTGATCTTCAGCTGTTTCCTGTGCCCTGTGTTTATCCTGTATGATTCCCTGTTGCTGACTCGGCTATCTCCTGACCTAATCTCTGATTCTGCTTCTGACCTGTCATTAACTCCTGACCCGGCTCTATTCCTGACTTCGGCTTTGCTCATGATTTGGTGCCACACTGCCTGCCGGGCTATTGCTGTGACCATGCTTCTGTCTCTGATCCTGGCTTCCTGTCCTGTTCAACTAACTCATCCATGTCTTTATGGACCTTGTTTGTGCACTGGTGTGCAGTCATGTTGGAATAGGAAGGGGCCCAAACTATTCCCAAAAAATTGGAAGCATGAAAATGTCCAAAACGTCTTGGTATATTGACCTTCACTGTAATTAAGAGGCCAAGCCCAACCCCTGAAAAACAACCCTACGCCATAATCCCCCCTCCACCAAATGATATGGACCAGTGCACAAATCAAGATCCTTAAAGACATGGATGAGCAAGTTTGGGGTGGAGGAACTTGATTGGCCTGCAGAGTCCTGACCTCAACCCTATAGAACACCTTTGGGATGAATTAAAGTGGAGACTGCGAGTCAGGTCTGCTTGTCCACATCAGTGCCTGACCTCACAAACGCGCTTCTGGAAGAATGGTCAAACTTTCCCATAGACACACTCCTAAACCTTGTGGTCAGCCTTCCCAGAAGATTTGAAGCTGTTATAGCTGCAAAGGGTGGGCCAACTCAATATTGAACCCTACTGACTAAGATGCCATTAAAGTTCATGTGCGTGTAAAGGCAGGAGTCCCAATACTTTTGGTAATATAGTGTACCTGTCAATTGGTCATGCCCACTCTTATGATGTAACTTTTGCCATTCTAGAGAAAGGGAGGTATGATGATGTGGGTTAATGAAAATTGACTGGAGGAAAAACGATTTACGATTTATTTTAAAAAAAGTCCACAGATTTCCAGTCAAGTGGGTGAGGATTTTTAATAACAACCATAGTGGATCAATAGGCAAGTCAGAGGCCAAAGGACAAAAGTATGGAAACGATTTAATTAGTGAAACCTATTGTGTGTTTACACAGCTTCGGTCACCAAAAAATACTCAGGTACCCTATGAATATGACCTTTCAAAACTCATGAGAAAATCCAATTCCTCTACCCCCTCCTTCACAGAACCATGTATATTACTTTAATCAATGCACTTTCACACTTCATGTTATCGCATAATAACAAAAAAACTGCAGGTCCCTGCAAGTACTGAAAATACATGTCAATCTGCCAGAAATGCATTTAAATTCTATGCCCCTTTGTGGGTTATTAACATACAGTATTTTGATTCCTAAATCCCGTTTCCTATTGAATCACACACCTTTTTATCCTCTTAAAAACATAAGCCTAAATTGATCTGTAATCTCAAAATAAGAACGGTAGCTAAGTGGTTAGCACTTCCACCAAGCAGCACTAGGGTCAAAGGTTTGAATCACAACCAGTGGCGGCCCGTTCATTAGGGGCGCACGGGCGCCGCTTCCCTATCCATGCGTCCGGCCCCCTGATCTACATGCCGGACACATGGATTCCAATCTGGGTTTTTTTTTTTTGAAGCACGTGATTAGAGCTAGAGGCTCTAATAGGCTTCAAAAAGGGTGGACTCGGGGCAGAGCACTGCACCCGAAACCCACCCAGTTGTATGACAATACAGAATGAATATTCGCTATTGTAACACTGATTCTCCTCCCGGCCAATCAAGAAGCAGGTCCTGAGACCCGTTACCCAATTGGCCAAAAGGAGATCCGATAAGATTGGCTGCCTGGAAGAGGAGGGAGGAGACACAGGGGAAGCGAGGAAACAGCTGCCCGCAGCTCGGAGAGAAGCCGCCACTACCCGGAGTGCTGCCCGCGAGATGATGCAAGTGTGGGGCCCCAACTACTGACCGACCGACCCGGGGGGGGGAGGGGGGCCGTGACCTGACCGACTGGGGAGGTGGGTGCCATCTGTGACCCAACCGTGGTGGGGGGTGGCATTTGGTGTATTTTTCCCTCCCCAAAAAAAAAGAACAACAGCCGCCACTGATCCCAACAATGGCACTACCTGCACAGAGTTTCCTCTTGAAGTGTGGGTATATATGTAAAGTGCTGTGTAAACTGACTGCACCATATAAGTACCAGTAAATAATATGTAGTGGTACCCCCCCCAGGGGCTGCTGAATATTGTGATTCACCCGTCACCCTGCCCAGCCCGGCATTCATCGCTCAGGCACTCTGAGACATAGAACAGTCCATAAGCTTTGTTTTTTTTTATTGAGGGGATTGAACTGGGATGGGAACGGGGAATATGGGATGCCCAGTAAGATTTAGCACAATGGGACTACTATATACACTCAGTATATACACTCCAGTCTTTTCTCCAACACTTCTCTTGCTTAAGACCTTTACTCCATTACTCCTCCAGCACTTCACTTGCTGCAATTTCTCAGAACAGCCAGCATCATGTGGTTAGGCATGACATTAACTCAGCCAGACCTCAGTGAATTGCCCTTTGCAGTCAGGGACTCTGGGCCCCTATTGTGTAGAATAGTTCTGGTGCTAACTGCCCTCAACACGGCTACTGATCTCAGTAAGCTTTTTTCATGCCCTGCCAGCTCTGTTGGCTACAGCTGCCTCTTTCCACTGCCCCTCTTCCAACAATCCACTCTGGTTCTGCACACATCTTTGACTGAAAACTCCCAGTCTTCTCAAGTGTGCTCTCCCAGTCCTCCTGACTGTGCTTCACTCACCAGGCCTCCTGGCTACAACCAGTTGTCCTCCGTGGAGTCTCTCAGCGGTGCACTCTCCCGCTGCTCTCTCCTTGCTCTCTTTTGTGCCTCTGGTCAAGACCTTTTCATGAGTTCTTGAAAGTGGTCCCGACTGCACCTGAGCCCAGGTCCAAGGTCACCCCCCCCCCCCCAAGAATGGGGAGCTCCCTCTAGGCCCTGATAGCCTCAGCACTCTCTTACTCCATCTCTTTCACCCAACAACTCTTCCCTAGCTGGGCTGACCCTGGTTATTTAGAGAGGCCTGTCCCCGCCAATCCAGGTTGGGGATTGGTCAAGGCTCCTCAAATTACCCCAGGTGGCTACACCTCCCCTCTGCACCTCTCTATCCAGAAAACACTGGAAGCTTCTGGAAAGAAGTGGGAGGTCCTGTTTACACCTCCTGTGAGTCACCCAGACCTACCCTGAGCCACTCCCAGCCCAGAATGAAAACAAACAGGCCTAGCCACCAGCTAGGCCTGCCTAAATTTTCCTACCCTGCAGAAAAATCTATCCTCTAGCACCTACCTACCTGGAGGATGCAACACATATATTATAAATATATATAAAAATAAATACTGCAATCTCAGAGGCCTA
>BLSH010396252.1:0-21707 GCA_018402905.1 Glandirana rugosa
CCGAACCCGGACTTTTTTTGAAAAGTCCGGGTTCGGGTCCGGGTCCCGGACACCCCAAAGTTCGGTACGGACCCGAACTTTACAGTCCGGGTTCGCTCAACTCTACTCATGGGCATCACTGGAATGTAGCTGGGGGGATACTTAGGACACAGATGATACACCTCCCACAGAGGATAGCTTGTCTATGCCTCTGGGCAGCCTGGCACACATGAGCGACTACATGCTGCAGTGCCTGCTCAACGACAGCCGAGTTGAATACATTTTAACTTGTGCTGATTACTGGGGGGCCACTCTGCTGGATCCCCGTTACAAGGACAACGTGCCGTCCTTAATTCCCTCACTGGAGCATGATCGGAAGATGCGCGACTACGAGCGCACGCTGGTAGACGCGCTGCTGAGGGCATTCCCAATTGACACTGGGGGGTCAGTGGAAGCACAAGGCGAAAGCAAAGGAGGAGGAAGAGTTCGCCAACGCAGCTGTGGCACTGCCAGCACCTCAGAAGGCAGGGTTAGCATGGCCGAAATGTGGAAAAGCTTTGTCAGCAGCATGCCACAACAAACAGCACCACCAGCTGATAGGCAATGTCTTAGCAGGAGGCAGCATTTCAGCAACATGGTGGAACAGTATGTGTGCACACGCCTACATGTACTGACTGATGGGTCTGCCCCATTCAACTTCTGCGTCTCCAAATTGGGCATGTGGCCTGAGCTTGCCCTTTATGCCTTGGAGGTGCTGGCCTGCCCTGCAGCTAGTGTATTGTTTGAACGTGTGTTTAGCACAGCAGGGGGCGTTATCACAGACAAGCGCAGCCGTCTGTCCACAGCCAACGTGGACAAGCTAACGTTTATTAAAATGAATCAGGCATGGATCCCAAAAGACTTGTCAGTACCTTGTGCAGAATAGACATTTAGACCGGCCTCACACAGCCATTGGTATACTTTTTTTTTTTTTAATATGTCTCAATATTTTGAGGGCTACCCCAATTAGAAAAGAAAAACAAACAAACAAAAAACAGTGTTGGCTACCTCCTCCTCCTCCACCGCCACTTCCACCTACACTGCCACGGTCACCGCCTCCTCAACCTCTAGGCTCCTACTCCACACCCACCTCCTCCTCCGATTTTTATTCTTTTTATGTGATTTTAAGTTATTTCCCTATCCACATTTGTTTGCAGTGCACTTGTTCTACTCTTACCCCCATTTTGCTTCCTTTTGCAACCCTCTAGCCCTTTCCAGGACTTTTTTAGAGCCATTTTTGTGCCCAAAAGTTCAGGTCACCATTGACTTCAATGGGGTTCGGGGTCAAGTTCTGTACCGAACTCAAACTTTTCCGCGAAGTTCGGCCGAACCCAACTAACCCAAACATCCAAGTGTCCGCTCAACTCTAATAGCCACTGTGTATGGACAGGAGAGGAGACCACCACCGGCACCCAATCACACTGCTGCTTTCCCTCCACTTTGCACCCTCATAACAAAGGTCAAATAGGCATTGGATAGTGGGTGCAGACCCCTTGATCTCAATATGTCTTGACCTAACAGGCGCAGAGAGTTCTAGACACCTCCGTCCCAACACTTCACTCCTGGTGATCCAGCCGTTACCTCCACACCACAATCATTCCCATAGAACACAAAGGAACAAACCTCATGGTGCAGTAATCCTCAATCACCTTTAATTAGATAAAAAGTTTTACACTCGCAATTTCCATGAAAAACATGCTAGTTTCTTGAGGAAAATGCTCAGCAAGATGGTCCCCTCGTCCCAGGATACACACGCATCACCTCAAAAGCTCCTGCTTACACATTTCGTCATGGGATGATGTCATCAGGGGCGTGGTTAGATGGACATCTGTTATATATAGGCGGGACGGCTATTAAGTGGCGGATATGGCCTGCGTTCTAGACTTGTGAATGGCTGAAAAATGTGTTCGTTTTCGTTCCATTGGTTTTTGTTAGGAAAAGGACTGGCCTAATAAAGTCAGGCCCTTTTCTGGACTTTTTTGTCTGCTCTACCAGGGACCCCTGTATCGTGGTTGTTCCCTGCACATGCCAGACTCCACCACCAGGACCGTGACAGTAACGGACAGCCATGTCCGAGTCTGCGCTGGGAACACCCTCTGCTATGGAGGAACTGTGCATCCATCTGGCCGTCCTCACAAAGGCGGTGAAAAACTTGCAAGATTGCAACAACTGCCTGCAGGAGCAAGTACGTGAGCTCTCCGCTCCCCCCGCACCTGGTGGAGGGGCTGCAGCAGCCCGTACCATCGTGGCTTCTGGACAGATTTTCATTTGATCGGAGGAAGTTCAGGGCCTTCCGGAGCTCCTGCGAGCTGTACTTCAGTCTCCAGCCCGGCACCTTCTCGCCTTTGGGAGCAGAGAGCACCCGAAGTAGCTACCCTAAATGCCTTCTTTGACGCCATGGCCAATTTATATGAGGACCCCACCTTGCAGCCATGGCTGAGGCTGCCTTGCAGCAAGGCCGACGTCCTGCTGAGGACTATGTAGCAGAGTTCAGGCGTTGAAGTGCAGACACAGCGTGGAACGACGCAACACTCTGCTACCAATTTCGCCTGGGATTATCTGAGCCGCTAAAAGACGAGTTTGCTTGCGTTGGTGTGCCCGCGACCCTGGATGCCCTCATCAACCTGGCGATCCAAATTGATCGGAGACTCCGGGAATGCCGGGCTGAGCGAGTCTCGGGAGCTTCCCCCGCTCTTCGCCCGACATGGATGATGCCCCGGGCTCCCAGTCATACTGCTCCTGCACCTAGCACTTCCGCACCTGCTGACCCATCTGAGCCGATCGGACTTCTGCGGCCATCTCTCACCCCAGTAGAGAGACAGCGACACCGCGCTCTGAGCTTTTGTCTGTACTGTGGTGAACCTGGACTTATGGTACGGACCTGCCCTGCCAAAGCCGGTAAGTGGCCTCATCAGGCTAACCTGAAGACGACCGCTGTCAACGGTAATGTGTCTCATTTGACTCTCCTTCTCTCTTTGCAGTTGCCCAGAGGGATCATCCAGGTGCCGGCGATTATTGATTCTGGGGCATGTAGCTGCTTCATGGACCAGGCCTTCGCCCAGCTACATCAGATGCCCCTGCGCCCCAAGGCGCATAGAATGACTGTCCGCCTGGCCAACGGGACAGCTATTAAGTCCGGCATAGTAACCACGGAAACTTAACCTATACCTGTGTGCACAGCTGAGGGGCACCAATAGCTGCTCATCCTTGATATCATCTCCTTACCTCTGTTCCCCATCATCTTGGGGCTTCCATGGATCCGGGCACATAGCCCTGTCATAGACTGGTCCTCTTGACATATTCTGTTCCCATCTGCTTACTGCGGCCAACACTGCCTGCTCCTGTCCCGGAACATAGGTCCCTCACTCCTCAGCTTGGACTCTGAGCCTGACCAGGAAACCCGCCAAGCAGTCCCTTCACTTTATCACAAGTTTCTGGACGTGTTCAGTAAGAAGGGGGCAGATCAACTACCACCACACAGGTCCTACGACTGTCCCATTGAGTTACTTCCAGGAACAGAGGTCCCCTTTGGTCGCATCTACCCACTGTCAGAGCTTGAACTGTCGCCCCTCAAGGCCTATTTAGATGATAATTCTGGCCATGGGGTTCATCCGTCCAGCTACGTCCCCTGCCGGGGCGGGTATCTTTTTCGTTGAGAAGAAGGATCACACCCTCCGTCCTTGCATTGACTAAAGGGACTTGAACCGAATCAATGTTAAAAACCAATACCACCTTCCACTGGTGCCGGAACTATTCCAGAGGCTTGGATCAGCCACCGTATTTTCTGAGTTGGACCTCCGGGGGGCTTACAACCTGATCAGCATCCGAGAGGGCGACGAGTGGAAGACGGCATTCCGGACTCGTTTCGGCCATGACGAGTATCTCGTCATGCCCTTCAGCCTCTGTAACGCCCCCGCTACTTTACAGCACCTGGTCAATGATGTCTTCCGAGATTACCTGGACCGTTTTGTCATCATCTACCTCGACGACATCTTAATCTTTTCTTCTACCCTGGAAGAGCACCGCCAGTATGTCCGTTGTGTCCTTGCTTTGTGGGGTTCTCCAACTTCTACAGAAGGTTCATCAGGGGATTCTCAGCCATCATCGACCCCATCACGCAGCTTACTAAATACGATCAGCGGTTCCAGTGTTCTTCCGACGCACAAAAGGCCTTCCAAACATTAAAGAAACTCTTTACAACAGCGCCCATCCTTAAGCACCCTGACGCCACTCTGCCCTACGTCCTGGAAGTGGATGCCTCCGAGACAGCGGTAGGGGCGGTCCTCTCCCAAAGGCATGGAACAACGCCACTCCTTCACCACGTGGCCTTCTTCTCTCATAAACTGTCTGCCCCAAAGAAGAACTATGATGTGGGGGATAGGGAGTTGCTGGCTGTAAAGGCTGCTCTAGAAGAATGGCGCTACCTGCTGGAAGGAGCTCTGCACCCCATCCTGATCTATACGGATAATAAGAATCTGGAATATCTCCGGACGACCAAAAGACTTAAGCCCCGTCAAGCCCGTTGGGCACTTTTCTTTTCCAGATTCCAGTTTCACTTGACCTACAGGCCCGGGGCGAAGAATATGAAACTGGATGCTCTTTCTCGCATGTTCTCCGAACCCGGAGCGTCCGCCTCTCCAGATACTATCCTGCACCCCCGGAACTTCCTTCTCACACAGGATGATCTTCTCTCCCAGATACGGAGAGCCTCAACCCACTCTGCTGGAGCACGTAGCCCAGGACTGACCTGGAAGGATGGTCTCTGGTGGCACAAGAACCAAATTGTCGTGCCCAAGGAACTCTGCTCTGCCATGACCACAAGCTTGCCAGGCACTTTGATGCAAAAAAGACCACAGAACTGGTACTGCGCTCCTTTTGGTGGCCAGCTCTCACTGAGGACTGTCAGGCCTACGTCCGTTCCTGCCTTACATGCGCCAGGAATAAGACAGACAAGACCAGAGCTTTGGGGCTGTTGAAACTTCTGCCTATCCCCGAATGGCCCTGGTCCAAAATCACAATGGACTTTATAGTGGAGCTGCCCCCAACCAAAGGACATACCACAATCTTCGTGGTTGTGGATCGCCTAACAAAAATGGCCCACTTTCTCCCAATGAAGGGCACCCCACAACAAAGGAGACCTCAGAAATCTTCATCAGAGAAGTCGTCTGGCTGCATGGTCTCCGAGACAACATAGTGTCTGATCGAAGTGCACAGTTCACCTTGCACTTCTGAAGAGCTCTCTGTTCCGCCCTGGAGATCGACTTCTCGTTCTCAACAGCCTACCACCCACAAACTAACGGCCAGATGGAATGAACTAATTAAATGCTGGAGCAATATCTCTGCTGTTTTTCATCTTATTCCCAGGACGATTGGGGCACATTACTCCCCTTGGCAGAGTTTGCTTATAACAATTCTGTACACTCTACCACAAAGCAGTCTCCCTTCTGGGCCAACTATGGCTTCCACCCCACGGGGCTCCCCAGCTTAGCTTGTGAAACCACGGTGCCAGCAGTACAGGAATCCTCCCAGTTCTTACAGACTAACTGGAAGTTGCTGCAAGAAACACTTGCCAGGATGCAAGAGGTAACTAAAACCGCGTTTGATAAGAAAAACGAGGTGAACTCAACTTCCAACCTGGTGACAAGACTTGGCTGTCCACTAAAAATCTGAAGCTGTCCTGCCCATCCAAAAAGCTGGGCCTGCGATTCACTGGCCCTTTTCCTGTCAAGGGGAAAATTAACCAGGTGTCTTACGAGTTGGAACTCCCACAGTCTCTGAAGATACATCCGGTATCCCATGTGTCTCTGCTGAAGCCGGTAAGCCCGGACCCCTTCCCTAATAGAGCTGGCACTCCCCCTGCCCCTGTCTTGATCGATGGAGAAGAGGAGTTTGAGGTTGAGTCTGTACTTTACTGTAGAAAAAGGGGCGGTGTGGCTCAGTACCTTGTGAAATGGAAGGGCTACGGGACGGAAGAGAGCTCTTGGGATGCCGAAACCAATCTTCATGCCGATGACTGCATCCGAACCTTCTAGGACAACAACACTGCCAAGCTGGCCAAGCCTGACCTGCTACCTATCTGACTGCACTGACCCCGGCTATCCACGACCATCCACTTGTCTGACCCGTCTGTACCTTTGCTGCCAGCCTGTTAACGAACCCTGCTTGGACTTGACCACTCTCTGCCTGAACCCCTTGTACCGCACAGCCTGCCAGTTGCCGACCCAGCCTGAACAACCATTCTTCTGACTTGCACGACTACCTGGAGCCTCACACCAGCACCAGTGACCATCCAGCCCTCGTGCCATCCCGCACTCACGGGCCCCCTGTCTTCTTTACCAGGGACCCCTGAATCGGTGCGCAAGAGTGGTTGTTCCCTGCACATGCCAGACTCTACCACCTGGACCGTGACAGTTTTTTTATGTTTTCTGAAATTTGAAAAATTCTGAATTCGGAAATTTGCGGTAATTCTGTAATTGTGGTAATTCGGAAATTGCGGTAATTCGAAATTTGCGGTAATTTGTGGTAGTTCTGTAATTGCGGTAATTCAGAGATTTGGCAATCCGAAAAGCCAAAAATCCGAAATTTGAAAATTTGAAAATTTGGAAATTTGGAAATCCGAAAATTCGAAAATAACAAAGAACATTTGAAATAATAACTAGCTAATAACTATTAAATTATAGGTATTGGAATTTCCTTGAAAACATGGCTGTTAGTGAGAAATTTACTAATAGACAAATTTTCAAGGAAATTCCAATACTTATAATTTAATAATTATTTATGATTATTTCTAATGTTCTTTCTTATTTTCAAATTTTCTAATTTAAAATTTTTGGCTGTTCTGGTTGCCAAATTTCCGAATTACCAAAATTCCCGAATTTGCTTTTTTGGATTGCCAAATTTCTGAATGACAGCAATTACCACAATTGCCAAATTCGCGTTTTCTGATTGGAAAAACGAAAATTCGGAAATGCGAAATTCGGCATTTGTCTGAATTGGCGAATTTCGCAAAATCTGGTAAAAACGAAATTCAGAACGAAACGAATTGCACAAGCTACTGCGTTCCAATCGGCCGAAGTTGTGAAGTCAATCACAACAACCAAAGGGAATGGCTACCATTGGCTGGAACTCTGTTACACAACAGTAATCACACTGCTCTGATAAGAAGAGTATACTATGCAAAATATGAACAACCCTATTACATCTAACATTAGCAATGAAGATGAAATCTTCACATAAAAAAGCATATATGGAATAAGATACAAATATGCTTAAAAATAACGATGTAATGCCGGGGAGTGGCGCCATCTTGTGGTTACAATATATATCATACCAATAACATTCTAACACGATAACACCTAATAATATAAAATTCAAAGTGAAACATTTTTATTGCACATTCCCAATACCTCTAGTCAAATCAATATGCAACAAAAACGTTGCAGAACACTACATAATCTACAGTAATAAATGTATAGATAGAGCCAGGGATAAAAAATCAATAGCATTAACCAACTCAATCTATGTATTATTAATGAATGTATTTATGTCCCACTCGATGTTCATGCTGAAGGGACTATAAGTCTTAGCTCTGTAGATGCACTGGGTTTCAAGTTTTGAATCCTCCCAAGTCATGTTGTGACTCCCCCTCCAGTTGCTAGTGAATTAATCTATGCCTATAAACATTGTCCCGTTCAGGTTTCGGTTGAGATGAGTAGCATAGGGTTTAGAGAGACCATGTTTGGGGTAGCCCTTGTTAATGTTTGTCATGTGCTCCTTTAGTCTAGTTTGGAGCATACGGGTAGTACGACCAATATCTTCCAAACCGCATGGACACTGTGTGAGATAAACGGCATGTTTGGTGGCACAGGTTATATATCATGAGTGCAGTTGGACTCAAAAGAGTCAACCCCCCTACTCCTTTGTGTGTTAATCTTGCAGACAGAATATTTTCTGCATGGAAAGAAACCACCCATATTGTGAAAGAATGACAATCTATTGGGGGGCTCTATCACATTGGTGCTAAGAGGTGGGGCCCCTCTATAGATTATTGCAGGCTGTTCCAAGAGAAGGGGTCTCAAGACAAATCTGACCCCAAATGACACTTTTTGGGGACCAGTGATGTTATTACATTGATCGGTGCTATAAAAATGCAGTGATCAATGTATACATGACACTGGTAGGGAAGGGGTTAACACTAGGGGGCGATCAAGGGGTTAAAGAGGAAGTAAACCCTGATGGGGTTTACTTCCTCTATGTTACCCTGCAATGTAAATGCATAATGGGCTACTATGCATCGCATAGTAGCCCATTATGTGGCACTTACCTGCATTGGAAGCCTGTGATGTCCAGCAATGTCCCCACTCCAGACAACGTCCATCGTCTGCCCCTCTTTCTCTCTGGGGCCGCGATCTCCGGCTCTGTGACTGGCTGGAGTCAGGTGACGTCATGTGCGCGGGAGCCGCCAGTAACGGCACGATGTCAGTGAAGGAACGGCATGGAGGCCGTCTCTTCACTGCGCATGTGCCCGATGATGTGGACACATCTCATACACTGCATATCTCCTGAACCATGCAGGTTTAGGAGATATGCAGGGAACCTACAGGTAAGCATTATTATAGGCTTACCTGTAGGTTAAAGTGGCTGTCACAGGTTGACAATCACTTTAACTGTGTTCCCTCAGTGTGTTCTAAAGCCTCGTAGACACAAGCCAATGGCTGGTCAACCAAACGTTCAACTTTTGTCTAAATTGGGCAACGACGGTTTGGTCTAGCATGCTAACCTGAATGAAGTAATCGGCCAACAAAGCCGAACGTAGTGAGGTGTTACGAGCGTATAACGAGGAAGTTCAGGTGAATGTGATTTATTTACACAGGTTTACACAACTGAACGCTTCCTGGATTTCGAGCATGCGTGTTTTTCACTTCCAACTTTTGGTTGGACAACTTCTGTACACACAAACCAACAATCGGTCAACTCCTTGTTGGCCAAAACAAGTTTTCTAGTCTCGTCATCCAACTTCTGTTGGACAACGATTGGAAATCTGCTGTAGAATCGTGCATGCACACAATCAGATTATCGATCGTTATTGACCAACCATCGTGCCATGTGTACGGGCCTTAACTGTGTGAGGACTGGGCTGCCTGTGACCTCAAAGAGATTGCTGTTCCTGATCACTGGGAACAGCAGATCTCTGAGTTCTCCCCTGTCAGAATGGGGATCCACCTTGTTTACATAGGCAGATTCCCGTTCTGCCTCTGTGTACCGCGATCATGTGTGGCCAGAGTACATAGACTCCGTGGGACCAGCAGGAGTGCTCCCATGGCGTGCAGTGGGCATGTGTCCCCACCGGCGCTCCTGGCCCCTCCCTCCTGTCAAGCGCCCCAAGAACTTCTTCAAGCTTCCATTCACAGACAGAGTCGCAGCTCGGCCCTGTCCCCTCTCCTGATTGGCTCACTGGCTGTGATTGACAGTAGTGGTAACCAGTGGCTCCCACTGCTGTCTCAGCCAATGAGGAGGAGGTGAAGCTCTTGTGCGCATCGCTGGATCGTGATTGGGCTCAGGTGGTTTTACGTGGGGGGGGCAGGGGAACTGCTGCACAAGGAAGGTCTTTTAAGGTAAAAAGCCTTGAGCCTTTAGAACTACTTTCATTTAATTGAATTAAGCCTCAAGATGGTATCATTTTCATCAAGTATTTGGCAGTCATCTACACAGTCATGATCACATATTGTAAACTAGTCATGAAATAATTTCAGTTTATCTCTGACATGATCCAGAAGCAGGTAAATAAACCCATTAGGCCAACATTTTCTAAGCAAACAGCCAGTGTCCAGTATTATGGGGATTATCAGCTTTTCTCAGACCAGCTACACAGAAAAGCCTTCAGTGAAGAGAGAAGATGAAGTCAGACTGGCACTGAGATCACTGCCAAAAAGGAATATCGCAGACATCGACAACATTGTGTGAGAGTCAAACAGTAGAGCTTCAAGGACACAGCCACTCACTTTCTTTTATTTTAAAAGAGAAGTATGGGAATGTTTTCCTTTTTAGAATCGTACTTAACTAGGTGGATGCAGCATCGGTCAAATGCTGTATCTGTCCCCCACTGACTCTAAAGCCCCATACACACGGGTGCGACGGTCGTACGACTGGACGTCCAAAATCGTATGTTTTGCTGTTGAGTCTCGCGCATTGACGTGCACTAAGCGATCGTACAACCAAGCCTAACGTGGTGACGTGTTACGAGCGTATAACGAGGAAGTTCAGGTGAATGTGATTTGTGAATTAGGAGCGTAGGTTTCCCAGAACGGACACTTCCGGGCGTTCCTGACTTCTGACCATGCGTGTTTTGCACATTCAACTTTGCTGGACCAACTTCTCTGTACACACAGTACAACGGTCGTACAACCGCTTGTTGTACAACCAAAGTTGTCTAGTCTGCTCATCCGACTTCAGTTGTACAACTGTTGTATGACGGCTGTTGTAATCATGCGTACTAACGGTCGGATGATCGTACAACATGCTGGTTGTACGACCGCTGTTGTACGACCGTTGTACCGTGTGTACGGGGCTTAAGAGTTAGAACCAAGATATCAAAGACAGTTGGTTACTCAGTTCTCAGTGCTCTGTGAGCAGAGAGCTGGTGACTATCAGTCACCAGCTCTCTGCTCTGCCTCCCCACGCTCACTGGGCTGTGGAAGGAGCGGGAGCACCTAGCTCAGGCTCTCAGCAGCTCTCTGAGTGTCTGAACCAGGTGCCGGTCCAGGCTCCTTGGTGGATCCTGACCATATGGTCATGGTCTGTCCCCAGCCTGGACTGGCTCTGTGATTTCAACCAACAGTGGGATTCAACCTGCTGTTGGCTGAAAATAGGTCACAGGGGTACAGAAGGAAATGCACTTCTGTGATCCACAGAAGTATAGCCAAATGAGCTTTCGCTGTACTTCTCCTTTATGGGCCTTTTCTCCCCCAATTTTACTAAAACAAAGCTTAACACCATTCTGGAAATCAAAATAAATGAATTTCCTTCATAGAACTTTTCAACTTTGGTCTTCCATAAAAAAGAACAAAAACAAACACCATTTAGCCTCCTGGCTTACGCATTCCTCCAGACAATTTTCTCACAAACTCTCTGCACAAAACTTGCAGCCCCTTGCTGCTCTGGCTCCCACCTGTCTCTCCTAGGTGGAGCTCTCCTGACTCCTGGTCAGAGACCTCTGCCAGGGTGGAGCCCAGAATGCCCAACTCTACAAAAATCAAAGCACACACCTGAGCAATCATTGCGCTGGTTGTTCAAAAAACATGGGCCCAGGATTGGAGATTTCATCCCTCCTAGATCTCCAGGCACAGGTCCCAAACCAGGTTTTACCAAATGATTAGGAATCTGAATATCCAGCTTCCTCTGAATGACACAAGCCCCCTGGAGCCCCTCAACTTGCCTGGATGAGAATCCTGGGTCATAAACTCTTTACACAGTGGCAGATCTGTGCCCTGAATTACTGCAAGCAACTGAAAAAGAGTCAGTCAAGGTGGCGATGAACTTGCGCTTAGGTAGCCGGGAGCGAACTACTGTAGCATTTAGCAGACATTATCATCATTCCTGCAGGCTATAAAGTGGAGCATTGTGGGACTTGTAGTACCTTGAGTAGCCATTACTGAACCGCTTAACCCTGTGTAGACTACATCTCCCAAAAAGCCACCCTCAAAAGTGGAGAATCATGGGAGAAGCTATAAAAGTAATCTCCCAGCAGGCCCACGCTCTCTTTTTTCTGGGACCCACTGAATGAGAACCAGTCTCGCCGCCCAGCTGCTGGAGTTGTGGCCTACCATGGCTTAAAGAGTCACCATTGTCCTGCCCAAGAGGACCTGCAGGGCATCACAACATGGAGGACCTCCAGTGCTCCTGGCTGCTAAATCCCCAGCTGATCTATCCACCACATTCAGTTGTTAAGTTTCGGTTATTGCTTTGTACATTTGAGTATTGTTATTATTCATCACTGTCTGATTGCTATTTGCATATACCAGACTGCTGAGTGTTCAATTCAACTGATTTTGGGTGTTATCCCGGGGGTTTGGCTGATTGACACTCTTCTACAAATTTTTGCTGTTTGGTTAATACAGAGAGACCACTGAACTCAGTTTACATTGTGTTTGTATTTCCAAAGGTGTGCACAGCTATTGCATTAGGGTGTGCACCTCAAAGCTCCAACACATGACATATTTACTGGCCTCTTCCCTGTTCTCCATTTTGAAACAATGGGGGGAGCAGGGAGCAATGGAGAACACAGGAGGACACAGGCAACAGAAAGAAAAGGACCAGTGACAGAAGGTGTGGCGGGGGTGGCATATATTGGTACCGATCCCCTGTATTTTCCTCCTATGGCAGCTGAATGTCAACGAGAGGGAGAGGAGAAGCCTACTTTCAGCTGCTGCAGGAGGAAAATACAGATCGGTTCCACTAAATTCCACCCCGGTTGCCTCTCCTGTCCAGGTTCTGAGGGCTGGGAAGCTCCCAGGGTCAGGGCAGCATAAGAGGACAAGCAATATCTAGCAGCCCTCACAGGGGTGGTGTTACACTTACCAGTCTGGAAAAAAACACTCAGTGGTCAACAGATTGGAAGAGATCAGTTTGCTTTTCAATGTCAAAGAAAGGAGACTAGAAAGATGGCTACCAAACACTTTCACTGATATCACACAGAAGCATGATTATGCCAACAATTCTTCAATGCAGACTACAGCCATAACAGAACTAGGGTCTTGATTGCTGATGCTCTTTTGGAAAAAGCCACAAAGAATGTCAATGTGTGCATCGGTAATTCTAGCAAAGCCTTAAACTGTGCTCTGAAATTTGGACTGTCCTCAGGAAAATAGGTGGACCAGACACCTCATTGTACTTATGAGGAACCTCAGTCCTCAAGTACCCCCAACGGGCAATGTTTTCAGGTTTTCCTTTACTTTGCACAGCTGCTTTAACCCCCCTGGCGGTATGATTATTTCCGGTGCTGAAAGCGGTACCATTATTTTGCATGGAAATTTGGCGTTTTATATTGTAGGCCTGTAATTCTTAGGAATAACTCACTTAAATCTGTCCAAACAAGAGTCTAGATGACATCATGGGTATGCAAAAGTTTATTCAATAATGTAATCAGAAAAACTTCAAGGTGCAGTGAGGTGACACACACTGATCGGTGACCCCCTTTGTGCCCACACTCACCAGAAATTGTGGACCCACTGCTTTTCAGTCAGTAGGTCAAAAAGGCAAGGTTCTGGTGGGGGCTCCAAATCCAGGACGTCACTGTAGTTCCAAGTGTGAGGATCTGTCCACTGGCTAAGTATCCGGAGGCACTCAAGGAATAGATATAAAAGAGACCGTAGTGTGTACTGTATATAGCAGGTGTTTATTGCGCAAAGATAAAATCCTACTTACAGAAAAGCACTAGGTCTTCAGCATATAATACAAAAATCCCGTCAATGGCAATGGATGGCAATGATGGCGTGCGTTCCACTCGAAACCACCGCAAACCGGAAATGACGTTGTTGACTGTGATGGACCGGAAGTGACGTCAACGCGTTTCGCTCATCAAGTGAGCGTCATCGTCCGTGATGACGCTCACTTGATGAGCGAAACGCGTTGACGTCACTTCCGGTCCATCACAGTCAACAACGTCATTTCCGGTTTGCGGTGGTTTCGAGTGGAACGCACGCCATCATTCAACATGCCGATGGCACTAAGCTTATAGCTGAAGATGTAGAGGACCTTGGGAGCCTCACAGAAGAAAGAAATGGGGCTTCATTTAACATCAGGAAAACCTAAAAAAATATAATGAGAGATGAAGGGATGGAGTTAGATGATAGGGGTTTCAAAATTGTTAGAAGGAATATCAATAATATTCAACATGCCAATGGCACTAAGCTTATAGCTGAAGATGTAGAGGACCTTGGGAGCCTCACAGAAGAAAGAAATAGGGCTTCATCTAACATCAGGAAAACCTAGATTAAGGAAACTGGAATGACAGCTAACTTCAGGGCTGATGGTCCACACCTGAACTAATGACTAATAGTCTTGTGCACGGCCGAAAAAAATTTTGTTTTCGCTCTGTTCGTATTTTTAATTTTTCCGGAAATTTTTAAATCGGAAATTCACAAATTCGGCGATTCGGAATTGGAAAATGACGAATTGCGGTAATTCAGAAGTTCGGAAGTAAAAATACCGAAAATGCGGTAATTCGGAAATCCGGAAGTCGGAAATTCAAAAATAAGATGGAACATTTGAAATAATATCTAACTAATAAATAATTATTAAATTATAGGTATTGGAATTTCCTTTCAAATTTGGCTGTTAGTGAACTTATTGAATACAAATTTATCCGAAGTTACTAATTATCCAAAATAATGACTGCCGCATCTAAAAAAATGGAACGGAACAAATTAATAATAAATAATAGTAATAAAACATTTTTATTATTATTATATTGTTATTTATTATTATTAATTTGTTACGTTCCATTTGTTTAGATACGCCATTTGTTATTTCAGATAATTCGTGACGTTCACTAACAGCCAAATTTGAAAGGAAATTCCAATAGCTATAATTTAATAGTTATTTAAGTAGTTAAGTATAGTTAAGTTATTATTAGTCAGCTATTATTTCCGATTTTCACATTTTCAAATTTCCGAATTTCAGATTTTCCGTTTGCCACATTTCCGAATTACAGCGATTCAAATTTTTCCGATTTTCGCATTGCCGGATTTTTGAATCGGGAAAAACGAAAATAAAGTAGGAAATTTGGATTCGTCCGAACTTCGAAAAATTTGTGAAAAACGAATTTCGGAATGAAACGGATTGCACAAGCCTAATGACTAATGTCCAGCTAAAATGTTGTATGTATTGGGGGCAGTGCGGATCAATGTATTATAAATCAACCAGAGGTCCCCTGGAAGGAGTTTTCACGCACATACCAATTCAACATCTACCATGGATTCACCCGAACAAAATCCCTAAGAGTAGCAGACAACATCCTCTAATTGGCCCTACTATACAAACCTTTGTGACCTTAAACGAAAAACTCAATCTGACCTCGTACCCGGGTCCACTTACCCCACTAGATAGAAATCCAGACCTCCCCTCTGGCCGGCTACACTCCCTGCCTCAAACAAGGGATCCCATCAGAGCTGAATCCCTGTTTAAGCAGAATATAATTTTAGAATACCCCGAGGCGAAGTCCCGATTTCCATATCTCAAGCTAAACTTCCTTACATACGGGCAAATCGCACACTTTCTAACATCCACCAAGCCAGTCACGTACTGGTACAGATCGCATACCCCGTTTGAGGAGATCTGTTTAGATGCGGGACCCTAGAGACATCTCATCTCCCAGATATATGGGCTTCTGTTTGCAGATAGGGACCCTAAGGAACATCCCATAAGTCAAAAATGGCAAAAGGAACTAAATGTGGACATACCAAAAGAGGGTTGGGAGCACATCTTCTTTCACATACACAAAGGAACAATAAACGTATCCACTCAGGAGAGTAGCTTCAAACTCTACTCACGCTGGTACAAAACCCCAGACAGGATTAATAAATACCACAAGACCGTATCCCCGCTCTGTTAGAGATGCAACCAATCAATTGGATCGATCCTACATATTTGGTGGGAGTGTCCAGCCATCCAACCCTTCTTGGAAGCGATACATAGATACATAAACGGGATCACGACTTATACCCCAGACTACTCCCCGGCGCAATACCTGCTCCACCAAACCTCCTTAGTGCAATCTGCATACAAAGGATCCCTTACTTACCACCTTATAAACGCAGCCAAAATGTGCATACCCAAGCGATGGCGAGATAAAGACCCTCCGACGCTGAAGGAATGGCTCATCGGGGTCAAGCAAATTGCAGAGATGGAAGACCTAGTCCACCAGGCAAGAGAAACACCAAGGAAATTTCAGAAAACATGGGCCTGCTGGTTACATTTCTCGAGTTGGGCAGAATTTAATACGATCTTAAACTTTTAGACTAGAGAATAATTTCCATGTCCACTGATTTATTAAACCATCCATACGAATAATATGAAACCAAAATCAAGAACACGGGGACCTCAAACTAACTGGGGGGGAAGTTCAAAACTAATCTTAGAAAGTATTATTTTACTGAAAGGGTGGTTGATGATTGGAATAAACTACCAACAGAGGTTGTGAGACAGTCAACAGTAAATGGCTTCAAACATGCTTGGGATAAACATAAATCCATAGTCAGACAACAAGGTTAATGTAAAAAAAAAATATATATAAAAAAAATAAAAAAATAAAAAGGGGCAGACTCGATGGACTACTCAGTCTTTTTCTGACGTCACTTTTCTATGTTTATATGTTTCCATACGACATGGGCGGCACACAGCGTCCAGGGGCTCTCCCCTCCCTTCCTATCCTCCAACCCCCTTTACATACCCACCCCGAACCTTTCTCCCTGTTCCCCTCCCCTTTATAACCCGTTAAACCACAACTGAGGTTACACACATTATCAGGATACAAACATTATAACGCCTGCTACAACCTGAGACCTACCCACGCGGACCGCATGCGAGCGGGGAACCTCACGCCCAGGCTGAGACAGACCGACCGTCAGTGGTGCCCGATTGCTGCAACTTAGAATACCAGAAACCCCCTCAGTTAGCTCCCCTTCGGGGTGGACGGGCGAGGGGGGGAGATCACAGGGGTACCGTTCAGAAATCGGAGTACACTACCCCTGGATTTACACTACCCCTGGATTTATATCACTACAACAGAATCTGACTATCACGACTCCAATCTATGCCAAGAAGAGCCTGCCCTAGAGGGAAGCAGTAACAGATGTATTAAGATTGAATCCAACGTACTACCACAAGTTTGCTTATGTTTTTAATGTTATGCATCCTGGGAAATCTATTAAAGTTTTTTTTTTTTTTTCCTTTGGAATAGAGCGAGCAGGAACCCGAGTGAACACTAAGGCCTCATACACACGGACGTTTTTTGACGCCGGCGTTTTCTGGCGTTTTTTGCAGCTCTCCATGTTAGTCAATGGCCCCATAAAAACGTCGGCGTTAGTGAGCTGAAACTAGAACCCACAGCCATCGCGTGCTGAGGCTGTAACGTTTTGGCATTTTTTTACGCCAACGCCACAATATGCCAACAAACGCCAACAAACGCCACCTATTATACCGGCGTTTTCCAGCGTTTTTTGACGCCGACGTTTTTAGGTTGAAAAATAGCAGAGGGATGATATTTTTAAAAAAACGCCTATTGACGCCGATGCTCACTAACGCTCAAAAACGCCGATGCATAACGCCGACTTTTTTTCCTTGTTTATTTTTTTCGAAACGTCCGTGTGTATGAGGCCTAAAAATCTACAACCATTGGCGCCCCCGCCTGCCCACTACCAGCTCCCTGCTGGGGTGGTTGAGCGGAGTGCTGTGAATCTCGGGTACCCCTTGTAATGTGGTTCCAGCTGCATCTGGAATATGGCATACTTACTTGTTTGTGATGTTTGTTATTCCTCCAAAGTTTTTTCTTTTTTTTTTTTTTCCTTATATGCATTGTACACTGAAACCTCAATAAAAACATTGAAACAAACAAAAAAAATAAATCAACCAGAGGTCATAACCCCCAGGGATTAAATATCTTGTTCATGAGTGGGCACGCGTTCCCGTGCAGTAAAATTATACAGAATATTACAGAACTCCATACACTTCCTCTTTGTTCGTTTGCTAAATTTTTAAGTTCCTAAAATTGAAATAAAGTAACGGGCAACACCTTCTTACTTATAAGAACATTTTAAAGAAGCACAGATATTGAAGGCAAAGACTCTGCAGGGCACGCAACCAGGTTTGTCCGCAACGTGCGATGAGGAGAACTGAAGATCTGGAGATGGAGCCAGGTAGGTCATGGATGGGGCCATTGATGAATGGTGAGGGAGTCGGGAATCCAGGAAAAATTAACATTCAGACGTTTTTTGACGCCGGCGTTTTCTGGCGTTTTTTGCAGCTCTCCATGTTAGTCAATGGCCCCATAAAAGCGCCAACGTTTTTGAGCTGTAGATGGCGTCGGCGTTAGTGAGCTGAAACTAGAACCCACGGCCAGCGCGTTCTGAGGCTGTAATGTTTTGGCATTTTTTGACGCCGACGCCAACAAACGCCAACTAATACTGTACCGGTGTTAACCGGCGTTTTGTGACGCCGACGTTTTTAGGTTGAAAAATAGCAGAGGGATGAATTTTTTTAAAAAACGCCTATTGACGCCGACGCTCACTAACGCCGATGCATTTTTTTTTTTCCTTGACGTCGGGCCCGACGTTTTGTTTATTTTTTTAGAAACGTCCGCGTGCATGAGGCCTCAGTATCTTTAACCCCTTCAGCTCTGGAAGGTTTTACCACCTTCATGACCAGGCCATTTTTTTTTAACCAGCAACTGCGCAGTCGTGCACAAACAAAACTTACATAATTGGTAATCACACAAAAAGAGCTTTCTTTTGATGGCATTTGATCACTATTGTGTGTTTACATTTCTTCATAAATTTAGGCCAAAATGTATTCTGCTACATGTCTTTGAAAAAAAAAAAAGAAGCGTATATTGATTGGTTTAAGTGAAAGTTATAGCATCTACAATCTATGGTATATATATTTTAATTTTTTTTTATTTGTTATATACTACTAATTGTGATGATCAGCAACTTATAATTGGACTGCAAAAGTGTGGCGGGTGATCTGACACTAACTGACACTGAGGGGGACTGACTAACTGCCACTAACATCACAAGCGACGGTAATACAGGGATCAATGATAATAATATACACTTACGCAGTGCTAAATTATCCACTTAGAGACCGCCCATTGCCTATATACTGCGGCATGGTGATGATCAGCAACTTATAATTGGACTGCAAAAGTGTGGCGGGTGATCTGACACTAACTGACACTGAGGGGGACTGACTAACTGCCACTAACATCACAAGCGACGGTAATACAGGGATCAATGATAATAATATACACTTACGCAGTGCTAAATTATCCACTTAGAGACCGCCCATTGCCTATATACTGCGGCATGGTGATGATCAGCAACTTATAATTGGACTGCAAAAGTGTGGCGGGTGATCTGACACTAACTGACACTGAGGGGGACTGACTAACTGCCACTAACATCACAAGCGACGGTAATACAGGGATCAATGATAATAATATCCACTTATGCAGTGCTAAATTATCCACTTAGAGACCGCCCACCGCCTATATACTGCGGCAGGGCGGCTCTATTGCGCGAAACAATGTACCTGTAAGTCATTTTGAGCAATAGATACTGTGGGCGCCTGCTGAATGGAGGGGGATCCAATCAGCAGGTCCTCCAGACCCGATGTCCACCGGCCACCTGCGATCGCTCCACAGAGAGGCAGAACGGGGATCTGCCTATGTAAACAAGGCAGATCCCCGTTCCGACAGGGAAATATACAGAGATATTCTATGCCTAGTAATCAGGAACAGCGATCTCTGTGTTCTTTCTGTCAGTCCATCCCCCACACAGTAAGAAAACACACAGAGGGAACACTTAACCCTTTGATTGCCTTTTATGTTAATCCCTTCCCTGCCAGTGACATTTATACAGTGACAGTGCATTTTTTGAGCACTGATCACTGTATTGGTGTCACTGGTCCCCAAAAAGTGTCACTTGGTGTCAGACTTGTCTGCCGCAATGTCACAAATTCTGATCGCCGCCGTTACTAGTAAAAGCAATAAAAAAAATGTAAAAGTTCATAAATCTATCTCATAGTTTGTAGACGCTATAACTTTTGCGCAAACCAATCAATATACGCTTATTGGAATTTTTATTACCAAAAATATGTAGAAAAATACATATCGGCCTAAACCGATAAAGAAATTAGTTTTTTTACATTTTTTCATTGGATGTTTTATAGCAGAAAGTGGAAAAATTTTACTTTTTTGAGTTAAAAAATAAGACGACAGTAAAGTTAGCCCAATTTTTTTGCATATTGTGAAAGAGGATGTTACGCCGAGTAAATAGATACCATACATGACAAGGTTGAAAATTGTGCGTACTTAAAAATTTCCATAGGCGACGCTTTAAAATTTCTTATCGGTTACCAGGTTAGAGGTGCAGAGGAGGTCTAGTGCTAGAATTATTGCTCACACTCTGGTGATCGCGGCGATACCTCACATGTGTGGTTTGAACTCCGTTTTCATATGTGGGCGTTTTCTTTGCTGCGCGAGCTCGCGGGGACGGTGGCGCTTTCAATTTTTTTCTTTTTTTATTTATTTTTTTTAACACTGTTCCTTTAAAAAAAAAAAATCTGATCACTTTTATTGCTATCACAAGGAATGTAAACATCCCTTGTGATGGTAATATATGGTGACAGGTACTCTTTTTGGAGGGCTGGGGGGTCTAAAAGACCCCCCATCCCTCCTTTGCACTTCACAATATTCAGATCGCCAAAAACGGCGATTCTGAATACTGTCATTTTTTTTTTAAATTGGCGCCGTTAGCCGCCGAGTAAACCGAAAGTGACGTTGCTTCCGGAATTTGCCGAAGGAGACCCAATCGGAGCCGATTAGGGGTCTCCTTCCAGCCGGCGGAGGCACTCCGGTCTCCCGGCGGGATGGGAGGCCGGAGAAGAGCGGCGGGAGGGGGGGTGTCCCCTCCCACCCCCTGGGATAACGACCGAGCGGCTCCCGAGCCGGATCAGTCGTTTACCAGCACTGAAACAACCGTGCATGGCTATGGTTGTGGACAATCTTACTCTCATTTGCCAATAAATCAAGAATCCAGATCAAACATATTTGTATATAGCGAGATATGAGAGTGCCTGAAAGAAACCGTAAATCAAACAAGGTTCAGCTGGGGGCGCTGATGTGTTGAACAGGAGAAAGCTCCACCACAAAGCAAATGTAGATATGCACATGAGTACGCTTATGTGGGTCATATACTAAAAGGTGAAAAAAAAGGGAAAGCCCTTAAAGTATTCATAAAATTTTGGGGTTTTATGAATTCCTTGGATTTATGAATTTGTCCTCTGGCACCACATAATCCCACTGGGAACCCCGTTGCTACTCTACTGTGTTTTCTTACTAATCACGGGAGGAGGTGCAATTTTTCATAAATTGCCCTAGGAAACCAAAGAGCCTACAAACGAATCATTATTAGAACTAGTTGCTGGGGGAGTCTATTCCACATTTTAACAGCTCTTACTGTGAAGAATCCTTTTGCATCTGAAGGTCAAATCTCCTGTCCTCCAGACATAAAGAGCCCCCTTGTTCTCTGTAATGAATGCCCTGAAAGTGAAAAACTCAACACCAAGTTCACTACATGGACCACAAATGTATTTATAAATGGAGATCATATCCCCCTTATGTATTTATACATGGAGATCATATCCCCCCTTATGTATTTATACATGGAGATCATATCCCCCTTATGTATTTATACATGGTGATCATATCCCCCTTATGTATTTATACATGGAGATCATATCCCCCTTATGTATTTATACATGGAGATCATATCCCCCTTATGTATTTATACATGGAGGTCATATCCCCCTTATGTATTTATACATGGAGATCATATCCCCCCTTATGTATTTATACATGGAGATCATATTCCCTTTATGTATTTATACATGGTGATCATATCCCCCCTTATGTA
>BLSH010396252.1:35428-47702 GCA_018402905.1 Glandirana rugosa
CTCTATTCTAGCGGTACGTATTTATGTATTCCCCCTATACTAGAGGTACATATTTATGTATTCCCCCTATACTAGAGGTACAAATTTATGTATTCCCCCGTATACTAGCGTATTTAAACATGGAGATCATATCCCCCTTATGTATTTATACATGGAGATCATATCCCCCTTATGTATTTATGCATGGCGATCTTATCTCCCCTTATGTATTTATACATGGCGATCATATGCCCCCTTATGTATTTAAACATGGAGATCATATCCCCCTTATGTATTTATACATGGAGATCATATCCCCCTTATGTATTTATGCATGGCGATCTTATCTCCCCTTATGTATTTATACATGGAGATCATATCCCCCTTATGTATTTATACATGGAGATCATATCCCCCTTATGTATTTATACATGGAGATCATATCCTCCCTTATGTATTTATACATGGAGATCATATCCCCCTTATGTATTTATACATGGTGATCATATCCCCCCTTATGTATTTATACATGGTGATCATATCCCCCTTATGTATTTATACATGGAGATCATATACCCCTTATGTATTTATACATGGTGATCATACCCCCCTTATGTATTTATACATGGAGATCATATCCCCCCTTATGTATTTAAACATGGAGATCATATCCCCCTTATGTATTTATATATGGAGATCATATCCCCCTTATGTATTTATGCATGGCGATCATATCTCCCCTTATGTATTTATACATGGCGATCATATGCCCCTTATGTATTTATACATGGAGATCATATCCCCCCTTATGTATTTATACATGGCGATCATATCTCCCCTTATGTATTTATACATGGCGATCATATCCCCCTTATGTATTTATACATGGAGATCATATCCCCCCTTATGTATTTATACATGGCGATCATATCCCCCCTTATGTATTTATACATGGAGATCATATCCCCCTTATGTATTTATACATGGTGATCAATTCCCCCCCTTATGTATTTATACATGGAGATCATATCCCCCCTATGTATTTATACATGGAGATCATATCTCCCTTATGTACATGGAGATCATCCCTACTGGACACCTTTGTGATGAATTGGAACACCAATGGTGAGCCAGGTGTTCTCATCCATCAACAGCACCTGACCTCTCAAATGTTCTTTTGGCTGAATAGACACAAATTCCTACAAGCGCACTCCATAATTTTGTAGGAAAATATCCCAGAAGAGTGGTGCCGGCTCCATAAAGACATGATTTCACCAGTTTGACATGGAGGAACTGGAGTGTCTTGCACAGAACACGGAGCTCAACTCTACTGAACACCTTTGGGATGAAATGGAAAACAGATAGGAAGGAGTCCATAGCATTTCGGCTGTACAGTGTAGATAGCATAATCTGCTAAACCTCAACTACAGCAGAACTTTTTTACTTAGATGAGCATAGATCTGGGCAGTGTAAAAATGTGGTCAAGTTACTATGGCTGAAAATAAATGTTTAGTTAGTTGCCATCTGTGTTAACATTGGAGAGATTTTCCAATGCTTTCTATTTCTACCAGGAAGTGTGAGGAACATGTGCCAGCAAGGACACATGTAGGACCCCTTTTGCTCTCAACTTAGTTAATATACTGCACATTGTCATGTTATCATAAAGCCCTGATCGAGGGGGCAAAGATGGACATCTGAAAGGAGTTTTTATACACGCAATCTCAAAGCACTGGGCATCACACAACAGCAACCTGAACATAAGGATCCACCATATTCAAGGGCTGACCCAGCCACCCTGACAGGCCCTCTGCCTGGGGTTTCACCAGATTCCCTCAGGTATGCAGATCAGAAGCTACTGCCCTCAACCCACTAACTTCCAGAAGCTTCTCCAAGCTTCTAAATCCAGGGGAAGGTACCAGAGACCTGCCCTGTAGAGCCATCCAGCCTGACCTGCAGTAATTACAGACTCACGCCACGAGTCATAGCTAAATTTACCTACACTAGATGGACACTAGAGGATGCTATAAGTATAAACACCATCTCAATACTATTGGATAGCAATGGCAATGGGACAACCCTAATGTCGAGTGCTATATATATATATACTGCGCCAAGTATGAAAACATTCTGACCACATTTATTAAATTTACATGTAAGACATTTACATTTTCTGCATTGAAAAAAAAACATGAGGTTTAGTTTTTTTACCATCACTTTACTTGGTGTTATTCTGTTCCTAATGCTAGAGCAATGATTCTCAGCCCTGTCCTCAAGTACCCCCAACAGGTCATGTTTGCAGGTTTTCCTTTATCTTGCACAGGTGCTTTAAATCAGAGTCAATGGCTTAGTATTTTGGACAGCTATTTTATCTAGGAGAAATTCCCAAAACATGGCCTGTTGGGGTTACTTGAGGACTGAGGTTGAGAACCACTCTTCTAGGGGACCTTTTGATTGCTGTAGAACTTGGTTTCAAACAGGACCTAATTTTGAGTCTTGAAGTAAAATAATCTTTTTGAATAGACCCCCCCAGCAAAACTGGGTTTTATGCTTTTTACGGGGAAAAGCGCTCCCCTGTAAGCGCTGTTATGCATGTACCAAAACTGAGAAAATAATTTGAAAGGGGAAAAGTTTACATCTACAATGACCGGAAACGTTTACGCCATCAAAGATTTCATAGCATGTAGAACAGAGGGAGTAGTCTATGGATTAGTGTATGCCTTAGAGAAACCTTTCTCAACCTTTTCAACACCGAGGAACCCTTGAAATAATTCTCCGGTCTCTGGGAACCCCTGCTAAAAATAAAAAAATCTACAACTCATGATACATTAGTGTGATGGTCAATGGGAAGAATGCTCCTTACACTTGTGGTCATTGGGAAGAATGTTCCTTACACTTGTGGTCAGTGGGAAGAATGCTCCTTACACTTGTGGTCATTGGGAAGAATGCTCCTTACACTTGTGGTCATTGGGAAGAATGTTCCTTACACTTGTGGTCATTGGGAAGAATGCTCCTTACACTTGTGGTCATTGGGAAGAATGCTCCCTACACTTGTGGTCATTGGGAAGAATGCACCTTACACTTGTGGTCATTGGAAAGAATGTTCCTTACACTTGTGGTCATTGGGAAGAATGCTCCTTACACTTGTGGTCATTGGGAAGAATGCTCCTTACACTTGTGGTCATTGGGAAGAATTACCCCTTACAGATAGTTAAAAAGATCAGTGGTATCATTGGTAATTTATTTGAAGGGTAGAAATTGACCTTTGCTCAAGAAACCCCTAGCAACCTCTGGAGGAACCCTAGGGTTCCATGGGACCCTGGTTGAGAATCCCTCCTTTAGAGTGCAACTGCTGGATTGAGCATATTGGAAGAACAAAGCCCCCTATGTAGAAAAGAATTGGGAAACATATACAAAACATTACTAAGGGTTACCCGAAACATAGTGTTTCAAAACATTATGCCAATTATCATAATAAAGATTCTTCCTCTTTAAAATGTTGGGCAGTTGAAAAATATCATCCCCATTGGAGGGGAAGTAATACAATTATTACTCTCAGCCAATGAGAATCATTCTGGATCCACAAGATGCAGACCCTCCAGCCTTTAGGACATAATATTGAATTTGATATTAATTGCTCTATCAGTAACTAGTAACGTCATATGCCTACCCCTGTGTTGGCATTAGCATTTGGGCATTCAGCTTCTAGCTAGCACCAATTATCTCTTTCTATTGATATATGGCTTCTATTCATACATCCCCTATTTTTTTTTTGTTTTATTAAAACCTATTTGTGGTCACTATTTCCACAACTAGCTGTCCGGAATACATATCCTTATTATTTTATCCACATTGTTACGATAAGTTCTTATATATAGCCATATATCTATATCTATATATATATATCAATTTCTTGAGTGTAAATTCTCATTATTGGCCCTGTTCCCTGATGTGAGTTTCTTTTTTCAGCTATCCCGAGGTCATTTGACTCGCATTTTACCAGGGTCTTTATTCTCTTTTGTTGTCTTTTTGATTCCTTATTTTACTCAACGAATAATTTATTCATTCAATCATTTTTATCTGTTTAATCAATGTTGGTACACTTAATATATATATTAGCTCCTGATGTCCCCGTTTCTTGGAGTCCCCGCCATTTTTTTGTAGCACATTCACTTATCAATCTCACTCCGTTCTGTCCCCGCCTTTCCCTGTTTTCTCTCTGGATAGCCGTTGAGAGAATTTATATCTGCATTGTTTATATTGTAAGCCGTTTTAACCACTTCAGGCCCCGGAAGGATTTCCCACGTTAGAATCAGAGCCCTTTTTGCGACTCGGCACTGTGTTGTTTTAACTGACCATGCCGCAGTCAAGCAAAAACTAAATTTGCGTCATTTTTTCCCCACAAGTAGAGCTTTCTTTTGGTGGTATTTGGTCACCTCTGCGCTATAATCAAAAAAATAGCTATCTAGCTTACCACGACAGCTGACGATACAGACAGCTCCTACTTCAACGCTTCCTTTGCATACCTACACTAAGGCCCCAGCCTCCCCCTCAGACTGTCACTGCCGCCTCCACCTTTGCTCGCAGGGAATCCAAGCGGCTCCCTCTGAGCAAACCCCCCTATCGAGCCATGCGCACTCATTCTCTCGGTAGGACCTTCGCCTCATTTACCTACACACCCTTCATGAACCCTTTCGGTTCGATGTTACTTTTTATCTTATTCCACCCCTGCACTTACTACTTTTCTTTTCTATTTCCCCCCCTCTGGCTCTTCCCCCCCCCCCTCTGTCCCCTGGGGAGTTCCGGTCGCCCCCCCCCCCCCCTCACCATAATTAAGCAGTCATTTTCAATTCAATCATGGCCCCCCTGAATATACTAACATTGAATGTTCAGGGCCTAAACATCCCTCAGAAGCGAGTCAAAGCCTTTCGGACCTTCACCTCCATTAAAGCCTACGTGGTGTGCCTGCAGGAGACACATTTTTCTCAAAACTCTACCCCCAAGTTCTTCCACAATTCATATCCTCAGACTTATACAGCCTCGGCGGCCCCTAAGCAGAGAGGGGTAATGATCGGATTCCACAGATCCGCCCCCTTCACCCCTAGCAAAGAAATCAAGGACCCCGAGGGACAATATCTGATCCTCATAGGTTCCCTATTAGAAGAAAGTGTCACTGTGGTCTCCTACTACGCCCCGAATCAGAACCCCAACTCATTCCTGGCCCATCTGTTTTCGGTCATCGATCATCACACACAGGGAACTCTATTGATCGGGGGAGACTCTAACCAGGTAATCTACCCCTTTCTAGACAAATCCCCTTTCTCCCAAACATCGCAACCACCTAAGCTCTCCTTCAAACACCTTCTACATAGACACTCTCTCATCCATTCTTGGCGGGAAATGAACCCCACGAAGCGACAGTATACCTTCTATTAACACCCCCATAAGGTATCGTCTCGCATTGACCACCTCCTCCTTACAGTAGGAACGACCCCAGCAATCCTGGAATCAACGATCCTTCCTATTGCGTGGTCGGACCACTGTGCAGTCCTTACCTCCATCGAATCTCTGATCCCAAGGCAAACTGACTTCTCATGGTGCCTTAACGACACCATCCTCACACACCCCTCCCACAAAGCTGATATAGAACTAGCCTTAACAAACTTTCTCCAAGAAAACCGCACCAAGGACATCTCACCCCTCACCCTGTGGGAAGCCCATAAACCCGTGATTTGGGGCGCCCTGATTAGTAAAGCTTCTCACATTAAGAGAGCCAGACGAAACCAACACAAACAATTAGATAACAGTTTCCTTAAAGCGCATGACGAATTCTTAGCTAACCCCACTGACTCCAACAAGCAAGCCCTAGATAAAGCTCAGCTGGAATTAGACCTCTTCCTGACTGAATCGGCCGACAAGGTCCTTTGTAGGCAGAAACACAAATTCTATATCAAAAGCAACAAGCCGGATACATTCCTAGCTCTATCCCTACGTAACCTCGATCATCCACGCAAGCCTATCCGCCTCAAAACCTCCAAGGACACATACACCAGCAACCCTGTCAAAGTTGTAGCCCACTTCCGCAGGCACCTAGCAGCCCTATATGACTCTAACTCCTCCTTTGACACTACCCGAGCTGAGTCTCTACTCTCTGGCATCTCTCTTCCCTCCCTCTCGTCCACCCAGAAAGAATCCTTAGATGAACCCTTCTCGCAGCATGAGGTCCTCTCCGCTATCAAATCATTGAAAAACAACAAGAGACCGGGCCCCGATGGCTTTACGGCCATGCACTACAAACATTTTGCACACATTCTAGTGCCTGTACTAACTAACGCCCTCAACGCTGTCCGGTTAGACTCCGCATTCCGCCCCGAGTCGCTCTCGGCCGTTGTCTCCATGCTGCCCAAACCAACTTCCGACGACTCCTCCTGGACCAACTATCGCCCAATTTCCCTGCTTAATCAGGACATTAAACTCATGGCCAAAATTCTATCGGCCCGACTGAATAAGTTAATAGGCTCCCTTATCCACAAGGACCAAGTGGGATTCATACCAGCCAGGCAAGCTGGAGACAACGTACGGAGAGTGACTCTCCTAACCCACATAGCCCACACTCATAATATTCCCACATGCCTGCTGTCCCTGGACACCAGAAAGGCCTTTGATACCCTATCCTGGCCCTACTTAACCCTGGTGCTGAAGAGATGGGGATTCGGCCCACACTTTCTGACATGGATCTCATCCCTATATTCCTCCCTGTCAGCCTGTGTAAGATATGCAGGCTTTAAGTCAGACCCATTCCCTATCCGCAGAGGCTCCCGCCAAGGATGCCCCTTGTCCCCTCTCCTCTTTGCCCAGGCCATTGAGCCCCTAGCACAACTGATTTGTTCTAATCCAAACATCCGGGGAATTGAGGTAGGAGGACATCAACACAAACTATGCCTCTTCGCGGACGACGTCCTCTTATTTCTCACCTCCCCACTTATCTCATCTCCCAATCTTCTTCAGACCCTGTCCGACTTCGCTTCAATTTCAAAAATGACGGTAAACCCTGAGAAATCCAAGATAATGAACATATCCCTTGACCCTAAAACGCAAACTCACTTGCAACAAGCTCTCCCCTACGCTTGGGTAACAACTAGTCTCCCATATCTCGGGATCCAACTCCCCCCCAACCCGTCAGACATGTATGCCGTAAATTATCCCCCAATGCTGTCCCACCTCACCTTGCTGTCAGGATGGTCGAAACTCCCTCTCGCCTGGCTAGGACGCATACCAGCAGTGAAAATGTCTATTTTGCCCAAAATATTATATCTTTTTAGGGTCCTCCCAGTGGTGGTACCTTCCCACTTCTTAAGAATTCTACAGAGGAGGACTTCCCAGTATATCTGGGGTAACTCACGACCCCGAGTGTCCAAACGCCTTCTATTCTCCCCTAAAACAAAAGGTGGCCTTGGAGTACCTCACTTTGCCAGATATTTTCAAGTGGCACAATTAGCTCCCCTACCCAAGTGGCATGCCACTCATGAAATACCTCTATGGGTGTCTCTTGAGGCGATTGACTGTGACCCCTTATCCACAGCCAACCTTCTTTGGCTAAGCCCAAAAGCTCGAGGGCCCGCCCGCAACCCTGTCACTGCTCATAGCCTTAAACTTTGGGACAGACTTAAATTTAAAGCAGGCCTGCAATCCCCTCACAATCCCATGTTATCCTTCCTCAAAAATCCATCATTCTACCCAGCCTGGTCGTCTCCAGCCTCGTTTAACAGATGGATCGAGGCAGGCCTCCTACGGGCTCATTCCTTCACTACCCCCGACACTGTCAATACGTTCCCCACTCTCCAGGAGCAGCACCAGCTCCCCACCTCTGAACTGTTCCGATACTTGCAACTTAAACACCTTTTCACCCGCACGTACACACCAACTCCTCCCTGCCCACCTTTTCGCCATTCGAACACCTTTGCAAAACCGACCCCCACGCCAGGGGCATCGTATCCACCCTTTACGCCCTCCTGCTTGACCCCCTACCCGCTCCACAGATCCCCTATGTTAAGGCCTGGGAAAAAGACCTCCAGCAGTCTATCGCTCCAGAAGACTGGGTTGAGATTTGGGACTCCACCAAATCCTCATCCCAGAATCTTGTGGCTCTTGAGACTTCCTACAAAGTCCTCATGAGATGGTACCTAGTTCCCGCCCGAATAAACAAGTTCTTGCCCTCTTACTCCCCACTCTGCTTCAGGGGCTGCCCAGACGCTGGAACCCACCTGCACATATGGTGGACTTGCCCGATCGCAGGAAGATTCTGGGCCCAAATATTCGAAATTATCACCAAACTTATGGGCTGTCCCATAGCCCCTGACCCCAGGACAGCACTTTTAAACCTGAAACCCACAGAACTATTCAAATCCCAATTTAAGCTTCTCCTGCAGGTCACCACGGCGGCAAAACAAACCATCGCCCATGCGTGGCAATCCCCACAGCTCCCAATCGCTGAAACCAAAAGCAGGGTCACGAAGGCCGTGATTCACGCCAGAATTGAAGCCATAGTCACAGATAAGCTCGCCCGACATGAACGCATCTGGACCCCATTGCTAACTCATTTTGCCTGTGTAAAGTGAACCACTTTACACAGTCTCAGCAGAACCTCAACCTTGACACTGAAACTCACGCGACCGGCCCTCCCCAGATCTGCCACCCCCCCCCCTGACTCTCCCCCTCCCTTCTCTTCTTCTCTCTCCCCCATCCTGGGACTGTTCTACCCTCCCCCCCTTATCTCCCCACTCTTGAGCCTTTCTATCCTCTTCTATCCCACTTTTCTTTCCTTTTTCTACAGAGCGACAACCCCAAATCATCACCTTCAGGACGCCTCTGACTCTCGGACGGACACTTTCCAGGCCCGAGTCTAACCCTCAGCCCTAGAGGTGGGGAATTACAGTCCATAAGATCTTTCTCACCCACAGGGTAACCCTGTCCCATCTTCTCCCCCCTTCCTCACAATATGTTACAGGGCAACTACGGCTCAGCCTCTTCCACTCTAGCCCACCTGTCCATGTATGTTGTGTTTGACCTGGGTATGTTCCTGGATGAACGATGCATTTCTCTGTAATGTTGTTGTTTCTTATCAATAAAAAGTTTGAACCACAAAAAAATAGCGACAATTTTGCAAAAAAAAAAAATATATATTTCTTACTTTTTGCTAAAATACAAATAAAAAAAAAAAATATATAAAAAAAAACAAATTTATTCATCAGTTTTAGCCGATTTATATTCTTACTCATATTTTTAATTTAAAAAAACGCAATTGGCGTGTATTGATTGGTTTGCGCAAAAGTTGCTGCATTTACAAACCATGAAAATTAATTTCTGGGGTTTTTACAATTTTTTTTATACTAGTAATGGCGGCGATCTGCGATTTTTATCAGGACTCTGTTATTGGGGCGGACATGTCAGACATTTTTGGTACTTTTTGGGACCAATGACATTTATACAGCAATCAGAAATGTAACCACTTGCCGACCGACCGCCCCGCCGCAGAGTGACAGCGGCTGCACTAATTAGAATTGTGAGCGCATGCGTGCCGCCGGAGGCACACTCACTGTGTTCCGGGGGGCCAGGGAGCGGGTAGAGTGGACTCGATCACCGCCGGCTACCCGTGATGCCCCCCCCCCGCATTGAGAGAACGAAGGTCCGTGTATGTATCGCTGTATAAATGCCAAAAAAAGTGTCAAAATGGTCCAATATGTCCGCTGCAATATCGCAGTCCTGATAAAAACTGCAGATCGCCACCATTACTAGTAAAAAAATAAAAAAAATGAAAATCCAGAAATTAATTCTCATCATCCGTAAACGCAGCAACTTTTGCGCAAACCAATCAATAAATGCCGCTTGCGATTTCTTTAACCAAAAATATGAGGAGGAATATAAATCGGTCAAAACCAATGAAAAAAAATGTTTTTTTTTTTGGATTTGCATTTTAGCAAAAAGTAAGAAAAAATGTTTTTTTTGCAAAATGTGATCAGAAATGACGCAGAGGTGATCAAATACCACCAAAAGAAAGCTCTATTTGTGGGTAAAAAAGGACGCAAATTTTGTTTGGGTACAACGTCGCACGACCGCGCAATTGTCAGTTAAAGCGACACAGTGCCGAATCGCAAAAAGTGCTCTGGTCCTAAAGCGTGAAATCCTGAAGTGATTAAATGTCCAGTGATTTCTGTATAAATGTCATTGGCAGTGAAGGGGTTAACCTGCAGGGGGCGATCAAGGGGTTAAATGTGTTCCCTAGGCGTGTTCTAACTGTGAGGGGGCTTGGCTGCCAGGGGCATAAGAGATCTGACAGGGATCAGTAGATGTAAACACGGAGGTTCCCAGTTTTTCTTCTCTGCCAGTCAATCACGGCTCGCCGGCAGGGATCGAGTCCGCCCGAGCTGCGGCCACACTTCTGTAGAGTGTACGCACGCGCGAGCTGCCGTTTATAGACGGCGATTCGCCGGATGCTGCCACTCTGCAGCAGTAAATGTATGCAAGCCGGTCAGGAACTGGTTAATGATATCTTGTATTTATTCTGGATACCCACCGGAAACACATCTACATTCGAGCCGCTTGTTTACATTGTGGCAATGTAATTGAAGCCGTCCAGGGTTGCCAACCGTCAGTAAATTTACTGACAGTTTGTAAAAATCTGTGATTTTTACAACTGTCTATAAATATCAGGGTCTGATAATTTGTCATGCTGTGCTGATTTTTTAAGTGTAAACCAGGCAAATTACTTGATATGGGTATTGTCAGTGCTTCCATGTTGTGTTTAAATATCAATTGTCTTAGTTTTTCATAGGAGTTCTGTTATTTTGCAAGGGGCCAGTTAAAAATGTGCTCCGCCAGTAAATGTTCCATGCTTTGCCAGTAAAAAACGCTGCGAGAGGTTGGCAACACTGAAGCTGTCCGGTCCCCTTCTTGTAGTTGCTCTGCCTAAAACAGGCACGCGCACTAGAGCCTCCCCATTTACCCCTAAGCTTATCAGGCTGGACAACACAATAATGGCCGTGTGGCCTCTATCGCGCATGCGCGGACCCCGCGATCAGTGGTGATTACCGCACAGGCGCCAATTACGGCAATTAGTGTCAGCCTGCACCCACTATTCAGTTTCATCTACAAAATCCACCCCAAAACATCCGCTCAGCTTACTCCTCCAGACGAAGCCACGTTGGATGGTGGCGTAACATGTAGAGGTGAAGTGGTATCGTTGATGCACACGTGAGAAGTCACCAGTCTTATAGTATGGTTTTTATTCAGGCCACTATTAGACATACTGCACTATTGGAGCCTTTTTTTGTTACCAGAGAGTCGCTGGAGATTTGCTTAAACAGCCAGCTTTAAAGGAGAGATATCTCTAATAGAGTTGAGCGAACCTCTGGAAGTTCGGGTTCTGCTGGTCCGTCCGAACTTCGGGACAAAGTCCGGGTCCGGACGGAACCCGAACGATCGCATGGACAACGAACCCCATTGAAATCAATGGGGACCCGAACTTTTAGGCACAAAAATGGCTGTAACAAAGTCCTGGAAAGCCCTAGAGGGCTGCAAAAGGAAGTAAAATGGGGGTAAGGGTAGGGCAAGTGCCCTACAGAAAAAATGGGGACAGGGAAATAACTTTAAATATTTTTAAAAAAAATAAAAACATAAAAAAGCAAAAATGGAGGTGAATGTGGATCATCTTCAAACTGTGTCTGAAAAGTATTAATTAACGGTAGAAGCCATATAACTGTTCTAAAATCATCTTCAAACTAGGGCAAGTGCCCTACAAATAAATGGGGATAGGGAAAATAAATTAAAATCAAATAAAAAAACGGGAAGGGGGGTGGATGTGGAGCAGGAGCCTAGAGGTTGACTAGGCCGTGACCGTGGCAGTGTAGGTGGAAGTGGCGGTGGTAGAGGAGTAGGAGGAGGTAGCTGGTACAACCGATGGAGGAGGATGAGGAGATGGTGGCGGTGAAGGTGGATGTGACGGTGCCAGTGCCGGATCAGTTGGAGATCCGAGGACGAGGTGTAGGTGGGGGGAAGGGCAAAAAAATAAACTAAAATTAAATAAAAGGGATAGGGGTAAATAAACATCCCGTGAACGGGATCAAACTTCTACTAAAATCTTGTCAATATACCGAAGATGGCAATTAATTATGAAAAGTCTGTGTCAAACTTCTACTAGGTGTAAGTGGAGGTAAAAACGAAAAAATACAAAAATAAAAAAAATTTTTATAAATTTCAATAAAGGGACAGGGGTAAAAAAGACATCCCGTGAACGGGATGG
>BLSH010396253.1:21458-35558 GCA_018402905.1 Glandirana rugosa
CGTGTAGGGGGTGTCAATAATGGAGAACATAGAGAACTGGAAGTGAGAATCTAACATTCGAGATTACTCGTTCCGGGAGAATGACATAAATGCACATAACATAAACATGACAGATGGGAGTTCAACATTTCGCAACGCATTTGACAACCGTGAAATATGTCAGTCCAGGTATTTATAACCCTGTATTTGCGTTAAGATTAGAAAAACCGAGATATGTGGTGGTGTTACCTAAACTTTACTTTGTTTGTTCTCCACGAAATTGACATCTGAAAGTCTAAATTAAACTCCCGTAAATTTAGGTTTAGCCCACTTGCCACATCCTTAATGTTGTCAAACTCCCTTAAAAAGTGGGAGGCACATATACAAACTGTTGTAATTCCTACACCGTTCACCCGATTTGGATTTAAATGCCCTCAAATTAAATCTGAAAGTCTACAGTTAAAGCACCTCTTGTTTGTTTCATTTCAAATCCATTGTGGTGGTGTATAGAGCCAAAAAGATTAGAATTGCGTTTATGTCCCAATATTTATGGACCTGACTGTATAAAGTGCCAACAGTTTACGCAACGCTTTACAACTTGAGGGTAGACAGTACAAATACAATACACGTAAATACAGTAAGAGGGCCTTGCTCATTAGAGCTTACAATCTAAGAGTGAAGGTCAAGAGATACAAGAGGTAATAACTGTGGGGGATGTGCTGATGGAGAAGATAAATGTAGTTGTTAGGTGAGAGCCAGATAGGTTTCTCTGAAGAGATGAGTTTTCAAGGATCGTCTGAAGGTGGACAAAGTATAAGAAAGTCGAACAGATCGGGGTAGAGCATTCCAGAGGATGGGAGAGGTTCTGGAGAAGTCCTGGAGGTGAGCATGGGATGAGGTGACAAGGGAGCTAGAGAGCAGGAGGTCTTGGGAGGAGCGAAGAGTTTGAGTTGTTTGGTATTTTGAGACCAGGTTAGTGATGTAGCTGGGGGCCAGGTTGTGAATTGCTTTATAAGTGATTGTTAGTATCTTGAATTTAATTTGTTGGTTGAGTGGCAGCCAATGGAGGGATTGACATAGGGGGTGTAGCAGATGCCGAGCGGTTTTTAAGGTGGATGAGCCTGGGGGCAGTATTCATAATGGACTGAAGTGGGGATAGCCTATTTAGAGGTAAGCCAGTGAGGAGGGAGTTGCAGTAGTCGAGGCGAGAGATGACCAGGGAGTGGATTTAGGCCCCATTCACACAGGGGCGACTTGCGCTCCAACTTGAGTCTCCTCAAGTCGCCCCAAGTTGCTTGACATCTGAAATCCCATTGAAATGAATGGGAGCCATCTTAATGTACACTACTAAGTCTCTCCGACTTCAGAAAAAAGTTCCTGCGCGACTCAAGGCAAATTCTATCCGACTTGTGCCCATAGAAATGAATGGAAGTCGCCTCCAAGTCGGATCCCCATGTTAATGCAAGCTACTTTACAGTGAAAAGAATAGAATTTATGTTTGGGGCAAGCCCCTCCCTCCTTTCTCTGATTGGCCACAGGCAAAATCGCCTGGCATAAGTGGTGTTGTAAGTCGCGTCAAAGTCGCGCTGGAAGTTGTGCTGCAATTGCCTAGCAAATTCGCGCCAAGTCAGATCGCCCCTGTGTGAATGGAGCCCAAAAGCTTTGTGGTGTCATTGGTTAGGAAGGGGCGTACCCTGGAGACGTTGCAGAGGTGGAGGTGGCACATTTTGGATTGCGATTGGATGTGGGGCCAAAAGGTTAGTTTGGAGTCCTGGATTACACCTAGGGCCATGGGGTGGGGGGATGGGTTGATGGTTGAGCCATTGATTTTGACAGATAAATCTTGGGAAGTGGCACGTTGGGGAGGAAATATCAAAAGCTCAGTCTTGGATAGGTTGAATTTGAGGCAATAGCTTGATGGTCAGTGGGAAGAATGCTCCTTACATGTGAGATCACTGGCAAGAATCCCCCCTTACTGTTCATTGGTTATTCATCTGAGAGGCAGAAGGTGCAGATTGCTCAAGCAACCCCTAGCAACCTCTGGAGGAACCCTAGTTAAGAAAAGCTCTCTTATATATTTCCTGGGGGGACAAGGTAAAAACAAAGAAGGGGCCTCTAAATGCAGCATTTAACAATTTATTTAAGCCAAAAAGGGATAAAACACACTTACTAGAACATAGTAGTGCAAAGGCACATCATGGGCAATGTTTCTTCTACAGTCCAGCGTGGTGGGTGACCTTAGGGCCAAGTCCTGATAGGTGGCTCTCTTGTCCATCCAGAGGAGGGAAGCCGCAGTGAGGGGGAAGCCTGGGGACACCAGGAAACAGCCGTGCTGTTGGAGACCAGCGTGGGGCGCTGAGCTAACGGATGACATCACAGGAAGTGCGCCCGGAGCCAGCGTGGAATGCACAGGCCCGGAAGTGATGTAAAAAGAGGCGGGACGTGTTTCAGAGCAAATCATTGGCTCCTTCCTCAGCCGATCCTGAGGGTACACATTCTTTAAAAAAATCACTGGTAGGTCTTAACTTGGAAAATGTTGGTTTTGGCTTTAATGCTTCATGCTCTCTTATTAAAAACTTAAAACGTTGCTACTAGTCTATTGACTTTTGAACTGTGCTGGTTTCTGCTTCCTTCCTATATCAAATGAGCAATGTCTGGGTTTCAAGGAACTGCTGTTAGTCTTATTTCAGCCATAAAATCATGGTAACTATCATGAGCTGGCTTAAAACGGAGTTCCACCCAGAAATTTTTTTTTATATCATTCAAGTCCTTTGCCTATATAGACTTAGCTTTGAAGGAAAAAAAAAATTATACTCACCCTCAGTCGCTTATTGCTAGGTGGTCTCTGTATCTGCCCCTTTTTGGTCCTAGGCTCTTCTCCTCACTTCCTGCTTCGCCTGGCCTCCTGGGAGATGTGACTCATCATTTCCCAGGAGTCCCTGACCTGTAAAATCATGTTATTTCCAGACAGGAAATGATGCGATTTAAGGCGGACCGAGAACGAGAAGTGCATGATGGTTACCCACCATGCACTTCTTTCAGGAAGAGATGCCAGGAGACCCAGGATGGGCTTCAGATGCCCTCACCTAAAATGGAAAAGTCCAACAGTGAGAGAAACGAAATTGTGAGTAAAAAATATATGGAATTACTAGGCGGTTTGAAAGTAAGGAAACAAAAGGTTACATCTATTTAGTATTAAAAGAGTGGATGCCAAAGAAAAAAAAAAACAATTTCTGGGTGGAACTCCGCTTTAAGCCAAATTTACCAAAATTGGCTAGTTAGACCATGCTTAGGTTGCACTCAATTGACAAATCTTTTCCCATGCATGACAGCCAGGGGGCACTAAAGGGATCACTAGAGATAGGTCTTTGTTCACACATATTTATGAAGATACATTTTAGGTTATTTGAATGGTTGATGAACTTCTAGATAAGTGCAATGCATTTCGTGCAGAATTCGTTTTTCGACTAAAATCAACAAATTTGTTCATTTGGAAATACTCAAATTAACGAAAGCCCGTTTAACAAATTTCTCCGAAATTCGAAAATCCAAAAATCGAAAATTGGAAAGTTTGGAAATTCGAAGATTCGGAAGTTCTAAAATTTGTAAATCCGAAAAATTCCAAAAATTTGAAAATCTGAAAATAAGAACGAAAATTCAAAAGAACTAAAAATCCTAAAATAACGAAAATCTGAAAATTAGATAACCCAAAAATTAAAAAATCTGTAGTAGTAGTAATAACTAACTAATAATAATAACTATTAAATTATAGGTATTGCAATTTCCTTTAAAATTTGGCTGTTAGTGAACGTAACAAATACAAATTTATCTGAAGTTACGAATTATCTGATATAGCGAATGCCGCATCTAAACGAATGGAACGTAACAACTTAATAATAAATAATAATAATAATAAAAATGTTTTATTATTTCTATTTATTATTAATTTGTTACATTCCATTCGTTTAGATGCAGCTTTTTTATTTTGGATACTCAGCGTACCATCATCTTTTATATTTTACAAAATAATTGGGTCGTATATTGTGGTTTTTTTTTTCCAATAAAATTAATTACTGTGTATAAAAAAATTGCAACGACTGCCATTTTATTCTATAATGTCTCTGCTAAAAAATATAGATGTATAATGTTTGGGGGTTCTAAGTAATTTGCTAGCAAAAAATTACAGATTTTTACTTTTAAACAAAAAGATTTGGTCCTTATGTGGTTACCAAGCCTCCTTAAGCATTTGAAAAAGACATTTAGGTCAAAACAGAACTCAAGGAATAGGGTTCCACGGACTTTAAGGGTGCCCTATATTCCAATAATAATTCCAAAAACAACACATGTATAGTAAAACATCTAGGTTCAATTTATTCAGTACAAATACAAAATCCATGTATACAAAAATAAATGAAAAAAGGTCGAAAAAAAGTTTTGTTAAAACACAGACAAGGACAAGTCCTACATGAGGTCAGCTATGCCCCACTCTACATGTTTCACCCATAAGGGCTTCCTCAGGAGACTTTGTGGGGCTGACTGAAGTAGAGAAGAAAAAGAACATTTAGAAAAATACATACAAATTTGCAATCTCAGCAGACACAGAGAATAGCTCTCCATCTGCGAATACATTACAATCCAGATGCACATTTGAAACATACAACAATAGTGATCAATGATTTTTGCATTTTCTCTGAATTGTCATCAACATACAGATATATAGAAATAGGCATGTGAATTATTAATTATATTAACAATATTAACATTTTATAGAATTAAATATAGCGTCTTACCAAAAGCCTCCTTAAGCGGTTACCAAGCCTCCTTAAGTGGTTACCAAGCCTCCTTAACCACTTGCCGACCGCCAACCGCAGGTTGACGGCGGCAAAGTGGCTCATTATCGCAAATCGCCGTCATACGACGGCGGCTGCGATAACGCGCACTGTGAGTGCGCGCGCGCCGCCGGAGGCGCGCCCGTGCGCTCACTGTGTTCGGGGAGGCCCAGGGAGCGGGTGCGGTGGCTTCGATTGCTGCCGGCTACCCGCGATGGCCCCCCCAGAGAGAAGGAATGGAGGTCCGTGTATGTAAACACGGACCTCCATTCTGTGTGAGGGGGAAGGGCTGTGATCACAGCCTTCCTGTATACAAAGGCTGTGATCACTTCCCTTCCCCAGCCAGGGCAGTCCCCCACACAGTAAGAACACGCCCAGGGAACATAGTTAACCCTTAGAGCGCCCCCTTCAGGTTAACCCCTTCACTGCCAATGGCATTTACACAGTAATCAGTGCATTTTTATAGCACTGATCGCTGTATAAATGCCAATGGTCCCAAAAAAGTGTCAAAATAGTCTGACATGTCCGCTGAAATATCGCAGTACCGCTAAAAATCGCAGATCGCCGCCATTACTAGTAAAAAAAAATAAATAAATAAAAACCCCAAAAATGAATTCTCATCATCCGTAAACGTGACCACTTTTGCACAAACCAATCAATAAACGCAGATTGCGATTTTTTTTATCGCAAATATGAGGAAGAATATAAATCGGCCAAAAACGGTGAAAAAAAATGTTTTTTTATATTTTTTTTTTTGGATTTGTATTCTAGCAAAAAGTAAGAAATTTGTTTTTTTTTTTTGCAAAATTGTCGCTCTTCTTTTGTTTATAGCGGCGATCAGAAATGATGCAGAGGGGATCAAATACCACCAAAAGAAAGCTCTATTTGTGGGAAAAAAAGGACGCAAATTTTGTTTGGGTACAAAGTCGCACGACCGCGTAATTGTCAGTTAAAGCGGCGCAGTGCCGAATCGCAAAAAGGGCTCCGGTCCTAAAGCTGGAAATCCTTCCGGGGCTGAAGTGGTTAAGCGGTTACTAAGCTCCTATTGGCTCCTTTCTCAAACTCTTTGAGAAAGAAGCCAATAGGAGTTATGAAACGCATTACCATAGAAAATAGCCTGCCCCTGGTGTGACATCACATCCTGCCTTGTGTCCCACAGTGGTTCTCCTCACTTCCTGGAACGTTGGACTTGGTTTCCTCACTGACATCCCGCTGTTTGCTGTCACAAGCGGCTCTTCTGGTGGACGGCTTCCATCCAATGTGGCACAGCTGCAGATAAGCTCTTTGGTTTTATATTTCTGTGAGTTTGCATTTGGCTTTTTAATCGTAATAAACCCATTGATGCTGCACTCAGCTGGAGCCCCCTTTTGTGTTCCTCTTTCTTAAAAAATATTACAACTTTATTTTCTTTTCCAATGGTTTTTATTTCGAATTTGCGGTAGAAAAAGTAAAACCCCACAGGTACATTAGTTGTGCATCAGAATACAAAAAATTTGTAACATAAAAAAACAACATGTGGTCAATATAAATTACGCTATGCACAGAACTCATGAAGGTCTGGATTGGTACACAACAAAAATATACCCTCTCCTGCCCAATCATATTTAATCTCTCCCCCCCAATAGCTTGTCGCAAGGGGGAAGGAGATGGGGATGATGCTGTGGTGTACTGAAAAATAATCAACCCCTCTACCACGGCCCTACAAATGGGGGACCAGTGGGGGTAAACAGCGTCTCTGTCATCCCCAGTGTAACGAAATGGGCGCATAGTGTACCATAGAATGCTACACATGGCCAAGTGGCCTTAGAGATTAAGGAAAAATGGAAGAAAGGAAGGAGAGTAGGGAAAAAAGAAAAAAGGAAAGTATGAGAACAAAGCAAAGTCAGGTGTGCACTGTAGCCTGTCAAGGCAACAATAGTGTAAACATCCTATGTGGCATCCAAGAGATATTTAAACCATGGGTCCAGTGGCGTCACTAGGGTTGGTGTCACCTGGTGCAGTAAAACATGGTGTCAGGCTAGTGATTCGGTGCCACTCTTCCCCCTTTACTTGTCACAATAGATGGAGCTGGGTTGGGATTTGGGGGATGGATGGAGCCGGGATGGGATCGGGGGAATAGATGGAGCCAGAATGGGATTGGAAAGATGGATGGAGACAGGGTGGTGTCAGGGGATGGATGGAGCCAGGAAGTAATCGGGGTGGGCGGTGGATGGAGCAGGGATGGGATCAGGGGGGGTGGATGGAGCAGGGATGGGACTGGGGGGTTGATGGAGCTGAGATGGGGGTCTTTGATGTGCGTGGGATTAGAGCAGGGGTGTCAAACTGGCGGCCCTCCAGCTGTTGCAGAACTACAAATCCCATCATGCCTCTGCCTGTGGGAGTCATGCGTGTAGCTGTCAGCCTTTGCAATGCCTCATGGGACTTGTAGTTCTGCACCAGCTGGAGGGCCACCGGTTTGACACCTGTGAATTAGAGGATATGTACTAAGGGTGCTTTGGGAGGGGAGAGGAATAGTGCTGGAGGGGCAAACTTCAAATCTGCCCCCCTCCTTCTACTTCTAGTACAAGTCCTCTATAATCAAAAACGAAGCACCCCTTAGCACATATCCTCTAACCATCACCCTCCCTAAAATCACTCCTGGTAACATAATTGTTACATCCTCCAATGCCACTGCATGGGTCCCAGATTTTATCAAAACAAGGCAATTATATCATTTAAGACCATTGAATGGCATTCATTTACCATGATCCAGGACAGTTTAGACGTAACTAAACTGAACTGGATGGTAGGGGATTTCCATGATCTGGTGATGGCAATTCTAGATGCCAGAAAGATGAATGTTACAAGCCGTCTTTTGTATCCCGGAGTCCCCTCCACCGGGCACCCCAGAAGAGCCTGTATCGGGGACTTAAGAAGGTTCACCTGGGTAAGTGAATAAATTAAATTATAGGTACGGATCCAAAACCTCCTTACTTTTGGGCAGGTCCACCAAGTGCTAAACATTGTGCCCTTTATTCCACAGCCTTCAAAGCACAGCGGGGAGACCCATGGGATGCCACTTTCACTGGCACCATATACCATCTTAAAAATACTTTATAATTTTACTTCAATCAGTGAGGTATTAATTACAACTTTATTTTCATGTTCAAAAATATATCACATAAAAGTACACAATTCCTAATTAGACACCAAGTCTACAACTACCGGTAGTGAAGGAACATAAGTTTAAAATACTCATAGATCATATATTGTAGGTCGACGTGTTTCACGGGATGACCCACTTCCTCAGGACCTTGGATCTCACAAAGAAAAATCACTAAAATTATATAAATAAATACATGTCAAATTAGCAATATTGTAAGGCGGGTTCACACTATTGCGAGTTGGATGCGGATACTATGGAGTCGGTTCACATATCTCCGCTGCAGCTCTGGTGCGAATTTGCACAGGGGTCCTGTGCGTCTTGTGGTCCGTTTCAGCTCCGAATTTAGCCCAAAACTTGAATGGAGACACACCGGACCCCTGCTGGGACCGGCATTGGCATTAGATGTGAACCCAGCCTAGCACTTGATACCTTTCAAAACATCAATAAATTATATAAAGACCCGTACACGTGGTCCGATGGTTGGTCAACAACGGCCGTCCAACAGCCTGTTGGCCGAAAATCTGATTGTGTGTACGCACGATTCTACAGCTGATTTCCAATCGTCGTCCAACAAAAGTTGGACGACGAGAATAGAAGACTTGTGTTGGCCAACAAGGAGTTGGCCAATTGTTGGCTCGTGTGTACAGAAGTTGATCAAATAAAAGTTGGAAGCGCAAACACGCATGCTCGGAATCCAAGAAGTGTTCGGTTGTGTAACCCGTGTTCGTAATTCACAAATCACATTCACCTGAACTTCCTCCACACTCGAAACACGTCACTACGTTGGGCTTTGTTGGCCGATTACTTGCTTCACGTCAGTATGCTACACCAGACCGCCGTCGGCCAATTTGGACGTTTGGTTGACCAACCATCGGCTCGTGTGTACGAGGCTTAAGACATATCATATATACAGTACAAACAAATTAATAGAACCTATACCCATTCAAGGAAGAGAGATGGAAAGGAAGAAAAAAAAAAAAGGATCACTGTGATTAAAGTAAAATGGCAATAAATATAAGTACCTTAAATTATATTGTACCTAATCCTCTTGAATAAAGCCATTCACAATTGTGTAGGAGAGGTATATTGATCCTGTCAGGCCTCACTCGCCTGTAGGGAGACCCTCCATGGAAGATAAGGGTGATTATGAGGTGAGAAAAAAGGAACAAAAAAAAAGATAGAGATATATATATATATATATATACACACATACATATAGATAACCCCACACCAAAAAAAAGGGGGTGGCAAAAAGGTCCTCTAATTGGATTACAAGTGAGCGCATATACATTATATATTGATCAGAAATATTCCATAGGATCACAAGTACCTAAAGAATAACAAAAATCCAAAGTAAGACATCAGCTCACAGTAAATGTTTCAACCAGCAGGGTAACCCCAAAAGAAACTCACCATGAAAATAAAAAAGTATGCCTCATGGTGTACAAAATATGGCGTCACAGTATTATCGTTTCTCCTACCTCAATATATGTCTTCCAAAGTCGGTGGCATCCCTTTAGAGGTCACCCATATTCCCAATGTGAGAACACAAGCCCGGGTGATGTGATAGGGCTCCTCCTTCACTTCAACCTAAAGCCACAAAAGAGGTCCAATAAGGGCCCCAATTTCGGGGACGAAAGGTCGGGCTGGGAGTCATTGGATGGAACCGGCAATAGGTGGCCCTCCAAAACTCACATGGATACCCGGACTAGCTTCACATCCGGCCACCAACCAGGAACAGAGCCCTGCTGGAATGCAAGCTGTCTGATCAATGTTTATAAAAAAAACATTACTTTGTATCTCTCTATCTCCTGTCTGATCAATGTTTATAAACAATGTTACTTTGTATCTCTCTATCTCCTGTCTGATCAATGTTTATAAACAATGTTACTTTGTATCTCTCTATCTCCCGTCTGATCGATGTTTATAAACAATGTTACTTTGTATCTCTCTATCTCCCGTCTGATAAATGTTTATAAACAATGTTACTTTGTATCTCTCTAAATCCTGTCTAATCATTGGTTATAAACAATGTTACTTTGTATCTCTCTATCTCCCATCTGATCAATGTTTATAAACAATGTTACTTTGTATCTCTCCATTTCCTGTCTGATCAATGATTATAAACAATGTTACCTTGTATATCTCTACCTCCCGTCTGATCAATGTTTATAAACAATGTTACTTTGTATCTCTCCATCTCCTGTCTGATCAATGTTTATAAAAAAACGTTACTTTGTATCTCTCTAAATCCTGTCTAATCATTGGTTATAAACAATGTTACTTTGTATCTCTCTATCTCCCATCTGATCAATGTTTATAAACAATGTTACTTTGTATCTCTCCATTTGCTCTCTGATCAATGTTTATAAACAATGTTACCTTGTATCTCTCTACCTCCCGTCTGATCAATGTTTATAAATAATGTTACTTTGTATCTCTCCATCTCCTGTCTGATCAATGTTTATAAACAATATTACTTTGTATCTCTCTTCCTCCTGTCTGATCAATGTTTATAAAAAATGTTACTTTGTATCTCTCTATCCCCTATCTAATCAATGTTTATAAACAATGTTACTTTGTATCTCTCCATCTCCTGTCTGATCAATGTTTATAAAAAATGTTACTTTGTATCTCTCTATCCCCTGTCTGATCAATGTTTATAAACAATGTTACTTTGTATCTCTCCATCTCCTGTCTGATCAATGTTTATAAACATGGTTACTTTGTATCTCTCTATCTGCTGTCTGACCAATGTTTATAAACAATGTTACTTTGTATCTCTCCATCTCCTATCTGATCAATGCTTATAAACAATGTGTATTTATAGAGCAACTCCTTGCTGTCATCAAGTGCAAAGGGTAATCTGTGGCAGGGATGAAGAACAGGACACACTACACACTTCCTATGCACTTCAACTCTTTAATGTGTGTAGGACATCCCATGCACACAACTGGTTAAAATGGAAGAACAGCCTGGCTATAACTACTCCTAAAAATGCCCCCCTCCCCACTTATCCCTCCTAACCTATATAATACAGATTGATGTACTTGCCTTTTTTAATCCGGTTCAGTCGCATAATCTGCAGCTCCAGATTCTCTATATCACTGAGTAGCTTCTGAAGGGGAGAGGAGGATGTATGGGAAATGTCTGGGCCATAGGAGCTCATGGGTGATGTCACAGATCCCAAAATTCAATCATGTTCAAGAGCTTCCTTACAAGAGCTCCAGGATCATCTGATTGGACCTGAGTGGATTGAAAATAAGTAAGTACACAGGTATTTTATTTATATAGGGTGGGCAGAATTAGTAGGAGGAGAGGGATGACATTTTTAAGAATTGTTGTACAGGGTGGGCCATTTATATGGATACACATTAATAAAATGGGAATGGTTGGTGATATTAACTTCCTGTTTGTGGCACATTAGTATATGTGAGGGGGGAAACTTTTCAAGATGGGTGGTGACCATGGGGGCCATTTTGAAGTCGGCCATTTTGAATCCAACTTTTGTTTTTTCAATAGGAAGAGGGTCATGTGACACATCAAACTTATTGGGAATTTCACAAGAAAAACAATGATGTGCTTGGTTTTAACGTAACTTTATTATTTCATGAGTTATTTACAAGTTTCTGACCACTTATAAAATGTGTTCAATGTGCTGCCCATTGTGTTGGATTGTCAATGCAACCCTCTTCTCCAACTCTTCACACACTGATAGCAACACCGCAGGAGAAATACTAGCACAGGCTTCCAGTATCCGTAGTTTCAGGTGCTGCACATCTCGTATCTTCACAGCATAGACAATTGCCTTCAGATGACCCCAAAGATAAAAGTCTAAGGGGGTCAGATCGGGAGACCTTGGGGGCCATTCAACTGGCCCACGACGACCAATCCACTTTCCAGGAAACTGTTCATCTAGGAATGCTCGGACCTGACACCCATAATGTGGTGGTGCACCATCTTGCTGGAACTATGATGTCGGTGATAGGGAATTGCTGGCCATAAAGTCGGCTTTGGAGGAGTGGCGGTACCTCCTGGAAGGAGCATCTCACCCGGTATTGGTTTTTACTGACCATAAAAACCATAAAAAAAAACATATGCTGTGAAGATACGAGATGTGCAGCACCTGAAACTACGGATACTGGAAGCCTGTGCTAGCATTTCTCCTGCGGTGTTGCTATCAGTGTGTGAAGAGTGGGAGAAGAGGTTTGCATTGACAACCCAACACAATGGGCAGCACATTAATCACATTTTATAAGTGGTCAGAAACTTGTACATAACTCATGAAAGAATAAAGTTACGTTAAAACCAAGCACATCATTGTTTTTCTTGTGAAATTCCCAATAAGTTTGATGTGTCACATGACCCTCTTCCTATTGAAAAAACAAAAGTTGGATTCAAAATGGCCGACTTCAAAATGGCCCCCATGGTCACCACCCATCTTGAAAAGTTTCCCCCCTCACATATGCCCCCTGCAAAAATCACCCCGCAGGCTGACAAAGCGATACATCTCACCAACTTTTCACACACTCTTGTGTGTGAGACTCTGTGCATGCCTGCGGGCAAGAAAACGAGCCCTAAAAAGCCGCCACAAAAGCACAATCTGACACATTACCTTCTCCGTTCGGCTCAGAAAAGAAGCATGGCACACACTGGCGGCAAGGCCCAGGCCTCCTCTTCCGGATCATCCAAGCTTCAAACCCCCGCTGGAAAAGACAGTGAGACACACCTTACTAAAGAGGACTTGGATGCCAGTCTCACAGCTATTTATGAGAAGTTGGCTGATAAGTTCCAAACAGAAATAGCAAAATCAACGAACGCTCTCACGCAAGAAATATCCGCCCTTGGAAACAGAACGGACGTTCTTGAAACCAAGCACGACAAACTTTCCTTGGCTCATAATGACCTGTGGAGAGAATTTGAGACCCTTTCAGAGAATTTTGTGTATGTGCAGACGCAATTGGAGGACCTTGAAAATAGAAATAGACGCAATAATCTGCGCATTCGTGGAGTTCCAGAATCCATAACAGAATTGATGCCCGCAGCTTTAAAAATTTTCCAAAAATTACTACCAGATAAAGATGTAATGGATTTCACTTGTGACAGAATCCATAGAGCTCTTAGACCCAAACCTCCACCTGAAAAACCACCAAGAGACATTATAATGTGACTCAAGGACTTTCTCATCAAGGAAGATATACTGAGGGCATCCAGAAACACCCCAAACATTGAACTGGAAGGTTCCAGGATTCAAATTTATCCTGACATTTCACAAGCAACACTGGAGAGAAGACGTAAGATGAAGGAGGTTACATCGATCCTACAAAGTGCCAGAATACGGTACAGATGGGGGTTCCCCTTTAAACTTACAATCCCACACAACGGCACAGTTTACACTGTCTTCAACCTGGCGGAAAGTAAAGAACTTCTTATCAAACTGGGCCTAATGGAGCAATCTCTGCCCCCGCCCCCTCTGTTACACCCAGATCCTCCCCCATCTGGAATACACCATCTGCCAGAGGAAATCAGAGAAGATGGCGTCAACCATTCAGGGATCAAGTTTCATAAGTTTCTATCTTCATCTACTTTAATTTTTCTTTTTTACTCTTTTTGGCACATCTAAGTCTATGGTGTGGTGCCTCTTGACTTCCTTATTACCTATTTCTCCCTGATTGGTGCCCCACACCATGTGATTTCATTATTAAGACTTGGTGATAACCCTTAGTGATGTTATATAATTGGTTATGTAGTAATGACAGAAGCTTTATTAACATCACCACCATAAGACAAAATAATTGCAAGAAACAGAGTTTGGGTTTTCATTTGACGACACTTTTTATTTTCGTCACAAGAGGTCATTATTGTGTAACTTTCTGCCCAGTTATAATTCAGAAAGTAGGGCTTTTTCAGAGTATGGTTGAGAATATAGATGCTACACTTTATACACCTTTTTCATTGTGGGAATCTTAGCTATGATCCATATGGAGAACTATATTTCCCTTCTCTACAATCTATATGAGAGAGTGTGCTACTATATAATTCAGTCTTTTTTCTTTCTCAGCGGTGGTTATATAGCTTTTAATCCATTTGTAATGATACCTATGCCTTTTATATTCGGTACCTAATATTAGATCCTGACAGGTAGGA
>BLSH010396306.1:0-14127 GCA_018402905.1 Glandirana rugosa
TCTCCGGTCGGTGGGTCGGTTTGGGCTGGGTTTTTTATGCCGGAATAGCGGGTGGCTGCGGGAGCTGACACGATGCGCGTCTATTCCATCTGGCGCCGGAACCGGAAGTCTTTTATGTGATTTTAAGTTATTTTCCTATCCACATTTGTTTGCAGGGCACTTGTCCTAATCTTACCCCCATTTTGCTTCCTTTTGCAGCCCTCTATCCCTTTCCAGGACTTTTTTACAACCATATTTGTGCCCAAAAGTTCAGGTCACCTGGGGTTCGGGGTGCGGGGTCAAATTCGGGTCAAGTTCGGTACCGAACCCAAACTTTTCCGCAAAGTTCGGCCAAAACAGACGAACCCGAACATCCAGGTGTCCGCTCAACTCTAATAATGACCCCAAACACACCTCCAAGACAACCACTGCCTTGCTAAAGAAGCTGAGTGTAAAGGTGATGGACTGGCCAAGCATGTCTCCAGACCTAAACCCTATTGAGCAACTGTGAGGCATCCTCAAACTGAGGGTGGAGGAGCGCAAGGTCTCTAACATCCACCAGCTCCATGATGTCATTATGGAGCAGTGGAAGAGGACTCCAGTGGCAACCTGTGAAGCTCTGGTGAACTCCATGCCCAAGAGGGTTAAGGCGGTCCTGGAAAATAATGGTGGCCACACAAAATATTGACACTTTGGGCCCAATTTGGACATTTTCACTTAGGGGTGTACTCACTCTTGTTAGACATTAATGGCTGTGTGTTGAGTTATTTTGAGGGGACTGCAAATTTACACTGTTATACAAGCTGTACACTCACTACTTTACATTGTAGCAAAGTGTCATTTCTTCTTTGTGGAAATAATATATATATAGATATAATAAAAAATTTACAAAAATGTGAGGGGTGTACTCACTTTTGTGAGATACTGTATGACACTGGCTTTGATGAACATCCATAATTTTCTAAAGGGAAAGCACAGCAGTAGTCTACTTCTTGTAGACACACAACAGCTAGGCTGTATTTGTAGTGCGTTAGATGACTATTAGAGTTGAGCAAACACGTGGACGTTCGGGTTCGGAGTGTCAGAACGAACTTTGGAAAAAAGTCCGGGTTCGGCACCGAACGTTGCCCGAACGTTATCCCGGACCCCGAACCCCTTTGAAGTCAATGGGGACCCGAACTTTTAGGCACAAAAATGGCTGTAACAAAGTCCTGGCAAGTGCTAGAGGGCTGCAAAAGGAAGTAAAATGTGGCTAAGAGTAGGGCAAGTGCCCTACAAAAAAATGGGGAAAGGGAAAATAAATTAAAATCAAATAAACTAGATGATTTTTGAACAATAATGTGTCACTTACAGCTGTAGCTAGAAACTCTCCCTTTAGAACTAGGAGATGACTTTTGAACAATAATATGTCCCTCTAAGCAGAAGCCTCTACCTAGTGCAGTCAGATCGCTCAAAGCAGCAGTATGTGAAATCTCAAATTACTCCCACAATTTGATCGTTGTGTACGATCCCACAATCTGATCGTTGTGTACGATCCCACAATCTGATCGTTTTGTACGATCGTAACAATCGTTGTGTTAGGCAGGGTTTGATCTGCAATGTGTCACTCAAAGCAGCAGTATGTGAAATCTCAAATTACTCCAACAATCTGATCGTTGTGCACGATCGTAGCGATCGTTGTGTTATGCAGAGTTTGATCTGCAATCTGTAATCTGTCACTCAAAGCAGCAGTATGAGAAATCTCAAATTTCTGCAATCTGTCCCTCAGAGCAACAGCAGTAGTAATCTCAGGATGCAGGATCAGATGTTAAAATGTCTGCAATCTCTCCCTCTCAAAAATGCTGGCAGCTTCCTCTCCCTACACTAACCCAAGAGCATGTGACATGCAGCGCTGTGACTCCAGCTTATAAAGAGGCTGGGTCACATGATGCACTGGCCAATCACAGCCATGCCATTAGTAGGCATGGCTGTGATGGCTTCTAAGGGCAAACCAGTGAAACGCTTGTTGATTGGCTGCCCTTCAGCTATTCAACATGCATGATCAACTACCAGAACCCAGAACCCGAACGTTTTTTGAAATGTCCGTGTTCGGGTCCGGGTCCCGGACACCTGAAAGTTCGGTACAGACCCGAAAGTTACAGTCCGGGTTCGCTCAACACTAATGACTATACCATGTGCTCAAACCATGTTGTATCATCATATACTATACTGAATCAGAGGTTTTTTTGTAGGATCCCATGTTGATTATGTCTATACAGAACAACTATGATATGAAGATAACTCCTATACTGAACATTTCCAAGCTGACCACATGAAAAGAAGATGGTACAACAAACTTCAGCTATGAATAAAAATATTATAGCATCCTAAAGACATGTATTTTGGAGTTGGGTCACCTTTAAGGGTAACTCAATATGGCTTTTCCTTTTTTGACACAACACAAAGGAGATCACAGTAATATAAAAAAAATACTCAATGGGAGTGTCACATGAAATCGAATACCATCTATGGGGTGGGTGGGGTAGATTCAAAGTGCTCCAGAACATTGACCTTATACAGTAGCTGTGATAGTTGTAGATTGGAATTCAAAGTCTGTGGGAAGTCCATAGATTGCTGAATTGGGCTTAATGCTAATCAACTGAGGTTTTTAAATATGGCTGGCTGAGAGAAGGGCACTTTTCCCAAAGTATAATGGAATGTGGGCTATGGAAAGTGGGGAATGGGGGTGTTGCATAGCAACATAATGCAAATGTGCGACAACAATTGGATTTAGTGGTCTTAAACCTGCAAGGTGAGCTATCTGAATTTACTCTCATCATTAAAGAGGCAGTAAAGCCAGAAAAACATATTTTCTGCTAATCGTGTGTAAGAGGAACTGTGAGAGGGTGGGAGATTTTTTCTCATGTGGCATTATGATAAAGCAAGCATCAGCTCTGTTACTTGTTAGGTGGTCACTGGTAGTTATTTCCTCCCATGCCAAAAAAAATCTTACTGTGTCCAGGGAAAGAAAACTGACAGATGTTTGACAAAAAATCTAGAGATATGTCTTTCTTTCTTTTGTAGCTGCATAAAAGCTTTGTACGCTGGCAGGCATTCTAAATCAAAGAAACTGTGCCGTTTCAAACAGAGCATTCTCAACACTCGCTGTAACTGTGTAGGTGTAACATTTATAACTGTTCTCCACCTCACTCAGCTGTAAATGTTATACCCCAGTGCAAGATGTGGATCAATTACTCTGCGACTTCTTCCAAAGCTTGAATCATGCTTTCAGAACGTGTACTGGATTGAGGGTATCCCAAACTACAGTGAAGCAGTTGAACATCCTACTGGAATGTAATTCACGTATTTCTTTGATGACCTGTGTCTGAAACTGCCTGCTTTCCTAATAAATACTGGAGAATTGCAAAATCACTTTGTAGTATGTTTTATCTGGCAGAATATAGACTTCTGGATACTGTTGAAAAGTTTGAAAATAGTCTACAATTAGAAGAATGCACATTATCTGAAATTAACTTGATCCTTTTCCCATGATTGCTTAGGACAGCACATCATATGTAAATAAACTCTATTGGTGTTCAGCTGTTTTTTTAACCCATTCCCACCCACCATAACCCTTTACCTGGGTCTTAAGATAAGGTAAAGAGATGTACAGGGTGGGCCATTTATATGGATACACCTTAATAAAATGGGAATGGTTGGTGATATTAACTTCATGTTGTGGCACATTAGTGTATGTGAGGGGGGAAACTTTTCAAGATGGGTGGTGACCATGGTGGCCATTTTGAAGTCTGCATTTTGAATCCAACTTTTGTTTTTTCAATAGGAAGAGGGTCATGTGACACATCAAACTTACATGTGACCACAAACAGGAAGTTAATATCACCAACCATTCCCATTTTATTAAGGTGTATCCATATAAATGGCCCACCCTGTACTTTCTGATCACGTGGCCACAATGTTTGGCTGTTGCAGTGGTCATGGGATCGGGAGCACGATCACAACTAGGAGATGGCTCCGGCTCTGATATCTATAGAGACAGGAAGCTGTCGGTGATAGTTCAGTCACAGTGCTGGGAGAGGGCAGTGAGTGTACAGAAACCTCAGCTACCATAGACGCATATGTGTGGCATAACCCTTCTTGCTACCAAAAATATGCATGACATGTTAGGCAAGACATTAAAGGCTTAAAAGATTTTCTACCACCTGTTTATTATCTTCTGGCATACCACCTTAACATGTTCTTTTTGTTCTTCCTCAGAGAGCTGAATGCTAGGAAAATATGTTGATATTGTATTTAACATTTTAAATTGAAAACCATTTGGTGTTACAGTCCAGTAGTATGCCACTGGCAACTGCAAGTGAATGACACAGAGAGGGGCCAGTTACTATAGCGCCGGCCGCTATTTTGCAGCAAAATTACCACAATTGCGGTAAATAGCACTAAAATGCCACAAATAGCACTAAAACGGTATTCACAATAGCACTGGCGGTAAAACACTCCCAAACTCACAATTTACAATTTACAATAGCACCCAGGCAACAGATAGCACCCAAATCCTTACTTTAATCAGGACTTGGAGAAGTGCACATGGAAATAATGTTTAGAGCATGATATAATCACCTAAATTGTACTAAAATATGCAGTATATTGTTTAAAGATAATTTGCTTTTAAACTGTGTGAAAAAGTGATTTCTACATTGAAATATCTTTAAAAGTCTGAGAAGAGATAAATTCACCATCTCTTTCCAACTGGGTGCACAGCTCAAACCTGAAACTGCTCTTATTTTAACTCCCATGGAGTATTTACAGGGTGCTATAGTAAATATCAAAATGAGTGCTGTTTTAAAGAGAGTTTTTTTGGGAGTCAAAATTTCTCACTATGTCACTATCACTTGTTGATGTCCAGCCCACCAAAATATTTCCCCAAACTCACACAGTTGTCTTTACAAACCACAAACAATACCATTGTTGATGTAAATTTAAAATGAGTCTCAATTTTTTATTTTTTATTATTTCCAAATGATCCTAATTTGAGTCCAAAAAATGTAATATGTGTACCAACATCAGAAATAAAAATGTCATTCCAAAAATCAGAGGGTAATATCACTATTCTACACACCAAGAACCACCAAATATCATGGAATAAATCAAGAAGAATAACTCCTGACTAATGTAATTCCACCACCTATATGTCCAAAGAAATGCAGTATATATATGTAGGAGGGTTACATGTTTAACAGCTCAGTGGCTCACAAGGTAAGAAAACTGCCTAGCAATGCTGAGTTCCTGGATTCAAATCATAAACATGCCACGTCATGTAGAGATGTTGTTTGTTCTCCCTATGTTATTAAACATAACTCATGGCTCAGGACCTTACCTAAATAATGTCTACATGTAGTATTTATGTGTAGGAGGGTTCCACCACCATTGCAAATCTTGCCAGATACACTATCTATCCTAGTGTATTGGGACACCTACCTTTACAGACACATGAACTTTAATGACAGCCCAGTCTTAGGCCATGGGGTTAAAATTTGATTTGGCCAACCCTTTGCAGCAATAACAGCTTCAACTCTTCTGGGAAGGCTGTCCACAAGATTTAGGAGTGTGTCTATGGGAATGTTTGGCCATTCTTCCAGCAAGTGCATTTGTGAGGTCAGGCACTGATATTAGATGAGAAGGCCTGGCTTACAGTCTTTGCTTTAATTCAGCGAAAAGGTGTTCTATCTGGTTGAGCTCAGGACTCTGTTCAGGCCAGTCAAGTTCCTCCACCCCAACCTACCTCATCCATGTGTTTATGGACTTTGCTTTGAGCACTGGTGCACAGTCATGTTGGAACAGGGAGGGGCCACTCCCAAACTGTTCCCACAAAGTTGGGAGCATTAAATTGTCCAAAATGTCTTGTTATGTTATAGCCTTAAGATTTCTCTTCACTGGAACTAAGAGGCCAAGCCCAACCCCTGCAAACCAACACCACATCATAATCCCCCCTCCACCAAATGATTTGGATAAGCCACACATCCGTATATAGGATGGGGTCCCTAGGGCTGTGAATCAAGGCAAAACAAGTGTGTGAGAACACAAAGAAGCCCATATAGGGGACACTCCGGGCATATAGTAATTAAAATTAGAAATTTTATTGAATGGCAATAATTAAAAGAAAAGAGGTAAACCATTTACCATTGAGAAACACAGATTAAAAATGACAACGTTGTCAGTAAATGTCGGGAGGGGGGTCAGCCGGCTGTCATTCACATACTCCACCACACGTACTGCATACAGTCACTAATGAGAGTTGCAAGGAAATAGGACACCATCCTGTATATATAGCAGTCTATCACGGTTAAATTCAGATTTAGTGTGTGATGCAGCACACATAAATTCCCATGAGAGAGGCTCCTTTGGGAGATAATGGCTGCTCTGGATAGACAATCCCGTCAGCCCTGATAGAGGTAAAGTCCCGATGTGGGAAATATCAGATGGACATGGGCCGGGATAAGTGGAATATCCGTGGTCAGTCGTGTCTCCAACAGAGATAGATCAGTGAGCGGGCCGGAAGGCAGTATTAATGAGTCTTTATGGAACTGACAGTGATACTTGGTATTTTCACATCTGTATATGAACTGCCGTCCGTAGCTCCAGGTGCGAACCGTGGGAAGCTCCTGGGGGGTCGCTAGTATAGTACAGTCCCTAAGTGAGCATGCAGCCCCTCCCATGTCATGGGGTAATAGTTGCCGTGCTGGTGAATGGCAGGATGTAGATAAGGGCCAGTTTACACTGGCAGTAGTAGAAAGCAGCCGGAAAGGGGCAGCTCAAGTCAGTGATGGGTGTACGTGTATGCCGTAGTTGTGGCTACCGGCAGTCACTGAGTAGGCTCACCGGTCTTCGCCGGCTTGTCGGCAGCTTCCTGTATCCGAAAGCTCGGGTGATTGGGGAGTCCAGGGAGGATTGAAGGATCACACAGCGTGGCCGCTGATGTTTCAGATCCAGCATTCAGGGCTGTGGGAGTGGCCGCCACGGTCACATGACAAGTCCAGGAGCCGAAATCACAATGGGGTGGTGGATGTGAGCGGCTGAGACATCCCGGTAGTGTTGAATGACGTGAACACTGACGCGTTTCATCCACCTATCGTGGACTTTTTCAAACCTGGAGCTACGGACGGCAGTTCATATACAGATGTGAAAATACCAAGTACCACTGTCAGTTCCATACAGACTCATTAATACTGCCTTCTGGCCCGCTCACTGATCTATCTCTGTTGGAGACACGACTGACCATGGATATTCCACTTATCCCGGCCCATGTCCATCTGATATTTCCCACATCGGGACTTTACCTCACTCAGGGCTGACGGGATTGTCTATCCAGAGCAGCCATTATCTCCCAAAGGAGCCTCTCTCTTGGGAATTTATGTGTGCTGCATCACACACTAAATCTGAGTTTAACCGTGATAGACTGCTATATATACAGGACGGTGTCCTATTTCCTTGCAATTCTCATTAGTGACTGTATGCAGTACGTGTGGTGGAGTATGTGAATGACAGCCGGCTGACCCCCCTCCCAACATTTACTGACAACGTTGTCATTTTTAATCTGTGTGTCTCAATGGTAAATGGTTTACCTCTTTTCTTTTAATTATTGCCATTCAATAAAATTTCTAATTTTAATTACTATATGCCCGGAGTGTCCCCTATATGGGATTCTTTGTGTTCTCTCACACTTGTATGAACTCTATATTGAACCCTGGGCTGCCATTATAGTTCTTGTGTGTGTAAAGGCAGGTGTCCCAATACTTAGCACAATATATTGTATATTGCTTGTGACACTGAGCGTGGCTATGGACTTAGGGCTGGTTCACAACACAGAGATGCACACTATATGTGTGAGGCTTCCCACTTGCTAAGCAGCTAGCAATTCTGCCTAGCAGCACTGTGGTTACTGGTTCAAATTATGGGTACAAGGTCCTCTTCCCAACAACCCTGGATGGTGGTTGTAGGGGTCTGTGGGTGGGGGGCTGATCGGAATGTGGAAGCCCCCTTTAACAAGGTGGCCCCCAGATCCTGGCCCCCCATGTGAATGTGTGTGTATCAGGTACATCGTACCCCCTACCCATTCACCAAAAAAGTGTCAAAGTGTTTTCAAAACTAGACACCTTTTTTTGTCCAATCTTTTATACCAAGAATGTTTAAAAAAAGTGTCCTGCGATGTACATCCATGGTCGACGGACCAGAAAAATAGACATAAATCTAAACGCTCCTCCTTGATGGGAGGGCTCCCGCCGACTGCTGTCTCTTTGCTTTGACAGGTGTTATATTGTCAAGGGCGGCGCCATCCAGTGATGTAACCAGGTTACTCCGCCCCCTTCTGATGTCACATGCTGGCACATGATGTCAGAGGGGACGGGCCCCCGGGTTACGTACCCAGGTGGCACTGCCCTTGCCTGGAAACGAACTGTCAAAGCGCACAGAGAGCATACAGCGGGAGCCCTCCCATCAAGGTGGAGCGTTTACATTATGTACTATTTTTGAGTTCATCGGGTATTGTGATTGACCATGAATGTACATTACTAGGGATGGGCCGAACACCCCCCGCTTTGGTTCGCACCAGAACTTGCGAACAGGCAAAAAATTTGTGGGAACACGCGAGCGCCATTAAAATCAATGGGGCTCCAACATGAAAAATCAAAAGTGCTCATTTTAAAGGCTTATATGTAAGTTATTTCCATGAAAAGTGTATGGGGATCCGAGTCCTGCACTAGGGGACATGTATCAATGCAAAAAAAAGTTTTTAAATCAATCGTTTTTCCAGGAGCAGTGATTTTAATAATGCTTAAAGTGAAACAATAAAAATAAATATTCCATTAAATATCGTGCCTAGGGGGTCCCTTTAGTCTGCCTGGAAAAGGGCACACCTCTGTGATGCTTAGAACATTGCCAGAGCAAAATGACATTTCCAAAGAAAAATTGTCATTTATTATCGGGGTGTAATGTATTGCGGGTTCCTGGGAATATACATAAAATCCCTGAAAAAGCATTCCATTGCCCACCCCCCCAGTCCATACCAGGCCCTTCAGGTCTGGTATGTATTTTAAGGGGAACCCCGCCCAAAATAAAAAAAAATTGTGTAGGGTTCCCCCCAAAGTCTGTACCAGGCCCTTCAGGTCTGATATAAATTTTAAAGGGAACCCCACCCCGAATTTTTTGTAAAAATGAGGTGGGGGTCCCCCCAAAGTCCATACCAGGCCCTTCAGGTCTGGTATGGATATTAAGGGGAACCCTGCACCAATTTTTTTAAAAATGGCATGAGTCCCCCCAAAATCCAAACTAGACCCTTATCCGAGCACGCAGCCCTGGCATGGCAGGAGGGGGTGGGGACGAGCGAGTGGCCCCCCTCCGAACCATACCAGGCCACATGCCCTCAACATGGGGAGGATGCTTTGAGGTCGCCCCCAAAGCACCTTGTCCCCATGTTGATGGGGAGAAGGGTCTCTTCCCCACAACCCTTGCCGGTGGTTGTGGGGGTCTCCGGGTGGGGGGCTTATCGGAATCTGGAAGCCATCTTAATAAGGGGGCCCTCAGATCTCGACTCCCCCTATGTGAATAGGTATGGGGTACATTGTACCCCTATCCATTCACAAAAAAGGAGTAAAGTGGTAAAAAAAACAAGAGGTAGTTTTTGACAAGTCCTTTATTGTGTAAAATAGCTCTTCTTCTTTCTTCCTCCATCTTCTTCTGCCCCGGTTCTTCTTCTGGTCTTCTGGTTCTTCTTTCGGTCTTCTTGCTTCCTCTCTTCATCTTCAATCTTCATCTTCTTCTTCCTTCTTCTTTCACCGCCTCCACTCTCCCGCTGCCGCAGCCGTGCCATCCACTCCAGTTGCATCTCCCAGAATTGGACCTTGGGTGTTGGTAGTGCCAGAACACTGTAACCCCTTGAAGTTACTCTTGTTGGGTACAGGAATGGGCCCTGCTGTTGTAAATTAGTTTAAAAATTGTGATGACATGCCCCAGTCAAACAGGTGCTGAAAAATTGGGCCTTGGGTTTTGGCAGTGCCAGAATACTGTAACCCCTTGCAGTTACTCTTGTTGGGTGCAGGAACGGGCCCTGCTGTTGTAAATTGGTTTAAACATTGTTATGGCATGCCTCTTTAAGCCAGGTGCTGAAAAATTGGGCCTTGGATGTTGGTGGTGCCCTAAATATATGATATCATTCTGGATTACGGACAGGAGAAACAGGAGCAGTAGCAGTCTCAAAGGGATTCCAGATCCCTAGCAAATTTAATCAGTCACATCAGGGGCTTGATAGCTGCTGATCCAGGACTTATTCATTTTTATAAAAGTGAGCCTATCAACCGAGTCTGTGGACAGGCGCACTCTTTGATTGGTAACGAACCCTCCAGCAGCACTGAATGTCTGTTCAGAAAACACACTGGATGCAGGACAGGCCAGTAACTCAATTGCCTATTCAGCAAGTTCCGGCCAGTGGTCCATCCTCAAGACCCAGTAACTCAGTGGATGCTCAGTTGGAAAGGTCTCCAAGTCTGCTCTTGCCCCTATATATTCCTGCACCATATAATGCAGGCGCTGAAGATGGTTGCTTGAACCTATCTGGCCTGGGCGCTGAGGACAGAAATGTTTTTTAAAAGCATCTGTCAGCCGGCCACCTTCTCCACCGCTCTGCCTCTGAACGGCCGAAACTTCAGGCCTCATACACACAGGTGTTTTTTACAGCCATGTTTTTGAGCGTTTTTTACAGCTCTTCGTGTTATTCAATGGCCCCTTAAAAGCGCAACGTTTTTGAGCTGTAGAGGGCGTGGGCATTAGTGAACTGTAACTAGAACGCAGGACCAGCGCGTTCTGAAGCTGCAGCGTTATGGCGTTTTTGGCGCTGAGCCGGCAAAATGCTCAATAATGTGGCTTAACATTGTATACACAGCGTTAAGCATCATCAGGTGTTCTATTCAAAATCAATGGTTCCCTATGGGAGCCCATTGATTTGAATAGAAGTCGCACCAGAAGTCGGATCATGATGATCTGACTTGCGGTGCGACTTGCGTGCCGAGGATCTTGAAGGAGAACCCCGGCAAAAATTTGCATTGGGTTCCCCAAGAGGTACCAGGCCCTTCGATCTGGCATGGATTTTAAGAGGAACCCCACTCCAAAAAAAACGAGCACCCCCCTCCTGGACCATACCAGGCCACATGCCCTCAACATGGGGAGTATGGGTGCTTTGGGGCAGGGGGGCTCTCTGCCCCCACCTCAAAGCACCTTGTCCCTATGTTGATGAAGACAAGAGCCTCTTCCCGACAACCCTGGCTGTTGGTTGTCGGGGTCTGCCGGTGGGGGCTTATCAGAATCTGGAAGCCACCTTTAACAAGGGGCTGTGATGTCTCCTCGGCTGGCTTCTCCCTCTTCTCTTCTGGAGATGTTGACTCATCACTCTCTCCCACTTGAATGCCGGGTCTGTGCTGCGCAGTTGCCTTATATTGGCATGGGGCGGGGCCATCTGCTGACGTCACCCTGAGCCCTCGCCCCTTATGATGTCACATCCTGGGGAGGGGCATCACATCACAGCCCCTTGTTAAAGGTGGCTTCCAGATTCCGATAAGCCTCTGCTCGCAGACCCCAACAACCAATGGCCAGGGTTGTCGGGAAGAGGCTCTTGTCTTCATCAACATGGGAACAAGGTGCTTTGAGGTGGGGGGCGCAGAGCCCCCCTGCCCCAAAGCACCCATACTCTCCATGTTGAGGACATGCGGCTTGGTATGGTCCAGGAGAAGGGGCGTGCTCGGATAAGGGTCCGGTATGGATTTTGGGGGGACTCTATGCTGTTTTTTTCAGCGTGGAGGTTCCTCTTAAAATCCATGCCAGATCAAAGGGACTGGTACCTCTTGGGGGAACCCCAAGCAAATTTTTGCGAGGGTTCCCCTTCAAGATCCTCGGCACGCAAGTCATGCCTTCTGGTGCGACTTCTATTCAAATTACTGGGCTCCCATAGGGAACCATTGATTTTGAATAGAGGCAGAGTAACGCCACAGAAAGCTAGCACGGAAAAACGTGCATTGACGTAAATGCATAACGCTGATAAAATCATGTTTGACGTTACTGCTCGTTTTTCAATATGGCCGTGTGTATGAGGCCTTGGAAACACGTTGTCCAGCACCAGGACATGGTAGCCTCCCAGGGTCTGGAAAGGCATTGCACAAACTTTTCTTCAAGGTATCCTGAAGATGTTTCATCCTCTGCTCCCTCTGCGCAGGCAGGATGAGCTCTGCAACTTTACCCTTGTAACGTGGAACAAGAAGGGTTGCCAGCCAATAATGATCACTCTCCTTGATACCACAAATCCTAGGGTCTTTTCGTAGGCTTTTCAGAATCAGAGAGCCCATGCAGCATAAGTTTGAGGAGGCATGAGTGTCCTCTGGGTAACTGAGGATGACATTATCAGGAACTACCCCCCCCCCAGCCATGTACAACTCCTTGGGTTTCTGGGGACTGAAAACCATGATCCCTTGAAGACTGCTGCGTTATCCTCCACACCCATGCTGACACAATAATCCTCCTCCTCCTCCTGTGTGTTTGGTGGCTCTGCAGGTTTCTCTCTGCATAAAGGGGGCCTTGAGAGGAAAGGAAGTCCTCCTCTTCCTCCCGCTGTTCTGCCTCAAGTGCCCTGTCCATGATTCCAGGAAGTGTGTGCTCCAGAAGGTATATTAGAGGGACAGTGTCACTGATGCATGCATTGTCGCTGATTACCATCCTTGTGGCCTCTTCAAATGGTGACAGGACAGTGCATGCATCCTTGATCAGTAGCCACTGACGTGGTGGAAAAAAAGCCAAGCTCTCTTGAGCCTGTCCTGGTGCCATGCTCACAGAGGTACTCATTGATGGCCCTCTGCTGTGCGTGTAGTCGCTGAAGCGTTGCCAATGTTGAGTTCCCCCTGTTGGGCATGTCACAAATGAGATATCTGGTTAGCCTGGGTACCTGGTCAAGAAATGCTGTGTCAAGTGTCCCTGTCGGAGGGCAGAGAGAAGGTTGGGGCCATTGTCGCATACAACCATTCCCGGCTCAAGCTGCCGTGGCATCAACCACCTCTGACTCTGCCTCCACAGAGCTGACAGATTCTCTGGTCCAATGTGGCTCCTGTCCCCAAGACAGACTAACTCAAGCACCGCATGGCATCTTTTAGCCTGACTGCTTGCGTAGCACCTTGAATGCTTAGGGGGCACTGCAGGTTCAGAGGACAATTCTGCAGAAGAAGCCACAGAGGTAGACGAAGAGGAGGGGGTGGAGGAGGCAGATGTGGCAAAATCACCACTAGATTTTGGAGGCATGGTGGCGGAACTAGCTCCAACACTGAACCCTGTCCTGCATCCTTCCCAGCTGCCAGTAGAGTTACCCAGTGTGCCGTGAAGGAAAGGTAACATCCCTGACCGTGCCCGCTGGACCATGAACCCTGCTGCTGACCGCCCTGTCAAACAAGGCCAAAACATTGCCTTCCACATGACGGTAGAGAGCTGGAGAGGCCTTACATGAAAAAAAAAATTCTTCTTAGGATCCTGCCACTGTGGGGCAGCACATTCCACAAATTCACAAAACTTTTCAGCACAAAAATGACTGTAAAAGAGTCCTGGAAAGTGCTAGAGGGCTGCAAAATGATTTTAGAACAATAATCTGTCCCTTACAGCAACAGCAGGAACCTGACCTTATAGAACTAGAAGATGATTTTAGAACAATAATCTATCCCTCTAAGCAGTAGACTCTACCTAGTCCAGTCAGATCTTTCTGTAATGCAGGATGAGATCTGCAATCTGTCCCTAAAAGCAGTAGTAGTAGTAATCTCTACCTATCTATCTGTCTGCAATCTGTCCCTAAAAGCAGTAGTAGTAGTAATTAGAGTTGAGCGAACCTCTGGAAGTTCGGGTTATGCTGGTTAGGCCGAACTTCAGGACAAAGTCCGGGTTCGGGTCCGGGCAGAACCCGAACGTTCGCACGGACCCCGATCCCCATTGAAATCAATGGGAACCCGAACTTTTAGGCACAAAAATGGCTGTAACAATGTCCTGGCAAGTGCTAGAGGGCTGCAAAAGGAAGTAAAATGGGAAGGGGGGTGGATGTGGAGTAGGAGCCTAGAGGTTGACTAGGCCGTGACC